>WNGS01164045.1:107513-126038 GCA_020271785.1 Procambarus virginalis
CTTGAAACCAGCTGACATAAGACTAACAACACAAGGAATATTTAAATTCAACATACAAGATAAATCCAGAAGTCATTCTGGGCTGACCTCTTGGAGAAGGCTTCCCTGGGTGACGGAACTCTAGGGAGGGAGTCATGGCGTTACAGTAGGTGTGGTGTAGTGGCGTGGTGTAGTGGTTGTGGTGTAGTTGCGTGGTGTAGTAGCGTGGTGTAAGTGAGTAGTGGTGTATAGCCTGGTGTAGTGGCATGGGTGTAGTGGCATTGGTGGTAGTGGCATGGTATAGTATCCGTGAGTGTAGTTGGCATGGTGTAGTGGCGTGGTGTGTGGTGTTAGGTTGCATTGTGTGAGGGGCATGGTTAGCAGCCTGGTGGTTGTATCTGGTGTAGTGGATGTTGCTGTATGTAGCCTTGTGGTAGTAGTGTAGTAGTATGTAGTAGCGTGTAGTGCCTGGTGTAGTAGCGTGGTGTAGTGAGCTGGTATGTGTAGCAAGTAGTCTGGTGTAGTGGTGTGGTGTAGTGAGCGTGGTGAGTAGCCATGGTAGTAGTGGGTGGTGTAACGGTGCGTGGTGGTAGTGGTAGTGGTGTAGTAGTCCTGGTGTAGTGTGGGTGGTGTATTGCGCATGGTGTAAGTAGCATGGAGTAGTTGGCATGGTGGTAGTGGTGTGGTGTAGGCAATGGGTGTAGTTGCAGGTGTAATGGCATTGGTGTTGTAGCCTGGGTAGTAGGTGACTGCATGTTAATTGCCATGTTATTGGGGGGTGTATTGGCAGTGGTTAGTAGCCTGGTGTAGGTGTTCGTGGTGTAGTGGGTGGTGTAGTGGAGTGGTGTAGTGGTGTGGTGTAGTAGGCATGGGTAGTGGCGTGGTGTAATGGCATGGTGTAGTACCGTGGTGTAGTGGTGTTGCAGTATGTGGCATGGTGTAGTACCTGCGTGATGGGGTTCTGGGCAGTTCTTTATTCCCCAAGCCCGAACCCGAGGCCAGGCTCGACTTGTGAGAGCTTGGGTCCACAGGCTGTGTGTCTTGAAGCATGGCCCGCAGGGCCACATAACCCACTCCACAGCCTCGTGCGTGGTCCGGAACTTCTCTTAGAAAACAGTCCAGTTTTCTCTTGAAGATGTCCACAGTTGCTCCGACAATATTTCTTATAGTCGCCGGTAGGACGTTGAACAATCGCGGACCTCTGATGGTTATACAGTGCTCTCTGATTGTGCCTATGGCACCTCTGCTCTTCACTGGTTCAATCTTGCATTTTCTTCCATATCGTTCACTCCAGTACGTTGTTATTTTACTGTGCAGATTTGGGACCTGGCCCTCCAGTATTTTTCATGTGTATATTAATTGGTATCTCTCTTGTCTCCTTTCTAGAGAGTACATTTGGAGAGCTTTGAGGACGATCCCAATAATTTAGGTGTTTTATCTCACCTATGCGTGCCGTATATGTTCTCTGTATTCCCTCTATTTCAGCATTCTCTCCTGCTGTGAAGGGGGAAGTGAGCACTGAGCAGTACTCGAGACGGGACAACACAAGTGACTTGAAGAGTACAACCATTGTGATGGGATCCCTGGATTTGAAAGTTCTCGTAATCCATCCAATCATTTTTCTGGCTGACACAATATTTGCTTGGTTATGCTCCCTAAACGTTAGATCGTCGGACATCATTATTCCCAAATTCTTGACATGCTGTTTTTCTACTATGGGAAGATTCGATTGTGTTTTGTTACCTGTATTATGTTTCAGATCCGCATTTTTGCCATAATTGAGTACCAGAAATTTATCACTGTTAAACATCATGTTATTTTCTGCTGCCCAAACGAAAACTTTGCTGACATCTGCTTGTAGTTTTTCAATGTCTTCAGCATAGATAATTTTCATGCTGATTTTTGTGTCATCTGCAAAGGACAACACGAAGCTGTGACGTGTATTTTGTCTATATCAGATATGAGAATAAGAAACAGTAGCGGTGCAAGGACTGTGCCCTGAGGTACAAAGCTTTTAACATCGCTTGGACTCGATTTTGTCTGATTGACTTTTACTCTTTGTGTTCTGTTAGACAGGAAATTGAGTATCCAGCGTCCTACTTTTCCAGTTATTCCCATTGACCTCATTTTGTGAGCTAACACCCCATGGTCACATTTGTCACATTTGCCTGCTGTAGTACCCTGGTGTAGTGGTGTGGTTTAGTAGCATGGTGTAGTGGCGTGGTGTAGTTGCCTGGTGTAGTAGTGTAATGGTGGTGTAGTAGTAGTTGAAGTAGTGTAGGGTGGTGAAGTTGTAGTAGTGTAGTAGTAGTGTAGTGGTGGTGAAGTTGTAGTAGTGTAGTAGTAGTGAAGTGGCTTGGTGTAGTAGTATTGTGTAGTAGCCATGTGCAGTGGCGTGGTGTAGTAACCTGGTGTTGTGGTGTGGTGTAGTGGTGTGGTGTAGTGGCGTGGTGTAGTATCCTGGTGCAGTGGAGTAGTGTAGTAGTGTAGTAGCCTGGTGTAATGGCATGGTGTAGTAGCCTGGTGTAGTGCCGTGGTGTAGTAACTTGATGTAGTGGCATGGTGTAGTGGCGTGGTGTAGTGGCATGGTGTACTGGCGTGGTGTAGTGGCTTAATGTAGTAGCGTGGTGTAGTGGCGTGGTGTAGTAACCTTGTGTAGTGGCATGGTTTAGTAGCCTGGTGTAGTGGCATGGTGTAGTGGCGTGGTGTAGTAACCTGGTGTAGTGGCGTGGTGTAGTAGCCTGGTGTAGTGGCGTGGTGTAGTAGCCTGGTGTTGTGGTGTGTTGTAGTGTCATGGTGTAGTAGCCGGGTGTAGTCGCCTGGTGTAGTAGCCTGGTGTAGTGGCTTGGTGTAGTTGCGTGGTGTAGTGGCATGGTGTAGTGGCAGGGTGTAGTTGCATGATGTAGTAGCCTGGTGTAGTGGCGTGGTGTAGTAGCCTGGTGTAGTGGAATGGTGTAGTAGCTTGGTGTAGTTGCGCGGTGTAGTGACGTGGTGTTGTGGCGAGGTGTAGTAGCCTGCTGTACTGGCATGGTGTAGTATCCTGGTGTAGTTGCGTTGTGTAGTGGCCTGGTGTAGTTGCATGGTGTAGTGGCATGGTGTAGTGGCGTGGTGTAGCAGCCTGGTGTAGTAGCCTGGTGTAGTAGCCTGGAGTTGTTGCATGGTGTAGCAGCCTGGTATACTACCATGGTGTAGTAGCCTGGTATAGTACCGTAGTGTAGTGTCGTGGTGTAGTGGCGTGGGTGTAGTAGCGTGGTGTAGTTGCGTGGTGTAGTTGCGTGGTGTAGTAGCCTGGTGTAATGGCGTGGTGTAGTAGCCTGGTGTTGTGGCATGGTGTAATGGCGTGGTGTAGTAGCCTGGTGTAGTGGCGTGGTGTAGTAGCCTGGTGTTGTGGCGTGGTGTAGTTGCATGGTGTAGTAGTCAGGGGTAGTGGCGTGGTGTTGTAGCCTGGTGTAGTTGCATGAGGAAGTGGCGTGGTTTAGTGGCATGGTGTAGTAGCCTGGTGTAGTAGCATGGTGTAGTGGCGTGGTGTAGTGGCCAGGTGTAGTGGCATGGTTTAGTAGCCTGGTGTAGTTGCGTGGTGTAGTGGCGTGGTGTAGTAACCTGGTGTAGTGGCATGGTTTAGTAGCCTGGTGTAGTTGCGTGGTGTAGTGGCGTGGTGTAGTAACCTGGTGTAGTGGCGTGGTGTAGTAGCCTGGTGTAGTGGCGTGGTGTAGTAGCCTGGTGTTGTGGCATGTTGTAGTGGCATGGTGTAGTAGCCTGGTGTAGTAGTCTGGTGTAGTAGCCTGGTGTAGTGGCTTGGTGTAGTGGCGTGGTGTAGTAGCCTGGTGTAGTGGCGTAATGTATTGGCGAGGTGTAGTGGCATGGTGTAGTGGCGTGGTGTAGTAGCCTGGTGTAGTGGCGTGGTGTAGTAGCCTGGTGTAGTGGCGCGTAGTGGCCTGGTGTAGTGGCCTGGTGTAGTTGCCTGGTGTACTGGAGTGGTGTAGTAGCTTGATATTGTGGCGTGGTGTAGTGGCGTAGTGTAGTGGCGTGGTGTAGTATCCTGGTGTAGTGGCATGGTGTAGTAGCCTGGAGGTGTTGCTTGGTGTAGTGGCGTGGTGTAGTAGCCTGGTGTAGAGGCATGGTGTAGTGGCGTGGTGTAGGAGCGTGGTGTAGTGGCGTGGTGTAGTAGCCTGGTGTAGTGGCGTGGTGTAGTGGCCTGGTGTAGTGGCGTGGTGTAGTAGCCTGGTGTAGTGGCGTGGTGAAGTGGCGTGGTGTAGAAGGCTGGTGTAGTGGCATGGTGTAGTAGCCTGGAGTTTGGCGTGGTGTAGTGGCGTGGTGCAGTAGCCTGGTTTAATGGCGTGGTGTAGTGGCGTGGTGTAGTAGCCTGGTGTAGTGGCGTGCTGTAGATACGTTGTGTAGTGGTGTGCTGTAGTAGCCTGGTGTAGTGGCTTGGTGTAGTAGCCTGGTGTTGTGGCATAGTGAAGAAGCCTGGTGTTGTGGCTTGGTATAGTAGCCTGGTATAGTGGTGTGGTGTTGTATCGTGGTGTACTAGCCTTGTTGTAGTGTCGTGGTGTAGTAGCCTGGTGTAGTGGCGTGGTGTTGTTGCCTGGTGTAGTGGCATAGTGTAGTGGTGTGATGTAGTAGCCTGGTGTAGTGGAGTGGTGTAGTGGCGTTGTGTAGTGGTGCGGTGTAGTAGCCTAGTGTAGTAGCGTGGTGTAGTGGCGTCGTGTAGTATCCTGGTGTAGTGGCGTGGTGTAGTTGCCTGGTGTTGTGGCATGGTGTAATGGGTAGCCTGGTATAGTTGTGTGATGTTGTAGCCGGGTGTAATGGCGTTGTGTAGTAGACTGGTGTAGTGGCGTGGTGTAGTAGCGTAGTGTAGTAGCGTGGTGTAGTGGCGTGGTGTAGTAGCCTGGTGTTGTGACATGGTGTAATGGGTAGCCTTGTATAGTTGCGTGATGTTGTAGCCGGGTGTAGTGGCGTGGTGTAGTAGCCTGGTTTAGTAGCATGGTGTAGTAGCCTGGTATAGTAGCGTGGTGTAGTGACGTGGCGTTGTGGCGTAGTGTAGTAGCCAGGTGTAGTTGCGAAGTATAGTAGCCTGGTTTAGTAGCCTGGTGTTGTAGCGTGGTGTAGTAGCTTGGTATAGTGCCGTGTTGTATTGGCATGGTGTAGTAACATGGTGTAGTGTCGTGGTGTAGTAGCCTGGTGTAGTGTCGTTGTGTAGTGGCGTGGTGTAGTGGCGTGGTTTATTAGGGTTGTGTATTGGCGTGGTGTAGTGGCGTGGTGTAGTAGCCTGGTGTAGTGGCATGGTGTAGTAGCCTGGTGTAGTGGCGTGGTGTAGTGGCCTGGTATAGTGGCGTGGTGTAGTGGCGTGGTGTAGTAGCCTGGTGTTGTGGCGCGGAGTAAAGGCGTGGTGTAGTAGCCTAGTGTAATGGCGTGGTGTAGTAGCCTGGAGTTTTGGCGTGGTGTAGTTGCATGGTGCAGTAGCCTGGTGTAATGGCGTGGAGTAGTGTCATGGTGTAGTAGCCTGGTGTAGTGGCGTGGTGTAGTGGAGTGGTGTGGTAGCCTGGTGTAGTGGCGTGGTGTAGTAGCCTGGTGTAGTGTCGTGGTGCAGTGGCGTGGTGTAGTAGCCTGGTATAGTGGCGTGGTGTAGTGGTGTGGTGTAATTGCGTGGTGTAGTGGCGTGGTGTAGTAGCCTGATGTAATGGCGTGGTGTAGTAGCCTGGTGTTGTAGCGTGGTGTAGTGGCATGGTGTAGTAGCCTAGTGTAGTAGCTTGGTGTAGTAGCCTTGTGTAATGGCTTGGTGTAGTTTCGTGGTGTAGCAGCCTGGTGTAGTGACATGGTGTAGTGGCGAGGTGTAGTGGCATGGTGTAGTGGCGTGGTGTAGTTGCCTGGTGTAGTCGCGTGGTGTAGTGGCATTGTGTAGTGGTGTGTTGTAATAGCCTGGTGTAGTGGCGTTGTGTAGTGCCGTGGTGTAGTAGCCTGGTATTGTAGCGTGGTGTAGTGGTGTGGTGTTGTGGCATGGTGTAGTAGCCTGCTATATTGTCGTGGTGTAGTGGTGTAGAGAAGTAGTAGTGACGATGATGGTAGCAGTAGTAGTGACGATGATGGTAACAGTAGTAGTGACGATGATGGAAGCAGTAGTAGTGACGATGAAGGAAACGGTAGTAGTGACGGTGATGGTAGCAGTAGTAGTGACGATGATGGTAGCAGTAGAAGTGACGATGATGGTAACAGTAGTAGTGACGATGAAGGTAACAATAGTTGTGACTAATGATGATGATGATGGTAACAGAAGTAATAACGATGATGGTAGTAGTAGTAGTGACGATGATGGTAATAGTAGTAGTGACGATGATGGTAACAGTAGTAGTGACTAGTGACGATGATGGTAACAATAGTATTGACTATGATTATAACCGTAGTAGAGACTAGTGACGATGATGGTAAGAGTAGTAGTGACGGTGATGATAGCAGTAGTAGTGACGAAGATGGTAACAGTAGTAGTGAGACGATGATGGTAACAGTAGTAGTGACGATGACAGTAGCAGTAGTAGTGACTTGTGACTATGATGGTAGCAGTAGTAGTGACGATGATGTTAGCAGTAGTAGTGCCGATGGTGGTAAAAGTAGTAGTGACGATGATGGTAACAATAGTAGTGACGATGATGGTAGCAGTATTAGTGACGATGATGGTAACAGTAAGTAGTTGTGACGGTAATGATACCAGTAGCAGTGACGATAATGGTAACAGTAGTAGTGACTAGTGACGATGATGATAACAGTAGTAGTGACGATGATGGTAACAGTAGTAGTGACGATAATGGTAGCAGTAGTAGTAGTGACGATGATGGTATCAGTAGTAGTGACGATGATGATAACAGTAGTAGTGAAGATGATGGTAGCAGTAGTAATGACGATGATGGTAACAGTAGTAGTGACGATGATGGTAACAGTAGTAGTGACTAGTGACAATGAGGGTAACACTAGTAGTGATGATGATGGTAACAGTAGTAGTGACGATGATGGTACTAGTAGTAGTGACGATGATGGTAGCAGTAGTAGTGACTAGTGATGATGATGGTAGCAGTAGTAGTGACGATGATGGTAGCAGTAGTAGTGACGATGATGATAGCAGTAGTAGTAACTAGTGACGATGATGGTAGCAGTAGTAGTGACGATGATGGTAACAGTAGTAGCGACTACTGACGATGATGGTAGCAGTAGTAGTGACGATGATGGTAGCAGTAGTAGTAACTAGTGACGATGATGGTAGCAGTAGTAGTGACGATGATGGTAGCAGTAGTAGTGACGATGATGGTAGCAGTAGTAGTGACGATGATGGTAACAGTAGTAGTGACGATGATGGTAACAGTAGTAGTAACTAGTGATGATGATGGTAGCAGTAGTAGTGACTAGTGACTATGATAGTAACAGTAGTAGTGACTATTGACGATGGTGGTAACAGTAGTAGTGACGATGATGGAAGCAATAGTAGTGACTAGTGACGATGATGGTAGCAGTAGTAGTGACGATGATAGTAACAGTAGTAATGACGATGATGGTAGCAGTAGTAGTGACGATGATGGTAACAGACGTAGTGACTAGTGACGATGATGGTAGCAGTAGTAGTGACGATGATGGTAGCAGAAATAGTGAGATGATGGTAGCAGTAGTAGTGACGATGATGGTAGCAGTAGTAGTGACAATGATGGTAACAGTAGTAGTGACGATGATGGTAACAGTAGTAGTGACGATGATGGCAGCAGTAGTAGTGACGATGATGGTAACAGAAGTAGGACTAGTGATGATGATGGTAGCAGAAATAGTGACGATGATGGTAGCAGTAGTAGTGACGATGATGGTAGCAGTAGTAGTGACGATGATGGAAGCAGAAATAGTGACGATGATGAAGCAGTAGTAGTGACGATGATGGTAGCAGTAGTAGTGACGATGATGGTAGCAGTAGTAGTGACGATGATGGTAGCAGCAGTAGTGACTAGTGACGATGATGGTAGCATAGTAGTGACGATGATGGTAGCAGTAGTAGTGACGATGATGGTAACAGTAGTAGTGAATAGTGACGATGATGGTAACAGTAGTAGTGACGATGATGGCAGCATTAGTAGTGANAAAACTTTAAACTAAACTAAATAATCACACATGAAGTGATTCCCCACTTCAGTAAACACTTACTGAGTTGTAACTGAATGACTAAGACACCCAGTAATTTGTTGTTGATGATTATGATGATAGTAATTTTTAAATTGATGGACTGCTTTGAATAGACTAAATAATCTCACATGAAGAAATGTAGGTAGCGAACATGTCTCCTCAGCTCTTTTATCTTCTGCAAAGCCTTTCCTCCTATCTCAACCCTATTAGTTCATGTTCTCGTGTTTCACTTTTGTTAAACTAAATCTTCAACAAGATCCTGTAGATCTCAGGCAAAGTGAAATTGACACTGCTTAATTAGAAACTGTACTTGTGGTCGGTCTCGAACCCATTGTCGATGGCCGACTTATATTGAATTTTGTAACTAGCTGATTAAGATTGTAACTTCCTTAACTAAATGAATTGTGGGGTTCGGGTCCCTGAGCCCATTATGTGCCTCTGTAACCCTTTCTAATACCGCCCGCAAAATGGGTATGGGTGCATAATAAATGAACTAAACTAACACATAGCAATATGATATTCGGACAACAGACAGAAAGTTGCTCGTTACTCTTAAAATGTTATTTGGGCAAAGAACGATGTTACCATGTTGGTCACGTTACATTAATGTTATTTGGGCAAAGAAAGATGCCATCATGTTGGTCGTGTTACGTTACAAGGTTATAAGGGTGATAGTGATGGAGGCTCGAAAATTGACATTAGTCTTCCATCCACTGGTGAGCTGACAGTTTAAGTGAAATGAAAAAAAGATACGTGAACAGCGGCAGCAGGAGAAAGGAATTGATGTTACTTTTCCCCTAACTATTAAATGATCTGAATAGAGAGAGAGAGAGAGAGTGACCACTGACTGACTGCTATGTGTATCCCATGCAGTTGTGTTTACAAAAAAAATTATATTTGTTATAATAATAAGATTGAGACCACCTTATGACTCTCGTTACTCAAAAAAAATGCTATTTGAGCAAAGAATGATGTTACCATGATGACTACGTTAAGATACAGCTTGCACATATTAACAGAAATAATACTAAAGGTTTTGCACAGAACATCCGTTCTGGGAAGGTGAAGTGGTGCTTGATGGTTTGGGCTTGGAAGGGGGGTGGGAGGGGGTTGGGGTTTGGTGTGGGTGGATGGGGTGAGGGTAAGGTCATCCCAGTACCTCGCCCATCTCATTACGCCTCAAACCAGCACGAAGGTTAGACCCTAACGAGACGGATTGATGTTTCACTCATTCAGGAGACTTGAACATTCTATGACATTGTCTTGCTATGATAACGCCGTTGTGTGTGTGTTACAGAGCGCTAAAACTGACACACAGTAATATTTGATATGAGAAGTAATGGAGATGGACTAAGTCATACTTTCATAATGTTATTTGAACTGCAGAAAGATGATTTCGCGTTACGTTACATTGTGTTACAAAGCGCTAAAACTGACACACAGTAATATTTGATAAGAGATGAAATGGAGCTGGACTAAGTCTCACTTTCATAATGTTATTTGAACTGTAGAAAGATGATTTCGAGTTACGTTACAATGTGTTACAGGGGCTGAGTCGTACTTTCATAATGGTTTTTGGACTGGAGAAAGCTCATGGCACACTCAATGCTATGTTCCAGTGTGTGTCAGGAGTGAGAGAGAGAGAGAGAGAGAGAAAAAAAAGCATGTAGGTTAGTAACCAGTGACTGCTATGTGTATCCTGTGCAGATGTGTTTACAAAAAAATTATGATTTGTTATAATAATAATAATAAGATTGAAGACCACGTTATGACTCTCGTTACTCTTAAAAAAAATGCTATTGAGCAAAGAACGATGTTACCATGTTGGTCGCGATGCGATACTAGGTTACTCATATGATCAGAAATAATACTAAAGGCTTTGCACAGAACATCCGGTCTGGGAAGGGTGAAGTGATGCTTGAAGGTTTGGGCATGGAAGGGGGGGGTGGGAGTGCGGATGGGGATTGTGGGGGTGGATGGGGTGATGGTTTGGTCATCCAAGTACCTCGCTCATCTCACTACGCCTCAAACCAGCACGAGGTTGGACCCTAACGAGACAGGTTTGAGTTTCACTCATTCAGGAGTCTTCAACATTCTGTGTCATTTTCTTGCTATGATAACGCCGTTGTGTTTTATAAGGTCTGACAGCAATAATGGGTGTAGGAGATTGAGTATACATGCTTAAATTTCAATGATATTTATTGGACACCAGATGTTGCGAACACAGTTAAGAAAATTTGTAGGTAGTGATCACGTCTCAAGCGTCGATGTGCAGACTTATTTTGAATTTTGTAACTAGTGCGTCATGATTGTAACGTGATTAGCTAAAATGATTGCGTGTTCAGTCCTTGACCTTTATGCGGCTCTGCCCATATGACTGCCTTGTGTAAGATTAGACTGTTAGCAACACGTAGGTAGTTCTTGACACGCTATGCAACCCTTGCATATAATGTAGAGAGAAGTTGTATATATAATCAGATATGTGTAATCAATGTGTCAAACTCCCAGGACTGCATTTTGGAATTTGTATGTTGCGCTCATGGCATACTCAATGCTAGGGCAGTGGGTGGCAAGAGTGGAGAGAGTGAGAGAGTGAGAGAGTGAGAGGGAGAGAAGAGTGAGAGAGTGGAGAGTGAGAGAGTGAGAGAGAGAGGAGAGAGAGAGAGAGAGAGAGAGAGAGAGATAGAGAGATAGAGAGATAGAGAGATAGAGAGATAGAGAGGATAGAGAGAGAGAGAGAGGAGAGAGAGAGATAGAGAGAGAGAGAGAGGAGGGATGGATGGCTGGATGTAGGATGGTACATCCCATTTCCGCCACTCCCCCCGGTGCGAGGGGGACGGTAAGTGGAATAGTGAGGCCTGCTGCTGGTAGCTACATCTCCCTTTCCTTAACGAAACTGCATTGGGTAGGAGGAATAATGGCAGTCATTGCGCACCCTCTGGGAGAGGGAGATAAGATCGCAGTTACATGGAAATACTCTCAGTTTAGCTCTGAGCAGTGGGCAGTACACTCACACACCCTCTCTGTGGACTTTGAAAAACGTTTAAGGGTAAGTGGGTAATGGTCTACATCCGTCCTGGACTGTCCCGTTCCATGCATTTGTACATAAAACAGACCTTCTCCGCCAACTGGTACATCTTAAGAGACTCTGCTCTCCCACCCTCCTCCTCCACACTTCCTGCCTTGTATGGCCGAACTATGTCCCTCATGGATCATCACCATACACAGCTGCATAGTTCGAAGAAAATAAACTTGAAAAAACGATTAAGGCGAATGCTGCACATCCACAAGAGGTTGCTCTCTCACATCAACACTTCCGACCTCCTGTAGGGGAACTAAATGGACGTCATGGATCACCAACAGCTGCATTGGGTGAGAAAAAGTTAAAAATAATGACTCCACCTGTTTCCTCACTTTCCCCTCATTCTCTCATCCTAATTAAGTCTCTACTCCCTCTCAGGTAAAGGAGGGTCCCCCCATCCCTCCACAACATAACCTACATACTCCTCCTCCCTACATGTCTGCATACCATCCACATAGCTTCCATCTCCTACCCAACATGACACTCTCTCAAGCGACACCAGGCCGAACGCCAGACGTCAAAAACCACAAAATGGCTCTAAACACTCTCATGCCGAGGGGGAAGGTCCCCTCACTCTCCCTCACACTCCCTCCCTCCCATACCCCATCAACATATGTTGTGACCCCTCTCACCTACACACACACATAGCCTCACACACACACACATAGCCTCACACACACACACATAGCCTCTACATATCAATACATAGTAATTTTGAATCAAGACTATTATCTACACACACGATTAAGTCTACGGAAAACAAACATACATATTCATTTACTCTTCCACTCTTATCCACATACCTCATACTCTAGCACAGGGGTCTCCAAACTATGGCCCGCGGGCCACATCCGGCCCGCCATATAATTTCATCCGGCCCGCCAAACAAATCCCTGTGTGGTGGCCTTGAAAAAATAATTATCGTACAAATGGCATCGCAGAATTATTTAAAGCTGGGGCTGCTGACTGGTGGCGCTCAGCCCGAGTCAGTTTTCCTCTCTCTCGATATTGTGACGCACAGATACTAGTACTGGTAGGTATGTGTTGTGCATTACAACCAATCAGTTGTGTATAACTGTATATTGTTCATGTCAAGGCATTCAGAGCAAAACTTGCGCTACTTGAAGGCCAGGTGAAGGTTAAGAATTTGCTCATTTTCCATGTTGTGAAAAATTTCATGCAGAAAGTAAAGTTGAATTTCCTTTTTCATTTGCAAATGAAATAATTTCAGATTTGAAGAAACAGTTTCAGAAGCGATTTGCTGACCTTGATGCCAAAGCAAATGAAATCAGGCTCTTTCATAATCCATTGACTGCAATGCTGAAAATCTTCCAACTCAATTTCAAATGGAAATTATTGATCTCCAGGCAGATGACAGACTGAAAGATAAGTATAGAGAAGGAAATCTGATTGAGTTTTATAAATGCCTGCAGCCAGATCAGTTTCCAAATTTGCTAAAGTTTGCTTGTAGTTTTGTGTCCATTTTTGGTTCAACATACTTGTGTGAACAAACATTTTCCAAAATGAAGTATGTGAAATCTAACTATCGAGCAAATTTTGTCTGATGATCACTTGAAATCAATTCTTACAATTGGCTCATCTAATCTGGAACCTGATTTTAATGAAATTTTGATGTCAAAACGACAGTATCATTCGTCACACTAATTTGGTTGCATAAAACTAAAGGCAGGAATCTATTTAGTTTACCCTAATTTTTTCCAAAAAGATATGTTTTAATTTTTCCATGTTTATACTTTAATATTTGAGGAAATTAAATTACTGGCACTGATTTGTTTTTTGTTTTTTTTTTTTCATTTTATTCCTTCGGCCCGCATAAATATGGGAAATATATTGTGGCCCTTACATTGAAAAGTTTGGAGACCCCTGCTCTAGCACATACCCACATAGCCCACATACTCTCCTACCCCCCAAACAACATGACCCCACATCTTCCCTGACCACATAACCCAAAACCGGACGCTTACACGCGTCCGACAAGCGCCAAACTTCCGGGAAAATTCCCCAAAACCCTTTGTGACTTGAAACCTGCGCACCACATGGCCAGCTGGCTCTAATGGGGCCACCTGGCCAGATGGCGCACGCGGTTCTAATCACATATTACCCTACTAGTGGCGTGGTGTAGTGGCTTCGTGTAGTAGCCAGGTATAGTGGCGTGGTGTAGTGCCATGGTGTAGTAGCCTGGTATAGTGGCGTGGTGTAGTGGTGTGGTGTTGTGGCATGGTGTAGTAGCCTGGTATATTGGCGTGGTGTAGTGGTGTGGTGTTGTGGCATGGTGTAGTAGCCTGGTGTAGTGGCGTGGAGTAGTGGCGTGGTATAGTAGCCTGGAATAGTGGTGTGGTGTGGTGGCATGGTGTAGTAGCATGGTGTAGTGGCGTGGTGCAGTAGCCTGGTGTAGTGGTATCTCTCTTGTCTCCTTTCTAGAGAGTACATTTGGAGAGCTTTGAGACGATCCCAATAATTTAGGTGTTTTATCTCGTCTATGCGTGCCGTATATGTTCTCTGTATTCCCTCTATTTCAGCAATCTCTCCTGCTGTGAAGGGGGAAGTGAGCACTGAGCAGTACTCGAGACGGGACAACACAAGTGACTTGAAGAGTACAACCATTGTGATGGGATCCCTGGATTTGAAAGTTCTCGTAATCCATCCAATCATTTTTCTGGCTGACACAATATTTGCTTGGTTATGCTCCCTAAACGTTAGATCGTCGGACATCATTATTCCCAAATTCTTGACATGCTGTTTTTCTACTATGGGAAGATTCGATTGTGTTTTGTACCCTGTATTATGTTTCAGATCCGCATTTTTGCCATAATTGAGTACCAGAAATTTATCACTGTTAAACATCATGTTATTTTCTGCTGCCCAAACGAAAACTTTGCTGACATCTGCTTGTAGTTTTTCAATGTCTTCAGCGTAGATAATTTTCATGCTGATTTTTGTGTCATCTGCAAAGGACAACACGAAGCTGTGACGTGTATTTTTGTCTATATCAGATATGAGAATAAGGAACAGTAGCGGTGCAAGGACTGTGCCTGAGGTACAAAGCTTTTAACATCGCTTGGACTCGATTTTGTCTGATTGACTTTTACTCTTTGTGTTCTGTTAGACAGGAAATTGAGTATCCAGCGTCCTACTTTTCCAGTTATTCCCATTGACCTCATTTTGTGAGCTAACACCCCATGGTCACATTTGTCACATTTGCCTGCTGTAGTACCCTGGTGTAGTGGTGTGGTTTAGTAGCATGGTGTAGTGGCGTGGTGTAGTTGCCTGGTGTAGTAGTGTAATGGTGGTGTAGTAGTAGTTGAAGTAGTGTAGGGTGGTGAAGTTGTAGTAGTGTAGTAGTAGTGTAGTGGTGGTGAAGTTGTAGTAGTGTAGTAGTAGTGAAGTGGCTTGGTGTAGTAGTATTGTGTAGTAGCCATGTGCAGTGGCGTGGTGTAGTAACCTGGTGTTGTGGTGTGGTGTAGTGGTGTGGTGTAGGGGCGTGGTGTAGTATCCTGGTGTTGTGGTGTGGTGTAGTAGCCTGGTATAGTGGCGTGGTGTAGTGGTGTGGTGTTGTGGCATGGTGTAGTAGCCTGGTATATTGGCGTGGTGTAGTGGTGTGGTGTTGTGGCATGGTGTAGTAGCCTGGTGTAGTGGCGTGGAGTAGTGGCGTGGTATAGTAGCCTGGAATAGTGGTGTGGTGTGGTGGCATGGTGTAGTAGCATGGTGTAGTGGCGTGGTGCAGTAGCCTGGTGTAGTGGCATGGTGTAGTAGACTGGTGTAGTGCATGGTGTAGTAGCCTCGTGTTGTGGCTTAGTGTAGTAGCCTGGTGTAGTGGCATGGTGTAGTAGCCTGGTGTAGTGGCGTGCTATATTAGCCTGGTGTTGTGGCATGGTGTAGTATCCTGGTATAGTTGCGTGGTTTTGTAGCCTGGTGTAGTGGCGTGGTGTAGTAGCCTGGTGTAGGTGCATGGTGTAGTAGCCTGGTATAGTGGTGTGGTGTAGTGACGTGGTGTTGTGGCGTGGTGTAGTAGCCTGGTGTAGTGGCGTGGTGTAGTAGCCTGGTGTAGAGGCGTGTAGTGGCCTGGTGTAGTGGCCTGGTGTAGTAGCCTGGTGTAGTGGCGTCGTGTAGTAGCCTGGTGTTGCTGCGTGGTGTAGTAGCCTGGTATACTACCATGGTGCAGTAGCCTGGTATAGTACCGTGGTGTAGTGGCGTGGTGTAGTAGCCTGGTGTATTAGCATGGTGTAGTAGCCTAGTATAATGGCGTGATTTTGTTGCCTGGTGTAGTGGCTTGGTATAGCAGCTGGTGTAGTGGCATGGTGTAGTGAAGTGGTGTTGTGGCGAGGTGTAGTAGCCTGCTGTAGTGGCGTGTTGTAGTAGCCTGGTGTAGTTATGTGGTGTAGTGGCCTAGTGTAGTTGCGTGGTATAGTGGCCTGGTGAATTGGCGTGGGTGTAGTAGCCTGGTGTAGTAGCCTGGTGTAGTAGCCTGGTGTTGTTGCGTGGTGTAGTAGCCTGGCATACTACCAAGTGTAGTAGCCTGTCATAGTACCGTGGGTGTGTGGCGTGGTGTAGTAGCCTGGTGTAGTGGCTTTGTGTAGTGGCCTGGTGTAGTAGGCTGGTGTAGTGGCGTGGTGTAGTGTCGCGGTGTAGTGGCGGGGTGTAGTAGCGTGGTGTAGTTACGTGGTGTAGTTGCGTGGTGTAGTAGCCTGGTTTAATGGCGTGGTGTAGAAGCCTGGTGTTGTGCATGGTATAGTGGCGTTGTGTAGTAGCCTGGTGTATTGGCGTGGTGTAGGGATGGTGTAGGCATGGTGTAGTGGCGTGGTGTTGTGGCGTGGTGTAGTGCATAGTGTAGTAGCCTGGGTAGTGGCTTAGTTTAGTGGCGTGGTGTTGTAGCCTGGTGTAGTTCCGTGGTGAAGAGGCGTGTTTAGGGCATGGCATGGTGAGTGGCGTGGTGTAGGGCCTGATGTAGTAGCATGGTGTGTGGCGTGGTGAAGTAGCCTGGTGTAGTTGTGGTAGTGCGTTTGTGTGTAGTAACCTTTGTAGTGGCATGGTTTAGTAGCCTGGTGTAGTGGGCAGGTGTAGTGGCGTGTTGTAGTAACCTGGTGTAGTGGCGTGGTGTAGTAGCCTGGTGTAGTGGCGTGGTGTAGTAGCCTGGTGTTTGGTGTGTTGTAGTGGCATGGTGTAGTAGCTGGTGTAGTCGCCTGGTGTAGTGGCTTGTGTAGTGGGTGGTGTAGTAGGCTGGTGTAGTGGCGTGTAGTGGTGTGGTGTTGTAGTCTGGTGTAGTACCCTGGTGTAGTGGTGTTGTGTAGTAGCCTGGTGTAAAGGCATGGTGTAGTGGTCTGGTGTTGTTGCATAGTGTAGTAACCTGATGTAGTACCCTAATGTAGTGGCATGGTGTAGTGGCGTTGTGTAGTGGTATAACACCACTATATAATATGAAAAATATTGTAACACCTCTATGAATATGTACTAAAAATAATGTAAGTAACACTACTGCTTATTCTGAGTAACACTTCCTATTGGTTGCACTTGGTAACACTGTTATTGAACACTGTAATATGAGCTGACATATGATGGTTACACCGGAACCAAAGGTACACTGCCAACAAGGAAATGCTACACAGGTTTAAAAAAACGCTGCCACCATCTGCCTTGACCATTGAGACTATATCAAGCAACGAGGCAAGAAATATTGCTTGACTTGTAGAGTACTTTCTATAACTGTCATAATTATGGGACGGTTGTCAGCCAACTATATCCAAAAGGCTAAGAGGATTCAACAATTGACACAGACCGGAAATTTAACACGAGTTTATTGAGCACAAAATTATGCTAATCACCACTTATAAATCCTTTTCTAACACTGGCCAAGAGTTAAGAAATTTTGACATGAATAAAACCTCAGAGATCACCCACATTACCTTAAAACCTTTGTCTCTCCATCTGGTGGATTCACTCTGTCTAAAGTAAGTCTCTACAGGACCTCTATATACAACCCCAAAAGGGGGGGAGGTGGAGATTTGCTGTTGCTACCTACACCAAAAATGCAAGGAGGTCGAGCCACACATGCACAAACACTTAAGAATTTTTCAATTAAGCTTGTTTGACATTCACTATACACTCTTCAAGAGAGGAGTTATTAATTACGTGTGTGACTGACCTCTGACCTGGCTAAAAGTGGGGAGATCTATGGATGTTTACACATAAGAATCTGGGGTCTAATTCCATTGCAATGTTTGACAAGAGTATCATGAAATATTACATACTTGAAACCAGCTGACTAAGACTAACCCAGGAATTTTTAAATCAACATACAAGATAATCCAGAAGTCATCTGGCTGACCTCTTGGAGAAGGCTTCCCTGGGTGAGAACTCTAGGGAGGGAGTCATGGGCGTTACAGTGGTGTGGTGTAGTGGCGTGGTGTAGTGGTGTGGTGTAGTTGCGTGGTGTAGTAGCGTGGTGAAGTGGTGTGGTGTAATAGCCTGGTGTAGTGGCATGGTGTAGTGGCATGGTGTAGTGGCATGGTATAGTAGCCTGATGTAGTGGCATGGTGTAGTGGCGTGGTGTGGTGTAGTTGCATTGTGTAGTGGCATGGTGTAGTAGCCTGGTGTTGTATTCTGGTGTAGTGGTGTGCTGTAGTAGCCTTGTGTAGTAGTGTGTAGTAGTAGTAGTAGCCTGGTGTAGTAGCCTGGTGTAGTGGCGTGGTGTAGTAGCCTGGTGTAGTAGTCTGGTGTAGTGGTGTGGTGTAGTAGCGTGGTGTAGTAGCATGGTGTAGTGGCGTGGTGTAGTGGCGTGGGTAGTGGTGTGGTGTAGTAGTCTGGTGTAGTGGTGTGGGTGTATTGGCATGGTGTAGTAGCATGGAGTAGTGGCATGGTGTAGTGGTGTGGTGTAGTGGCATGGTGTAGTGGCATGGTGTAATGGCATGGTGTAGTAGCCTGGTGTAGTGGTGTGATGTAATTGCCTAGTGTATTGGCGTGGTGTATTGGCATGGTGTAGTAGCCTGGTGTAGTGTCGTGGTGTAGTGGCGTGGTGTAGTGGAGTGGTGTAGTGGTGTGGTGTAGTGGCATGGTGTAGTGGCGTGGTGTAATGGCATGGTGTAGTAACCTGGTGTAGTGGTGTGCAGTAGTGGCATGGTGTAGTACCTGCTTGATGGGGTTCTGGGAGTTCTTTATTCCCCAAGCCCGACCCGAGGCCAGGCTCGACTTTTTAGAGCTTGGTCCCACCAAGGCTGTGCTCTGAAGCCCGGCACGCCCAGGCCACATACACCCTACCCCACTATTCCCGGCTGGTCCGGAACATTCTCTTAGAAAAC
>WNGS01164046.1:0-10304 GCA_020271785.1 Procambarus virginalis
GTGGCCATGGATTGTCTGTCCTCTCCCTTCGGTTCATTTTGATCTATCTATCCACGAAAATCTGTCTGTTTTATTCTATGTCAAATCCCCTATACAATCATCCATAGGATATTGGATAGGAAGTAAGGGTATGGACCAGAGACAGATCGATAGGAGGGACGGGGAGTGGATAGGGGGATGACAGAGGGGGAGGGGAAGGATGGATAGATAAAGAGTGAGGAAACAGCTGGATTTGGAAAGAGACCTATTTGGGAACAGGTACGGCCATGGTCGCGAAACACGGCCGGCCGGGAAGGGTAACCGAAAAAGATTTTAAACTGTCTATCAATTTGTCCATCCTCGATTGGTCTAATGCCATTTGCCATACATCTATACAATCCAGTCCACATTTAGCTCATCAAAGTTCAATCAAGAGAGAAATGCTGTCTGTTATATCGATCCATATAGTATATCTTCTCTCGCCATTATTTGTCGATAAGTATTGCATCCGGCCGGGCCCAGGCTCCAACCCACCTTACTGCGCAGTCAAGATCAATAGTCATATTATCATCTGCCCATCCCTCTAATCAAATATATCTTATCTGTCTATCCACTCCATCTACAGAGAGCAAATCTACCATTTTAAAATAATATGATTTATAGTGGTAATATATGTACTATATACAATGCTATACTTAGAGTTTGTAAGTTATAATATATTATATAATATGATATATATTATAATAATATGATCCCGAACAAAGAAAGATATATAAATTCTAACACGAAGTTTTCTCTCGTTTCCTTATGTTTCTTTATGACGGTAAATTAAAAATTCATTCTCCAAAATTCATTTTTTTTCTAGTATGACGCGACACTTTGAGCGCGTTTCGTAAAAATAATTACATTTTTGTCAAAGAGTTGGAGATCCTGTTGGACCTGTTATTTGACCTCGAAGCACAAAAGAATGTCAACACCAAAGACACCTTACACACGCACAGAACTCTATAAAATTGCCAGAAATGGAGGAAAGAATCAGGCAATACAGAAGCACCATCCATACTGTCCCCCGAGCTCGAAACGGCAGCTAAGAGCCTTAGTGAGAATAAGGAGATAGTCTTCAGGAGAGGCGACAAGTCGAGCCAAATAACGTAATCCTTAAGAAGACGAATATGTGAAGCGAAAATGAGACGCTCATACTCTGCGCCCTGCAAAGAGAGCTAAATATCCAAAAGAGAGTACAACAGGAACCGTACAGCGAATTGAAAGCATTAAGGTCAGACAAATGGATCAAAACTGTGATGCCAAGAAATCCGGACTCACCCTGCCAAAGATTATTGGAAACTATAAACCTGGATATGCGTCTGTAAAAATGTCACAGACACATAGCCTTCCGGCAAACCCACCTTGGTCTAGGGCCCATTCATATCTCCATCAGCTCATCCGGTACACCACCACAACTACCCCACGACCTAGGAAATGGCGAAAACGGAGGCTTGCGAAATACACTCAAAGGCTTCTTGACTCCCTTTCTGTATCCCTTGCGCCGTCAGCCCTGAACGTGAGTATCCTCAAGGATTTTACGTTGACTTCTGCGGTACGTCTGTTCCCCTTATGTCCGGGGTGAACATACGTGGGGTCATACATAGTGATAATCGAGCCTCGTTGGTAACGTAGTATCACTGTTTTTCACCAATCGTTACCTCTGCTGGATGAAACAACTAGGGCCATGATAGCTAGTGCGATCCACGACGTGTATCGTTGATCGAGCCCTCTGTAACTCCTCTGACACTACAGGAAAAATAAAGCTGAGGAATTAAACTCCTCCACGATCGTTACATCAAGGAAGCGCAGTCACCCACCCTTCTTCGAGTCCATTTCTGTCGTTCAAGTATGGCAAGTAAAGCAAGTAAATTGGTGGTCGCATCCGGGTCTCCCCACCTACCGACTGTCCCAGCTCTCCACCCACCACCCAAGCCACCGTAATATGTTTACACCCCCACTAACACACTCCCACACCACACAGTCCATGTATTACCAACATACACAACTTTTCCCTCCAACACCACAATCAGTTATAACCATACACACATCCTCCACCCCACACACAAAGTATACCCTACCACACTCTCCCACACCCCACCGGTTAACCACTCCACACATTCTTCCGCACACCAACCGCAGTATTACCACTACACACCTCCCCCATCACACTGCGTTTGCGAAATCATCACTTGTTTTACATGCCACTCCTCCGCTTGTATGCATTGCACTTGCTATCCCTGTGCACCAAGCACACGACACATACGTGTCCAGGCATAAATAACACAGCGAACTCACCTAACAGATGCGAGGAGACCTACGCTATGAAGCGATCCCCACATCTACTATGCTCACATCACACATTTATGCCACGACCCGGTCGGCCTCAGATAGAAAGGCGTATTCGCCCTCTTTGCACAGAAGACACAAAAGACTTCGGATAGTCTTTCCTAAGGATCCACTTTGTCTCGGTTCAGAACCAACACCGGAGGAACTAAGTAAACAAAGGAACAGGACAGGAGACACCGATACTACTAGCGAGTCACCACATCAATCCCACGAGTGGTATTGATCCAACAGGTACGTTCGGTAAAACAGTGAAGTGCTAACGTCGACAGACGAAAGAGGATTCTGTAAAGGTCCTTGTGTGCCCTAGATGTATCCACCCGCATGTAAGTCAACACAACTTCCTTTGGAGACTTCAGGCCTAAAGGAAAAGGCTCAAGGAGTACACAACAAACGAGAGTCAGCAAGAACCGTTGAGTCGTTTTCGCCAGTCTGTACCGGTTATTCCAGGATTGTGGTGTCTTGAACAGAATTACTTGCATACGGCATAATGCCAAGGGTGCTTATACTTATTTCCCAATATATCTTTGACGGCAGGTGGGAGTCCGAGCTTTCTTAGGCCATTTCAAGTTTACAAGTTGTCATTTCGATTGGAACCTTGCTTTTATCCAATTCGGCCTGTAGTGTTCTGTGTACTCTTGGAAATTGTAGTTTGGTCAGAGAGTATGAGTTCATTTTCGCCAGAAGATATTCGTCTGTGTCTTAAAGGATGACGGTATAATTTAGAGCAACGAACTTGTACGCCTCTCCTGACAACATAAATTCGAGACTTGTTTCATCGAAGGCTCTGTAAGACCGGCCGCTTTTGAGGTGTCTATCAGGATCTCCAATCTTTGAAAATGTAATAAGTTTACGGAAACAGGCTCAAGTGTCGCGTCAGACTAGAAATCCAAAAATGAATTGGAGAATTGATTGTTCATTTACCATCACCAGTATAAAGAAACATAAGGCAAATAGAGGAAAATTCGTGTTAGGAATTATTAATCTTTCTTTTTTTTTTTTTTTTTTTTTTTTTTAATAAATATATATAATAACAATATATATCTATATAGATTATATATATATGTATTAGTAATATATATATATATATATTTTAAAATGAGTAGATGCTTGAGTATGAATGGATGGATAGACAGATAGATAGATGAATAGAGGGATGGGCAGATGATATATATATGGATAGGAAAGATGAGTAGGCGGATGAATATATCGACAAATAGATGGAGAGACAGACAGATATATATGGATAGATATACAGACAGATGCATTGATGATGGATGAGTAAGTGGATGGATGTATAGATGGATGGACAAATGGATAGACAGATCGATGGATGGACAAATGGATAGACAGAAATCTGGCGTACTTGGCGTTGCATGGATCTGTCTGTCTCTCCAATCTGTTCATTTATCTATCCATCCCTCTGTTCATCTATCCATCCGTCCCTCTATCGATCTGTCTGTCCATTTATCTATCCAATATCTATGGATAGATGGATATAGGGGATGAATAGATAAACAGACAGATTTATGGATAGATAGATAAATGAACAGAAGGGAGAGACAGACAGATCCATGCAACGCTAAGTACACTCTAGTAATCTATATAAAATGGAATGTCTGTCTGTTCGAGGATGGAGGCGATATATACATTTGGGGCTAGGCCCTTGGGGATAGCTTCATTAAACATTTCAGGATTAATGGCGAGTTTATAGAGTGCCATGGGTGTGTTGGGGTCGGTCCAGTGCCCCCCCAGAAGGGGACACTTCTCCAATGCCCCTTTCCTGTGGGAAAGTGGGAGCCGGTCGGCCGAGCGGACAGCACGCTGGACTTGTGATCCTGTGGTCCTGGGTTCGATCCCAGGCGCCGGCGAGAAACAATGGGCAGAGTTTCTTTCACCCTATGCCCCTGTTACCTAGCAGTAAATTAGGTACCTGGGTGTTAGTCAGCTGTCATGGGCTGCTTCCTGGGGGTGGAGGCCTGGTCGAGGACCGGGCCGCGGGGACACTAAAATCCCCGAAATCATCTCAAGATAACCTCAAGATAACCTTCCTACATAAAAGTCTGGATATGTGAAATGTTCTGCCTCGAGCCCATAGACTTTATCGTTGCGTTAAATATTTGTGAATTCAGTCCCCATCTCTTGTGAGATGGGGACTTTTATTACCACTGCTACTTTATTCAATCTTGTGTTCATGATATCCTCAAAATGCTTCTGGAGTCTGCCAGTGCAGACTGCCTATCACATGCCTCTGTATGACTAACCATCCTGTGTGATGGGGATTTTTTACCATTTTTTACCAGACCTAGTTAGCTTTTTTGACACACTGTACTCCACTTAATATAGTCTAGGGTACCTGGTTGATACCTGGTTGATAACTGGTTGATGGGGTTCTGGAGTTCTTGTACTCCCCAAGCCCGGCCCGAGGCCAGACTTGACTTGTGAGAGTTTGGTCCACCAGGCTGTTGCTTGGAGCGGTCCGCAGGCCCACATACCCACCACAGCCCGGTTGGACCGGCACTCCTTGAAGGAAACAATCTAGTTTCCTCTTGAAGATGTCCACGGTTGTTCCTGTATATTTCTGATGCTCGCTGGTAGGACGTTGAACAACCGTGGACCTCTGATGTTCATGCAGTGTTCTCTGACTGTGCCCATGGCACCTCTGCTCTTCACTGGTTCTATTCTGTATTTTCTTCCATGTCGTTCTCTCCAGTACGTTGTTATTTTACTGTGCAGATTTGGGACCTGTCCCTCCAGTATTTTCCATGTGTATTATTTGATATCTCTCTCGTCTCCTTTCTAGTGAGTACATTTGGAGAGCTTTGAAACAATCCCAATAATTTAGGTGCTTTATCTCGTCTATGCGTGCCGTATATGTTCTCTGTATTCCTCTATTTCAGCAATCTCTCCTGCTCTGAAGGGGGAAGTGAGTACTGAGCAGTACTCAAGACGGGACAACACAAGTGATTTGAAGAGTACAACCATTGTGATGGGATCTCTGGACTTGAAGGTTCTCGTATCCATCCTATCATTTTTCTGGCTGACGCAATACTTGCTTGGTTATGCTCCCTAAACGTTAGGTCGTCGGACATCATTATTCCCAAATCATGTATTAATAAAAAAAATATAATGTGAATTCAGATTATTTCTAAGCATATGTTCAGATGACAGATATGCATTCTGGGCCCAACTCCTTTTGGTTACAGTGAGGGGGGGGGGTAGGGTAAAAAGTCACAATGGTGGGGAGGGACAGTGAAGGTGTGGATGGGATGTGGGGGAGTGAATGATGGGAGGGAGAAGGGGAGAGAATAGGGACAGGAAGATTGGGAAGGTGGGTGCTGGCGGAGACTTCGGCCGCCGGGTATCCAATCTAGGTTCATGTGTTAGTAAACTCGACATTTCGTACTGTCAGGTGTTGTCCCGCGTGACAAGTCTCTCTGTCGCCTGTTTGTAAACTCATCACATCCTCGGTCAGAATACTCGACTTGCTGTCATGTTATCTGAGATCTCCTGGGACTCTCTCCACCTGTCACGTGTGTGTGTGTGTGTGTGTGTGTGTGTGTGTGTGTGTGTGTGTGTGTGTGTGTCTGTGTGTGTGTGTGTGTGTGTGGAGTCCGTGTGTGTGTGAAGTTTGCAAGCTTGTATGTTATGTGAATTAATGTATTCGTATATATTCTTCTGGAAAATGTATGTGTATGATCTTCCAGTCATTCTGTATGTGCAATCTCTCGGCGTTTAATGTAAGCAATCTTGTAGTGCTTGCTTGCTTGCATGTTGGGTGGCAGTTCTTTAAGTATTAAAGAGGCTAGTTCTTCCAGTATATTTCTGCACATGACCGTTCGGTATATATTGATCTCAGTGTTTCAGTGTGCACGTTAATCCTGTGCGTGCGTGTGTGTGTGTGTGTGTGTGTGTGTGTGTGTGTGTGTGTGTGTGTGTGTGTGTGTGTACTCACCTAGTTGTACTTACCTAGATGTGCTTGCGGATGTTGAGCTTTGGCTCTTTGGTCCCGCCTCTCAACTGTCAATCAACTGGTGTACAGGTTCCTGAGCCTACTGGGCTCTATCATATCTACTCTTGAAAATGTGTATGGAGTCAGCCTCCACCACATCACTTCCTAGTGCATTCCATTTACTAACTACTCTGGCACTGAAAAAGCTCTTTCTAATGTCTCTGTGGCCCATTTGGGTACTTAGCTTCCACCTGTGTCCCCTTGTGCGTGTACCTCCCGTGTTGAATAACCCATCCTTGTCTACCCTGTCAATTTCCCTGAGAATTTTGCATGTGGTGATTATGTCTCCCCGAGCTCTCCTGTCTTCCAGCAACGTGAGGTGAAGTTCACGCAGCTTTTCCTCGTAACTCATGCCTCTTAGTTCTGTAACTAGCCTAGTGGCATACCTCTGAACTTTTTCAAGCTTCGTCTTGTGTTTGTCAAGGTACTGGTTCCATGCTGGGGCTGCATACTCCTGGATTGGTCTTACATACGTGGTATACAAGGTTCTGAAGGATTCCTTACACAGGCTCCTGAAGGATGATCTGATGTTAGCCAGCCTCGCATACGCCGCTAATGTTATTCTTTTGATGTGGGCTTCAGGAGACAGGATTTGTGTGATATCAAATCCTAGAGCTTTCTTTCTGTTCGTTTCATGAAGGACTTCATTTCCCATTCGTATCCAGTATCTGACCTCCTATTTCGTACACTTAGGTGCATTACCTTACATTTACTTGGGTTGAATTTTAGTAGCCATTTGTCGGACTATTCCTTCAGTCTGTCTAGGTCATCTTGTAGCCTCATACTATCCTCCTCTGTCTTAATTCTCCTCATAATTTTTGCATCATCAGGAAACATTGAGAGGAACGAATCTATTCCCTCTGGGAGATCATTTACATATATCAGAAACAGTATAGGTCCAAGGCATGATAACTGTGGGATACCACTTGTGACGCCTCGCCACTGTGAGACCTCATTCCTTACAGTGTCTCGATGTCTTCTGTTACTTAGGAACTCCCTTATCCATTGGAGTACCTTCCATTTCACTCGTACCTGAATCTCCAGCTTGTACACTAGTCTCTTATGCGGTACTGTGTCAAAGGCTTTCGGGCAATCCAAAAACATGCAGTCTGCCCACCTCTCTCTTTCTATCCTGATTTTTGTTGCCTGGTCATAGAATTCATTTATTCCTGTGAGGCATGATTTACCATCCCTGAACCCATGCTGATGTCGTGTTACAAAGTTCTTTCACTCCAGATGTTCCGCTAGCTTTTTTCGCACAATTTTCTCCGTCAATTTGCATGGTATGCAAGTTAGGGACACTGGCCTGTAGTTCAGTGCCTCCTGTCTATCACCCTTCTTGTATAGTGTAGTCCCTTCTCTTATCGGGACTACATAAGCCTTTCAAAAATCTTTCAATTTTTTGGCAATTCACCTGTTACCAGTGATTTGTTATACATCATGGAGGGTGGAAGGCACAGTGCTTCTGCTCCATCCTTTAGTATCCGCACTGAGATTCCATCCGGGCCTGTAGCCTTTGTCACCTCCATTTAGCCTTTTGTCACCTCCATAGATATTCCATTTCTGTTTTCTGAAACTTCGCCATACTCTAATGTGAAGACCTCCTGGAGTTACTTATTGAATTCCACACACACTTCCTTGTCGCTTGTAGTGAATATGCCTGCCCCTATCCTCAGTTTCATTACCTGTTCCTTCACTGTTGTTTTCCCTCCTGATGTGACTGTGCATCAATTTAGGTTGAGTCTTTGCCATGCTTGCTATGTCATATTCATATTGTCTTTCTGCCTCTCATCTCACCCTGACGTATTCATTCCTAGCGCTCTGCTATCTTTCTCTATATTCAGTGTCCTGTGTCTTCTTCAGTGTCCTGTTATTTTTATAGTTTCTCCACGCCCATGCACGTTGTTTCTTTGCTAGCTAACATCTATTAAACACTGGGTTTCTCGTCTGCATTTCGTTATTTTCCTTTTGGACTGGGACAAACTTGTCTGCTGCCTCCTTACACTTCTGCGTGGTGTAGTCCATCATGCTTTGGGCCGTCGTTCCTCTGAGCTCTGTTTCCCAAGTTATGTCTGTTAGTAATTTTCTTATCTCCTCATAATATTTCTTTCGGAATGCCGGCCTTCTTAAAAAGTTTCTTGTCGCCACTTCCAATAAATTTTAGTCTTTCCAATTGTCTTATGCTCGACAAGGCGCTTGTGTGTGAGTGTCTAGGCTGGGATATATAATGGAATTTTCCGTTTTACTGAAGATTTCACATCGCATCATTATATGAAACGAGAGAATAATAAGCTCATTTTAAATCAATCATCCTTCCCTGTTTTGTTTCAACAATCTTGAATGAGTTAATGTTTATTCGCTTTGATTGCGCGTGTTGCCGAGAGCACTTCGTCACGCTAGAAGGACTGACTAATACAGTAGTGTATAGAGACCCCGGGCGTGCTTTAAACACACGCTGTATTCTCGAAAGGACAAGCAAATAGTGGATTTCAACGGAAATACAACACTTACAGGGGAATACACGTCTGGCTTGACTGCTCTGCTGCTTTTGGCTTTCCCGGCTTGCACGAGTAACAAGTCTGGGGAGAAAACAACCAAATTATCTAAATGTAACTGGTCCGAGGACCTCATGCACTTCACTCTTAAAAACTTGGTTACAAGTTTACGCCTGAAGTTGGGAGCATCTTGGACCAGTGTTGTTTTCTTCTCTCTCCAAGATGGTTTTCTTTTTTTGTTATGCGACGCTTTCCCAACACGCGCAGACCCGCGCTCTAAACTGTCTGACAAAGATGATTGGTACACCAGAGGGCTGTACGCCAGAGCCCTATATGACAGAGAACAGTACGTCATTGGGCTCCACGCACCAGAGTACTGAGCAACAGAGGTGTTGCATCACTCACTGAGAACACAGGTGTTGCATCACTCACTGAGCAACAGAGGTGTTGCATCACTCACTGAGAACACAGGTGTTGCATCACTCACTGAGCAACAGAGGTGTTGCATCACTCACTGAGAACACAGGTGTTGCATCACTCACTGAGAACACAGGTGTTGCATCACTCACTGAGAACACAGGTGTTGCATCAC
The DNA here is from genome assembly GCA_020271785.1 of Procambarus virginalis. Lineage (NCBI taxonomy): Eukaryota > Metazoa > Arthropoda > Malacostraca > Decapoda > Cambaridae > Procambarus > Procambarus virginalis. Next base: position 9,467 of record WNGS01164046.1, read on the forward strand.
TCACTGAGCAACAGAGGTGTTGCATCAATCACTGAGAACACAGGTGATGCATTAAAGAGGTGATGAAACACACCACACACACACACACACACACACACACACACACACACACACACACACACACACACACACACACACTCACACACAGTGGGAGTAGCGACGGTGAGAGACACACGCGACTAGCGAGGTCTGCGGAAATTCGTCAATTTCTCGGGACATTGACGGATTATTGAGGCTAGATCATAGTATTTGGCCTCTCGCAGTGTGTAGCTAGCAGGGTGCTACATAGCATAGTCATATCGCTAGCGATTGTGCGAAGAAATCAAAAGTGGAGCTAGTGGATCACCGGTGCATAGTGCGGAGGACAGCGTAGAGAGACTTGACCTGACCTGGCCAGGTGGGTCGACCCGCCGTGGAACTGGTGATTGTGTTGTTGGGTAGTGATTGTGATCAGTGATACAGTAAATTAGTGAACCGCAACACAACGATACAATGACTGACTCCAGAGTTTTGTGTAGATAGAAGAACACCTTAGTGAATCACCTAGCGGAAGCCAACGACGGAGCATCATCAATCGACCATATGTCATCACTCATCTAGTTGTGTGAGCGGGAAACAATCTGGTAGGTACCCGCCTTTCTGGTCAATTAATCAGGTGTACAGTGTGAGGTAAAATAGTATCAAATTCTTGTTCAGGATATTATATATCTTTAAAATCTCAGCGTGGCTCATTGGTAGAAGTTACTGCTTATGGGAACTAGGGACACACTCACGCACGCACGCACGCTCACACGCACCCCACACCCCACACACACGCGCCCCTGATTAACACATTTCG
>WNGS01164046.1:41261-55776 GCA_020271785.1 Procambarus virginalis
TATCCTGCGTATCTTCATTAAATCTTCATTAGTTACAGAGTCACTGAAACCACACCACAAGCTATGAATGGCACTGTCTCCTAGCCAATAGTAGCATGGTTGGCATCTCAAAGTATGATACTGTTGATATGCTTGCGAAGACAGCCTGTAGTAGACAAGTAGTAGAAATTAATATGGGTGTTTAAGCAGTGGCAAAGAGAATACAAAAACGAATGTCTGATGAAAATCTCACTGACCTAACAAATTCACAAAGACCTGAAAGCTGTAGCATTAAACATTATGATGAATTCCGCGAGGAGACATTATATATGGAACTAATAGAGCAAGAATGGGCATGTGGATGTTATAGTGGCCAGAATATACACCTGGGATATAGACGAATCTGGCAGCTTTCTAAACACCAAATGTCCAATACACCATGTGTCAACTTTGTGAAAGTGTCGAATACACCATGTGTCAACTTTGTGAAAGTGTCGAATACACCATGTGTCAAGCTTGTGAAAGTGTCGAATACACCATGTGTCAACTTTGTGAAAGTGTCGAATACACCATGTGTCAACTTTGTGAAAATGTGGAATACACAATGTGTCAACTTTGTGAAAGTGTCGAATACACCATGTGTCAACTTTGTGAAAGTGTCGAATACACCATGTGTCAACTTTGTGAAAGTGTCGAATACGCCATGTGTCAACTTTATGAAAGTGTCGAATACACCATGTGTCAACTTTATGAAAGTGTCGAATACACCATGTGTCAACTTTATGAAAGTGTCGAATACACCATGTGTCAACTTTATGAAAGTGTCGAATACACCATGTGTCAACTTTATGAAAGAGAAAAGATGCACTCCCTTCAACATTATATTGTAGAATGTCCCATATTGACTGACTTTCACCCTTCTGGCTGAGGTATGCTGAACTCTGTAAATACTATATGAATACTGTAACACCTGATGACATATTGGACTTGTACCCAAGATTGACTATGTACAGCATTAGATATGCAATGAATGTAACGTAACTTAAACTGAGCTTGTGAAAGCATCTTAATTACCTTCAGTGATTGTGTTTTATTACTCACAAGTTTCTGCAGCTGCGTTATAAGCTAAGATTGGTTATCTTACCCTATCAAAGTAGGAGAAACATAAATATATGTGTATTTGTAAATATATATGCATGTATGTGTTTACAGGGCATGTGTTAGCCGGTCAAAATTCCATTTCACTTTTGTAAACTCACATTAGTCACATTATGTATAGAAAAACATACTTCGAACACTGTTTATGTAGCACAGATGTAATTCTGTGTATTCATGTATGTAGGTTAGATAAGCATTTTAAAAGCACTATACAATCACCTTCTGTGATTGTTCAGTAAATCACTGAACTATATGTTAAACGGAACTCTAACCCTGTCCATGGAGGACAGAAGAAAATGTATATATGATGGTTAGCATTTTAAATGTGTGGCCACGTCTGTGGTAAGACATACTACAATAATAATAGCAGCCTTGTCTCCAAGCTCCACCCCAGTGACACGCAAAGGTCAGGGGCGCCGCCCAGCTGAAGGTCACCTCGCAAGTCCTGAATGTCTGTATATATATTTTATTTTCTTGCAATCGCTCACAAATTGTGGCTCGATCCGGCACTGTCGTCGAGGCACTGTCGTCGAGGCACCGTCGTCGTGGCACCGTCGTCGAGGCACTGTCGTCGAGGCACTGTCGTCGTAACACTGTTGCTACTGAGAAGCAAAGTTAATGTATTTGACTTAATGCAGTACATCCACACCGTCCCACACAGCAGCCCGTTCTCTCCATGCGCCACAACGTACAAAATTCAGAGTCCTAACCTAAGCAGAAACGTACGAACCCAAGCCACCCACCTAACCTAGCCTTACCAAACCAACCAAAACATAGAAATCGTGGTATTTGGTGAGCCGGTTCCTTTCATAGTACCTTGTAATTCGTACGTTGGGGGAGCATAATGTTCCAAATTAGACGTATTAGTAGAGAGCGCGGGTTATTACAGCAGACATAAATGGCTGGTCATCGACCTCTCATGCAGGCCCATCACCTCAACCACCACCCTCAAAAGTCCACAAGCAATCCAGATGGGATGGCCCCATTGTAGACCAAGTTGCTGCAGAGTGCCTGGGTGCTGCAACAACACAACACGACATTGCTCGCCTCACAGCAGTAGCAGCCCCACATGCAGGGGATTTCCTGTTAGCAACCCCAATGTTGGCAACTGGCACGCGTCTCACACCACACGCCCTCCGAATCGCTGTGGCCCTCCACCTTGCTGCCCCAATCCACACCAGATATAGGTGTATTTGCGGCGAGGTGGTGGCTGACAGGTACGGCCACCATGGCCTACTCTGCCAAAGCACAGGGAGCTGGCATTCGAGGCACAGTGAAGTTAACGACATCATCAAGAGGAGCCTCACCACAGCTGGATGCCCACCTGAAAGACAGCCCTATTACCAAACGCACGGTAACTAAGATGATCTTATTGGTCGCCCAGATGGTATCACAGTGAACTCCTGGAAGAACGGCAAGCAGTTGGTATGGGACTACACGTGCGTATCAACCCTGGCTAACACCTACATTGACCTCAGTGTTGCACAACCAGGTGGCGCTGCCACCCACAGGGAAGCAGCCAAATCCCGTAAGTACAGAGAACTGGATCACCACTACAATTTTGTCCCCATTGCTTCTGAGACACTCGGCGCCTGGGGTAAAGAGTGCCACCAGTTTCTTGAAGGAACTGGGTTCTAGGCTCATTGAAACAACAAGATACCCCAGAGCTGCCAGCTTCTTTTCCAAGGTCTCAGCGTGGCAATACAGAGGGGAAATGCACACTAATTTAGGTTCCTGCCTCCCCCCCCCCCCAATCTGAGGAGCTGGAGAACTCGATAACTTATGATAATCATTTTTGTACCCTATATATAACTCATTTTTTGTAGCAAAGTTTAAATAAACAAAATATAATATATATATATATATATATATATATATATATATATATATTATTTTAAAATATATATATATATTATATATCTATATATATACAAAAGAATAGGGAAGTAGGAGAAGACAATATTAAAGTGTCAGTGAGAATCCACAAGGTCTTCTCTGAATACTCTTTATTTTTTTCCTCTGAGGCTATCCCTAACACTTGCACCAGAGGTGGAACCCTAACAACTTTATTTATTTATATATATATATATATATATATATATATATATATATATATATATATATATATATATATATATATAGTTATATATGCAAACAAGCCTGGAATGGTCCCAGGACTTAGTACAACTGAAATATATTAGTTCGAGTTATGTAACTGTAAACCTTGCATATAAAGTGTACACCATAAAAAGGGGGTGGTACGAGAAGCGAACACTCTTATGTATTCAGAGTAAAATGGCAAGTAATATATATAAATATATATATATATATATATTATTCCTAAATAATATATATATATAATATATATATATATATATATATATATATTATATACATATATACATGGAAGGGAGTACCACCTCTGGCTGGAAGAAGGGGGACCCATAGCCTCGGAGGAAATCACACATAACGCATTGGAGGGAAGTAGGTCCCCTCCAATACAGTTTCTGTGTGCTTTTCTCCTACCCAACCCCCTTTTTTTTTTCTTATGCTTTATTGTGTATTTAAAGGTTACAAAACATACAAGACAAATGCCTAAAGGTTATGGATCTCTTGAAGCTCCCTCCGCTTCCGGACAGGAACCGAGGACGCAGCAAGCATTCCCCTCTGGATCGCCACACTGAGGCGCTGAAAACAAAAATATGCAAGCCCTTGGGTCTCTGGTGACGTCAATGAGCTTGGAACCCAATTCCTTGAGAAATCCCAGGCACTCTTGCCCCAGGGGCCATGCGTCTCACGTACGCTATGGGAACAAAGAGGTATTGACCTGCAGTCGCCTGATTTGAGAGATTGCTGTTTCCCTGTGGTTGGCTGCCCCCACCTGCTTGATCAGCTCCGAAGTGTACAGGTGTCAGCCAGGGTGGATACACATGTGTAGTCCCACACCAACTGTCTACCCTCCTTCCATGAGTATATGTGATGCCATCAGGGGATATCAAAGAGATATTTATTTGGGTGTTTGTAGTATTGTGTAGTGATTATGGGTTCTATTACAGCTTTGATATTCCCAGAGTCAAATGTAATCTGTATAACTCACTATGCAAATAAGGGGACCTAGTCCATAGAACTCACTTCCTAACGAGTTGAAAAACTATCCAACTTTTGCCTTAATAAAAAATAATGCCAATGGTACCTAATTTCATCTCATAGTTTCCTATCTAGTGCTTTAGACTCGCACTTTATGTTAGTGCTACCAATCCACCAATGTATATACCTAATCCATACAACTTTTCCAATGTAATCACTGCTACCATCTTATAACATTGTTGTTATATTGAATGCATATTTTAATGCATTATTCCTTGAAATAATCCTCAAATTATGCTACAATGTACCTCAAATTGTACTTTAATGTACCTACTAATCTTTGTCAAATTTTCTTGCCATGCACCTGTTAAAAAAAAATTTTGCCAGAAATTACTTACTTAAAATTATCTGTTAGATTAGGATTTGCCCGAAATGCTTTGCGTGCTAGTGGCTTTACAAGAATGTAAAAACATCAATGCTATGTACACTCATAAACACAATGTACCTCCTTGTATATATAAATAAATAAATATATAATTAAACATAGCCAAAAAGTATCAGAAACTGTCGGTATACTTTCTAAAATCAGATATTATTATTAACCCACTGCTCTCCTCTCGTTTATACTGCGAGCTAATCTATCCCGTTCTTACATATGGTATCTGTGCATGGGGTTCAAACCCTGCAAATTACCACAAATCCTTCATCACTCAGCAAAAATTCCACTATCAGAACTCTAACAACTCTGTCATCAGATAAGACACAGCCCCTCTGTTAAGTCTTAATATGCTAAACATACACTCACTCCACATATTCTCATGTGCTATCTACATGTACAAAACCTTGTTCCTAAATGATAATCTTGATCTGAAACTTTTTCTTGATAGGTGTAATAGAACCCATGAGCACCACACTAGAAATAAATATATCGTTGATATCCCCAGAGTCAAACTAAACTTGTGCTAACACACCATGGAAATAAATGGACACGGTCTTTGGAACTCACTCCCTGATGAATTAAAAAAAAATCAACCCATGCCCTATTCAAAAGTAAAACCAAAAAGTACCTAATTTCATCCTTGTAGTTTCCTTCCTTGTGCTTCAAACTCACACTGTTTTTCTACTACCCACTTCCCCAATATTATTATTTAAGACATAAGATTGATAATTTTACATTCATGCAAAGCACTAACATACATAGCGTTTCGGGCAGGTCCTTTATCTAACATATCAGGTAAGATAAAAAAGTACATTGCAGCCAAAATTTTATATCAACAGATTACTACAATATAAGTTGACAGAGGTAATTACACTGGTAAAGATATACCTCTGTCAACTTTTTTTACCTCTGTCAACTTATATTGTAGTAATCTGTGAAATAAAATTTTGCTGCAATGTACTTTTTATCTTACCTGATATGTTAGATAAAGGACCTGCCCGAAACGCTATGTATGTTAGTGGCTTTGCATGAATGTAAAATTATCAATCTTATGTAACCTTACCAGCCCATTGTACCATCTTAGGAAAAAACATTAATATTTTATTATTATTATTATTAATTATCATTATTATTATTATTATCAAAGGCTTTTCTCGGGTCAATGAAGAGTCCAATCGGAAACTCATTTTTGTCAAGGGCTGAGTAAATTATATCAAGCAGACTAATAATTGCATCATTGGTACTCATTTGGGAGCAGCACTCACAACATTCTAATGTGTGGTATGTGTAACACAACATACCACACTACGTCATAACTGGGCATGGAGATATGACATAACATGACACACTACGTCATAGCTGGGCATGGAGATGTGAAAACAACATGCCACACTACGTCATAGCTGGGCATGGAGATGAACCTGGATGGGGTTCTGGGAGTTCTTCTACTCCCCAAGCTAGGCCCGGGGTCAGGCTTAATTTGTGAGAGGTTGGTCCAACAGGCTGTTGCTTAAGCGGCCCGCAGGCCCACATATCCACCACAGCTTGGTTGGTCCGGCACTTCTTGAAGAAAACTGTCTAGTTTTCTTTTGAAGATTTCCACGGTTGTTCCGGCAATATTTCTTATAGTCGCTAGGAGGATGATGAACAACCGTGGACCTCTGATGTTATCGTGTGCATGTATGCTGTATATGTTCTCTGTATTCCCTCTATTTCAGCAATCTCTCCTGCTCTGAAGGGGGAAGTGAGTATTGAGCAGTACGCAAGACGGCACAGCACAAGTGATTTGAATAGTACAACCATTGTGATGGGATCCCTTGATTTAAAGGTTCTCGTAATTCATCCTATATTTTTTCTGGCTGCCGCTATATTTGTTTGGTTATGCTCCTAAATGTTAGGTCGTTAGGCATCTTTATTCCCAAATCCTTTACATCCGGCTTTCCTACTATGGGCAGATTTGATTGTCTTTTGTCCCTTTTTTTACGGCCCTCATTTTTATCGTATCTGGGTACCTGGAATTTTTCACTGTTATTTTCTGCTGCCCAGTCGAAAACTTTATTAATATCTTTTGTAGCTTTTCAATGTCTTCAGCAGAGGTAATTTTCATTCTAATTTTTGTGTCATTCACTAAGGATGACGAAGTTATGATTTGTATTTATGAAAATATATCGAATATGAGAATAAGGAAAGCAGAGGTGCAAGACTGTTCCGTGAGGTACAGAGCTTTTAACTGGCCTTGGACTCTATTTTATTTGGTTGACTGTTACTCTTGTGTTCTGTTGACAGAAAATTGAATATCCACCGTCCTACTTTACCAATTATTCAAATTTATCTCATTTTTTGTGCTATCACTCCATGGTCACATTTATCGAATGCTTTTGCGAAGTCCGTGTATACCACATCGGTATTCTGTTTTCTTCTAATGCCTCATTGACTTTGTCATAGTGTTAAGTAGCTGCGAGAGGCATGATCTTTCCACTCTAAATCCATGTTGGCCTAAGTTGTGAAGGTCATTGGTCCCCCATGAAACTGGTGACTTGACTTCTGATCACTCTCTCAATTACTTTTATTATGTGGGACGTTAGTGCAACTGGTCTATAATTCTTAGCCAATGCTTTGCTTCCTCCCTTGTGTAGAGGGGCTAAGTCTGCTAATTAAGTGCATCTGGTATCTTCCCTGGTCCAAGCTCTTTCTCCACACTATAACCTAGTGCCTTTGATACTGGCACTTGTTATAGTGCCCCATCCTATATCTTCCAAAAATCCGGGGTAAGCATATCTCTTCATCCTGTACGTTCTCGATGTCAGGGGCATTTTGATATATGTAAGAGCAGTCAGAGTTATCATGTAATATATATGTATATTGTGACGGTAACGTGTTGGAAATGGTGGTCGGCAGTCTTCCAAATAGCAGATGTCAATGCTGGGCCACATACATGTAAGTTATAAAAAAAAAGGAAAAAAAAGAGTGACTGCTTGTCTGATAATCTGTGGTAAGGTAAGGTAAGATACACGAAAAACACAATATAAAAAATGCACTTTACTTAATCTAGAAAACAAAATAAAATAAAGACAATTCCTTGGCATTTAAAATAATGTAAAAGTAAAACACGTAAAAATATATATAACAAACTGAAAAGGGGGAACTGGTTACGTAACAGGAATACAAAGATAAATGGTGCTGGGAATATATGCGCAAGCTATCAACCTCTATTTGATCACACAAGGTGGGTCAAGTAGGTGTTCACAGCAGAGCACTAGATATATTCTGACTGGTAGGGCTGCCAGTGATCCTGACGTTGGCTGGCGAGGAATGTGATTGGCGTGGAGGGAGTGGTGTGTTGTTGAACGGCCAATGAGAATGCAGGACGGCCGCAAGTCGGTAGTTTGGCTGGGAGTAGCAGTTGGCGGGTCGACCAGGTGTGCAGGAGTGGGGGGAGGGGAGTTGCAGGTGCGTGGCTGGTCTTGATATACGTTTAAGCCACTGTAAAACGTATCTTGCATATTATGGGAACGTGACGATAGAAGAAGAGCAGGCTCAATCTCTGGGAAGAGATTATCGTCACAACTCTCCCCCGAAGCCTGCGGTTCTGGTGGAGTCACGTTCTCGGGAGGTAGAGTGGGAGGTGGAGCAGGCTCTACCTCAGTGATGCTGGAGAGGACGTCTGATATGATGTAGTCAGACTTCTGGGTGTAGCAATCTCCAGGCTGAAATGATGTAGCTGGCAAGCCCATTATAGAAGTAGTCGATGGTTGAGTTGGGCTGTCTGTAGGAAATGAAGATGGTTGTGGTCCATGTAGATGGTGGTGGACTGGGTACTTTGCTGGTATGGAGCAAAGTGTTGCCTGTTCAGGACGACGAGTAGCTCCTTGTTGCTCGTGGTGTCGTTTATGGTAGTTGGTATGTAGAGTCTCTTCGCCTTGTTGTACCAGGTCACCCACGTTGCCGGTACCACTGGCGTCGCTATGGAGGATGGGAGACTTGGTGATATCTGGCGAGGCGAGAGAAGTATTAGAATATGATAAAGGAGCACAATTACTGTCCTGAAGGTGATTATAAATGTCAGTAAGGATTTCCGAATTAGAAAGCGCTGTCTCAGTGTCAGTGTTTTCGGAAGGAGAAGCAGGGAAGGTCTCACTGTGGCTGTATGGACCTGTAAATGAGGTGAAGTTGGTTAACACAGTGGGAGGAACCCCATGATAGAGCTTGAGCAGATTGATGTGGCACAGCTGGGTCTTCCGCCGCCTATCGGGGGTCTCGAGAACGTAGTTGAAGTTGTTCCGGCACTCCTTAACACGGTAGGGTCCTGAGAACCTGTTCTGTAAAGGAGAACCTGGGATAGGGAAATAGGCAAGAACTAAGTCTCCCGGTTTAAACTTCCTTACTTGGCAGTGCTGGTCGTAACGAGTCTTCATCCTCTCTTGGGCTTTCTGTAGGTTGTTGCTAGCAAAGGAATGGACCCTCTCTAGAATGTGTCGGAGGTTTTGAAGATACTGGGGCACATTCTGATGCTCACTGAAGGTGGCATCACGTAGAGAATCCTTGAAAGCCTTGAGAGGTGTACGGCACTTACGTCCGTAGAGCATCTCATAAGGAGATACTCCTAGTGACTCGTTGGGAAGACTTCTGAAAATACACATAATGAGATCAAGTTGCCTATCCCAATCCTTTGAGGTCTCATTGCAAAACTTTTTTAAGAGTGCCTTGATAGTCTGATGACTACGCTCGAGAGAACCCTGTGAAGCAGGATGATAGGGGCTGGACAGTACCTGTTTGATGTTGAACTCCTCCAGAGTCCGTTTGAAGAGATCACTGGTGAAGTTGGTGCCACAGTCGCTCTGTATCTCCCTCGGAAATCCATACTGGGTGAAGATTTTCAATAAATTCTTCACCACTGTAGCAGCCGTAATGTTTTTCACTGGAACTGCTATGGGGAATCTGGTGGTAGGACACAGGATAGTTAAGATATAGGCGTTGCCTGCACTGGTCCGAGGCAAAGGACCAACACAGTCAATAATAAGTCTGTGGAACGGTTCCTCAGGCACCTGGATGGGTATCAGTGGTGCTCTGGGAATGGAAACGTTCGGTTTCCCGGCTAACTGACACACGTGGCACAGTTGACATGATTCTTGACATCGTTAACCATACCTGGCCAGTAGTAGTCTTGTCGAATTCCATGGTAAGTCTTGTTGAACCCGTAGTGTGACAATGCTCCGTGGGCCAGGTGTAGAATCGTGGGCCGCAGGCTGGTAGGAATCACTAGTTGTTCAACGTCTGCCCAATCGTCCTCGTCCTTCAGTTTACTGGGTCTATACCTGCGATAGAGTAATTCGTTCTCCATAAAGAACCCAGGAACACTGTCGGATTGGGTCTCAGCCTGAAAGAATAATGGTGTCAAGGTAAGATCATCTCTCTGTAACTTACGGAACTCCAAAGCGGTCAGATTAGGGGGTAGTTTCGAAGGGTCTTGAGGGACAGCGGTAGCAGTAGAGTCAGCTGGCTGTGGTCGTGCAGCTTGAGCACGGGTGGTCACCATAACAGGAGGAGAACCTTCATCACTCTCTTGAACCTTTGCTGGAACATGCTCAAAATCGGGTTATCCAACACAGAGTTGCTACTGGGATATGTCCTTGACGATCAGGTTGTTGGTTGTTGGTCTTCTGCCAAGTCGTTGCCCAGGAGAAGTTGCACTCCAGGCATGGGAAAAGGCTTTTCCCTGACGGCGACTTGGACTTCACCGGTCACGAAGGGACAATCTAGGTAAACTCTGGCAAGAGGATAAGGAGTAGTAGCAGTAAGGTCAGTGATGAATACAGTCTCTCCTGTGTAGGCGACGTTGGGCACAGCTGATTTCAAGACGATCGATTGTAGAGCCGCTGTGTCCCGCAGGATCTTAAGTCCAAAACGTCCCTCTGAATCTGAACCGTGGGTAGTGATAGTTCCTGGATATAGATGCTTGCTAAAGAGAGAGAGATCATTAGCATGAACACCAACATTCATTACAGGCTTACCGGACTTAGGGTGAGTAGGTTGGGCTTAGGAGGTTCTATGTTACCTTTAGATTGGGACTTACCACATTTTTCTATGGTATGTCCATAGAGTCGACAATACCTGCAGTACAGTTGAGAGGTACCTTGATCTGGGCTCGCTTTCTCGTAACTGTACCAAGACTTCTTGTGGTAGGTTCTGGTGTCAGCCGGTGGATGAGGCTGTAAGTGTCAGCTGACTTCGCGCACTTCACCAAATCGGTCTCTTCTTTGTCTGCTAAGTATAGGCGGACAGGAGGAGGTACACGTCTCAAAAATTCTTCAACCAGTATGAGGTTGACAAGCTCTGGAAAAGTAGAGACATGTGCTGCCTCCAGCCATTTCATGAAATATCTCCGTTTGGTGTTAGCAAATTCTAAGAAGGTGGTGGTACTTGCCTTGACGTAGTCACGGAACTTTCGTCGATAGCTTTCGGTGGAGAGAAGGTAGGCGTCCAACACAGCTTGCTTCAGGGTGGTGTAGTCGTTTTCTGATGCCAAAGTGCTGAGTGTGACGGCTGCTCTACCTGTTAAATGTACTCGGAGAAGGGTAGCCCATTGGTCGTCAGGCCAACTAAGTTGATTAGCAAGGGTCTCAAAAGTTGTGAAGAAAACATCAACCTCCGTTTCTATGAACGGGGGCATTAACTTACTTGCATGGAGACATTGAAACTTGGAGGAAGACTAGCTGCAGCTTGTTGGAGTTGAGCTTGGTGTGTAGCGTCCATCGCGAGTTCTCTGCTACGACAGTCTAGAACTGTTTCTGCCTGTCGTTTGTCGTGTTCACGTTGTATCTCGAGTCGCTCTTTGTATAAGGCCAACTCACGTTCACTTTCTTCTTTCCGGTGGCAGCTGCCGCTCTTGTTCTTCCTTTCTGATGGCAGCTTCACGCTCTCTTGATTGCAGCTGCTTTCCTGTTGTTGCTGTATGGCGGCTTGTGTTGTTTGTAGGGCGGCTTGCTGTTGCTCCTTCTCGAGCTTGCGAGCTCTATTTGAGTTTATTGCTGTCAAATCATGCTTATCTGAAATGGTATATTGTTCGTGAGTATCAGAATCTATCTTCCCTTCATCCAAAAGATAATCTAAAATATATTATGTATGGCATACTGTTGGCGTCAGGGGAACTTCTAATTGATACTCATGTGCAAGAGTTATCAATTCGACCCTCTTAGCATGACGTAAGTTCCCTATTTCACTTCTGGATCTGCCTTGAAAGTTTGGATACGAAACATTGTAAAAAATGGCAAATAAATGAGACACGAATATACTGTGAGAATATGGTGAATGTCAGAAACAGGAAACGTGGCAACTGATACCTATCCTGTGGAATTATTAATAATTAAAGTTAATTCAAGATGGTAAATGAATAAGGTCGCAGGAAATCTTGTACCTGGTACTCACTGTGGGAGGATAAAGGCAAGAAAATCCTACTAATTAGTTGAAACTGAGTTTCAAAAGACAAGTGAAACACTAAATGGTTCCTAAGGAAATGAGGTAGTCAAAAAATGTAGTCTATACCTTGCCGAGTCACTATAGAAACATAAGCAAGGTACCCACTGAAATTGAATATGGTNGCTCTTTGAGGCGGATTTCTTCCTTTCTTGAACTGGAGCTCGCGTTCTTGCTCTCTCTTCTGATGGCAGCTGCTTCCTGTTGTTGCTGTATGCGCTTGTTGTTGCTCCTTCTCGAGCTTTGCGAGCTCGATTTTGAGTTTCATTGCCGTCAAATCATGCTTATCTGAAATGGTATGTTGTTCGTGAGTATCAGAATCTATCTTCCCTTCATCCAAAAGATAATCTAAAATTATATTATGTATGGCATACTTGTTGGCGTCAGGGGGAACTTCTAATTGATACTCATGTGCAAGAGTTCTCAATTCGACCCTCTTAGCATGACGTAAGTTCCCTATTTCACTTTCTGGATCTGCCTTGAAAGCGTGGATACGAAACATTGTAAAAAATGGCAAATAAATGAGACACGAATATACTGTGAGAATATGGTGAAGTCAGAAACAGGAAACGTGGCAACTGTTACCTATCCTGTGGAATTATTATTAATTAAAGTTAATTCAAGATGGTAAATGATTAAGGTCGCAGGAAATCTTGTACCTGGTACTCACTGTGGGAGGATAAAGGCAAGAAAATCCTACTAATTAGTTGAAACTGAGTTTCAAAAGACAAGTGATACACTAAATGGTTCCTAAGGAAATGAGGTAGTCCAAAATGTAGTCATACCTTGCCGAGTCACTATAGAACATAAGCAAGGTATCCACTGAAATTGAATATGGTATTTACAGAATTAGCGAACTTCATGCTCAAAAGAAGAAAGCTAATTCCCTACCTTGAGTAAATACCATCAATCTGACCGACGAGTAGGGGTGCGAGTGTCAACTGGTGACGAGAACTATTGGCGAGGTCCCAACTCGCCAATAATAGTCCGTGCTAGAGGATCTTTGGCCCTCTTTTTCCTCCTAGAGTCGGATTGCAGAAATTAGGTGCTATTGACCAGGAGACAGACCACAGTACCAGGGTACCTATGTGATAATCTGTCAAAAATGTGAGAAATATCTGAGGGACAAAGATGTTAAACACGGGTAATAACACGGAAGGGGGAGACGACCAATTAAGAGTATGACTGAGGCCAACAGTCACCACGTAATCCAAAGTTGTCTCACACTCACCATATGCTACTCCCGTAATGCACAATATACACAGCACCATATAATAAAATGATTATTGTAAATATTGAAAGCAAGGGAATGAAAGCCAAGTACGCTTACCACAATTACCAATACCTGAGTGAAGCTCCTAGGACAGGCCCCCAATTATATGTGACGGTAACGTGTTGGAAATGGTGGTCGGCAGTCTTCAAATAGCAGATGTCAATGCTGGGCCACATACATGCAAGTTATAAAAAAAAGGAAAAAAAAGAGTGACTGCTTGTCTGATAATCAGTGGTAAGGTAAGGTAAGATACACGAAAACACAAATATAAAAAATGCACTTTACTTAATCTAGAAAACAAAATAAAATAAAGACAATTCCTTGGCATTTAAAATAATGTAAACGTAAAACACGTAAAAATATATATAACAAACTGAAAAGGGGGGAACTGGTTTCCTTTACAGGAATACAAAGATAAATGGTGCTGGGAATATATGCGCAAGCTATCAACCTCTATTTGATCACACAAGGTGGGTCAAGTAGGTGTTCACAGCAAGAGCACTAGATATATTCTGACTGGAGAACTGCTGGCGGTCCTGACATTGGCTTGCGAGGAATGTGATTGGCGTGGAGCTGGAATGGTGTGTTGTTGAACGGCCAATGAGAATGCAGGATGGCCGCAAGTCGGTAGTTTGGCTGGGAGTAGCAGTTGGCGGGTCGACCAGGTGTGCAGGAGTGGGGGGAGGAGGGAGTTGCAGGTGCGTGTGGCTGTCTTGATATACGTTTAAGTCACTGAAAACGTATCTTGAATATTGGGTTGGACGTGATGCTAGAAGAAGGAGCAGCTAAATCTCTGGGAAGAGATTATCTTCACAATATATATATATATATATATTATATATATATATATATATATATATATATATATATATATATTATATATATATATTTTGGTAGCAGTCTTTCCTGTAGACATATATTATTAAATATGACCGAAAAAGTAAGATTAATAATTCTAACACGAATTTTCTCAATATTTCTTGTTTCTTTCACTGTTGATGGTAATTGAAAAAAGCATTCTCTAAAATTCATTTTTATTTCTAGTCTGACACGACACTTGAACGCGTTTCCTAATAACTTATTACATTTTCAAAGACTTTTAGTTT
>WNGS01164047.1:0-11177 GCA_020271785.1 Procambarus virginalis
CCAGGACAGAGCCCTGAGGCACTCCACTTACAACATTTTCCCACTCTGACTTAACCCCATTTATACTAACTCTGTTTCCTTTGGAATAGCCATGCCCTAATCCAACTTAATATAACACCTCCAATACCATGAGCCTCTATTTTTTTAATCAGTCTTTCATGTGGCACCGTATCAAAAGCTTTGCTAAAGTCAAGGTACACGACATCACAATTCTTACCACTATCAACTGCCTCAACTATGCTGGAATAAAAAGATAGCAAATTTGTTAAACATGAACGGCCATTTGTAAAACCATGTTGCGATTCATTTATTAATTTGTGTTTTTCAAGATGAAGACGAATTTTATTTGCCATTATCGATTCAAGTAACTTTCCCACAATAGACGTTAGGCTAATTGGTCGATAGTTTGACGCAAGTGATCTATCTCCTTTCTTAAAAATTGGTTTCACATTAGCAACTTTTCATAACTCTGGCACTCTGCCTAACTCTATTGATTTATTAAAAATGGTAGACAGTGGCTCGGAAAGCTCCTCTTTGCATTCTTTAAGCACACTGGCAAACACTTCATCCGGCCCTGGAGACCTGTTTGGTTTGAGTTTAACTATTTGTTTAACCCTTAAAGTGCGCATCACATCATTTGACGTGCTAGGCGTTTTACCAGTAGACTGCGCTTCATGTCCTATGACGTGTATGGGTACCGCGCACGATTTGAATGTCCCGCCGGGTATCTGGGGTTCCCATACGCTGCCCACGGGCTATAGTAAACAGCGGCCATTTTGAAAAAATTCCCGCTCACGAACCGAAGGCGTGGGAGGCCTCAGTTTAGCGAGAGTCGCCATGGCGAGCGCACGGTCAAACGCCTCACGGGCACGCACCACTCAATCCCTCACCCCAGAGCAAATAGCCCACCAATTATTTTCTGAAGGTGAGAAAAGTGTGTTTGATGATTCAGACAACGACGAGGATTATACACAGTTGTCGGGTGATAGTAGCAGCAGCAGTGAGAGTGAGAATTCCCGCCATGCCAAGGCGAGGCCTCTACGCTCACCCATGCCTCCTCGCCCAGTTTCTACCCCAATTCTACCACGACCTCACAGCTCCTGTGGATATTTACTGTTTGAGGGTGACGAGTCAGAGGGAGGTGACTCCTTTTCTGGGTTCAGTGACTCGGATAACAGTTTTATTGAGCCTGTGGCTGGTACCAGTGGTGTAACTGGGCGAGAAATTGTCGCGTCAGCAGCATCCCGCAGCCAAGCGCTACCGCATGGCACCACATGAGGGACCAAGACCCTCGTGTTCACGTGCATCCACCTCACGTGCATCCACCTCACGTGCATCTACCTCACGTGCATCCACCTCACGTGCACCCACCTCACGTGCACGCACCTCACGTGCACCCACCTCACCTGCTCTGGTTGATACCTGGTTGATACCTGGTTGATGGGGTTCTGGGAGTTCTTCTACTCCCAAGCCCGCCCGAGGCCAGGCTTGACTTGTGAGAGTTTGGTCCTAGGCTTTTGCTTGGAGCGGCCCGCAGGCCCCATACCCCACCACAGCCCGGCTGGTCCGGACCTCCTTGTAGGAATAAATCTAGTTTCCTCTGAAGATGTCCACGTTTGTTTCCGCAATTTCTTATGCTTGCTGGGAGGACATTGAACAACCGCGGACTCTGAATGTTATACAGTGTTCTCTGATTGGCCTATGGCACCCCTGCTCTCACTGGTCCATTCTGCATTTTCTTCAACGTCACTCCAGTACGTTGTTATTTTCACGTGTAATCCACCTGGCCCCCCAGTCACCTTCCATGTCCACCTCACCTGCATCCACTCACCAGAACCCACCTCACGTGCACGTAGCCGCCATGCTTCTCGCAGACGGTATTCAGCTCCTGGTCGCCGGTATGCATCGCTTCCTCGCCGTCTTTCATCTGCATCTCGCAGGACGCCTGGTGTACTTGAGTGGAGTGATGGTGAAGATTTTTATTCCAAATATTCCTCACTTGACGATACAGATGTAGGGATACAACCTTTTCCTAATCAAGGTGAGACATGGCTGAGAGGAATATTTTACAGCATTCTATGATGAACCACTCATGGAATACATTGTACACCAAACGAACCTGCATGCTGCTTACCTGATTGAGAGGGAAATCTCGGAATTTTCACGACTGCAGCGTTGGAAAAATACCACAGTTGCGGAAATGTACGTGTTTTTGGCACTCTGTTTGTTGATGAAGCACTGTCACAAACATGCAATAAGTGACTATTGGAGCAAGGACCATACAGTGCCAACACCTTTATTCGGTAAATATATGTCACGAGACAGGTTTCAGATACTCCTCAGGTGTCTACATTTTGGAAGTGTTCAGGACCGAACACCTGATGATAGACTGTGGCGAGTGAGGCACTACATGAACGATGTTATTGGAAAATCAGAGATTTTACGTACCAGCACAGAAGCTGGTGGTTGATGAATCTCTTGTACTTTTCAAGGGACGTGTTCCATTCAAACAGTACATTCCCTCAAAACGAAACCGATTTGGCCTGAAATTTTTTGTTCTTGTGATTGTGAGACAGGATACGTGTTACACATGATTTTGTACTCGGCTAGTGATGTAGACATTCCCGGTAACGACGAACATGGATTCTCGGGTAGTGTAGTGAAGACCATCATGGCTCCGTGGATGAACAAGGGACACATTTATACACGGATAATTACTATACAAGTCCCTTGCTAGCTCGTTTCTTGCTAGAAAATAGAACCGGATTGGTTGGTACAGTAAAGCCACAACGAAGGGAAATGCCTGTGTTTGACACCGACATTGCAGTTGGTGAGTGTCAGAGAAGGAAATGTGATAACATTCTGTCAGTTCGGTGGAAAGACAAACGAGAGGTGAACTTGTTGACAACAATTCATGATGGAACAATGGTGAACAGTGGGAAAGTGAGCCATAAAACAAACGCACCACTATATAAGCCAGACTGTGTTTTAGACTATAATATCAACATGCGGTTGATTGATAAATCAGACATGATGATTGGCACTGCAGAGTGTGTGCGGAAGACATGTAGGTGGACGAAAAAGTGTTCTTCCATCTTGTGGACATGAGCATGCTGAACTGTTTCAACATGTACCTTGTGAGGACTGGACGTAAGCCCACTTTCCGTGACTTTGTATTTGATGCTGCAATACAGTTATTAGGAAAGTTTGCAAAGATGTCCCAGGGATTCAGCGGCCCATCATAAACCCACTGTTGCAGCATGCTGGTACTCCACGCCTCGCTCACACTGAAGGTTCCTAGCTCACAGACTCGAGTATTTGCCACCAGCTGGGAAGCGTGCAATAGGCCAACGTGATTGCTTGGTGTGTAAAACAACGACACGTAGAGACAGAAACGGAAGCTTGTACAAACATGGTGTGAACGTGTGGTATCCCATTATGTGCTGTCAAGTGCTTCAATGACTACCACAGTCTAGAAAACTTCTAAGTGTGCTGCAAAGTGTGTACAGCGTGTGCGAGTGTGTAAATATGTAAACATATAGTAAGCATTTAGCGTGTGCGTGTGTGTAATATCTACAAATATAAGCAGACCTACAATATAATCCTGTATGACATCTTATTGTGAGGGGATGGTCACCAGCTCACTTACAATAGTGCTCTTATGCCTGTGGGAGGCCAGTACACTTGTTAAGTGCACTTGTTAAGTGTGCGGACTTAACTTTGGTAACCAGCAACCGAAACATCTAGTGTTTGGGCTCGCGTGAGAGCCCCAGTCCCAGCAGTCCAGAAATGTTACCGTGGCCGTGGTAGCATGTCTGTGGACAGAGATAGAGCCGATAGCATCTCTCATTGTAATGGCTTGGCGAGACTCTAGTTTGCGCGGGAAAACAGTTAGGCCTGGCGTGGGTAGCTGCGGGCCACCCGCGCGCTAGCCATTTGAGCCGTCGCCATGGAAACAGACGCCATCTTAGTAACATCTTGAGCCGCCATGTTGGTCGGCCATCTTGGAGTTGCCCTAGGGGCTATGCTACACCGTCGCTGATTGGGAGAGGGGTAGGCCCCAGTATGCCTTCCTCTCATTGGTTATTCCGAGGAATACGCGGGAATCGACGGTGTGAGCGTCATTCTGGAGGAGCCATCACCCTGTCAAGACGCTCCTATGCTCAATTCGCCAACTTGAGTATAGTGCGTCGGTGGTGGCTTAATTAACTACTCAGCTGCTGCACCTCCTGCTTCATCTACGACAGCGGTCGTCACAGAATCCGGCCGAAGTCGTCGCTTGGAGGGGAAAAGACAGTGTACAGTGGGTAGAGAACCTTGTGATCGGTCTGGGATCGTGGGGTAATGTGCATACGAGCAGTAACAGACTCGTAGATCCCATACCAGTGATGATTAGACTTGCTAGTGCTCTGTAGCAGTCGATGGGAACGGGGAAATAAGTGTTAGTGCTTTAAGGCAGATTTCCCATGTTTTGTTTAAGACGAAATCATTGTGCGCGTCACCTGTGTACGAACGCTTCACTTACCGGTGGGTCGAGGGTACGAAACAAGCCGTGTTGTGGGAGGGTTCGGTGCGCGCCATTGTACGAACGATACCGCGGAGGTACCAAGCCAGCCTACCACCACTGAGCCAGCCACCCATAGCGGGGTGCCTGATGTATGGGAATGGTGTGTGTAAGCCGGCAGTATGAATGTAAGTACCTATGTGTGTATTTCTGGTGATTAGTAGTCTCTAAAGCTTGAATTCGAGGTCAAGTGTTCCGTCGCATTGTCACGCAGCACCTGTAGGTGAAGTGAAGTGTGGACGAGGAGATAATCATCCTTGTCATCGGTCAGTCCTGAGGGACTAACGTCTTGTGAGCACAGACGTACAGTGTGGTGTGTGTGTGGGTACACACGGGAACAGAGTATATACTAGATTAGCCAAGGACTGAGAGGATGTCATGTAATATTATATTATTCCATTGTTGGTAATTTTCATTCTTGATCGTCCGTGGGACGGAGTGATATCATTTCATGTGTAGTCTTGCAGGTGTGGAATTTCAACACTGAGCGCTCAGGTATGTGGTAACGTCGTGATTCCTGGCAAGATTATTGTGGGTGTGCCACAGTGTGGTTTTAATTTCTTGTATTGCTCCCAGGACCGTGACAAATGGGATTTTATATATATATTATATATTGTGGTTGCAGTATTAACGTAATTTTTTGTAGAATTTGGTGAGTGACGAGGCTGTCGGGAGTGGCAGCCCTCGCTCTGTCGAGTAACGTAAAACTCGGAGTGTTTATTCGGCATGCGTGATCATAAATCACTCACCCATGTGATTTAGGAGTGCGAGATCTCCTTAGTGTTCCAATAACGTTTGATAGCTGTAGGCTACATGTGTGCAGCAGTAATTATATATATATATATATATATTATATATATATAATTATATATAATACGAGTGTCACAGTGCCCAGTGTTATTGTGTTATTTACTGTGTGGGTTATGCAAATTTGGGACCTATGTTCTAGGGGTTATTGAGAGCACTGGTGTCATTTGCAACAGTAAATAAGTAAGTAATGTGAGCAGTATTCTAATACTTGGAAATTAGAGTACTTGCAGTGTGTGTTGTTGCAAGGGGTTGTCATTGTTAGTGATTGTTGCTGAGTTGATTAATCACCGTGGGTGACTGCAGTTCAGTAAAGCCATTGTGGGGGCAGTGTTCTAGAGGGTTCATGTCCTGTATTTTTATTTTACTAGGTGTCTGCAGTATTGTCATTGCAACCGGATTGTAACGTAAATCACTGTGATTTGTTAGGGTGATTTGACATTGTCGTGGGTGAACTCGTCTGTAGACGAGTACTTGGTTATACATATATTCTCCTGTTTATCTGGTAGGACATCGAAGTCCAGTATTCAGTGAGGTGNATAGGCATACTGTTTATGGCTTCTTCAAAATCCAGTGGGATAGGGTGACGTCTGATATATGATTTGATGTTGGTATCATATCCATGAAAATTCATTTGGGTTATCGATCTTTAGTGCGTTTAATGCTCGCTGAAGACAGAGTCGTATTGCTTCCTCAGTAGCTCACTCATTTCTTTGTTGTGATCGGTGAAAGTTCCATCTTCCTTTCGCAGGGGCTCGATACTAGATGTGGTTTTTGATCTTGATTTTGCATAGGAGAAAAAATATTTTGGTTTCTCTCTATTTCACTGATGGCCTTTTGCTCTCTTTCCCTCTCCTGCGTTTTGTATGATTCTTGTAGCTTGAGTTCAATTTTTCCTATTTCGCTACCTAACCTTCTTCGCCGTTCCTGAGATAGGGTGCGACTCTCAAGTTGTACCGCGATTCGTTTCTTCGCCTATATAGGGAACGACGTTCTCGTTCCAATCTGCGTTCTCTTCTCTTTTTTCTTAGGGGATGCAGTTTGTACAGTGGTACCTCAGTTTAAGAGTTTAATTCGTTCCTGGAGACAGCTCTTATTCTGAAAAACTCGTATTCTGAAGCTAATTTCCCCATAAGAAATAATGGGAAATGAATTAATCCGTTCCTGACTACCCCAAAAACCCCATATCAAACTAAATTTTATACCTAATTCATCTAAATAAACCTACAAAACTATGTTCAAGTTATTACTTACCTTGCTCTTGAATGCTGTAGGCGTATGGAAGATGGTGAGGAGGGGGAGGAGGAGAGGAGTTACTGTTTGGAAGGGGAGTCCCTTTCCATTATCACATCAGGCAGTGAGGACTTCACTGGTATGCACACACTGGCACATTTTGCCTGCATACCACTAGGACTTGCTTGTCTTACTAAGAATTTCTCTAAAGACACTTGTTTTCCCTACATTTTACACTTGTCTGTAGTAAGACATCACATTATCATTTAAAAGGTCAATGCAACGGCCTGCTACAGCTTTATCTGGGTGAGTTTTTTCAACAAAACTTTGCAGTTCTTCCCATACTTCACACATTTTCTTAATCAAGGAGGGACATCCTCTACTGCCTCTACTCACAGCTATTTTCTTAGGTTGAACCTTATCAATGGCTTTCTTGAGACCCATGGTGAGATATATAATAACAAACTGTATAGTCAAATGACCAAAAATCCAACAAAACACTGAAAATCCAGGTGAAGAATTGATGTGGGATAGTCACTGGGCGCGAGACAATGGTAAACTGAGGGCGGAGTGGCGGAGGGCGACGATCGCCGATCGACCACGCGCTAGGTCGGCCTGTACGCGTATCAACAAACTCGCGTCCCGAGGTAA
Organism: Procambarus virginalis; assembly: GCA_020271785.1. NCBI lineage: Eukaryota > Metazoa > Arthropoda > Malacostraca > Decapoda > Cambaridae > Procambarus > Procambarus virginalis. The sequence goes on from WNGS01164047.1 coordinate 7,256, forward strand.
CCCTCGCATTCCGAGACATAATTTTCGAGGAAATCCTGCTCGTATTCCGAAAAACTCGCATACAGGGACACTCGCATTCCGAGGTACCACTGTATATCTAGTGCTACTGAGCTTATTTTTTCCAGGCACTGGTTCAGGTTCGCAATTCCTAGCTGTTCTTCCCAGTTTATTTCTGTGAAGTCCTGGTTTATTTGCTCCCAGTTTATCTGTTTATTATTGAAGTTGAATTTGCTGAAATCTCCTCCACCGGGAATCTGGACTGGTTTTGAAGGTCTATTCCCCATGGTTGTCATAACTTCAATTAAGTTGTGATCTGAGTAACAGGTATTTGTAATCATTATGTTCCTGATCAATTCATCATTATTAGTGAAAATGAGGTCCAGCGTGTTCTCCTTCCTGGTTTGTTCTACTATTTGCTGGTTTAAGGCAAACCTGTCGCACATCCGTAGCAGGTCATTTGCATGTGCCTGTTCTTTAAGGCTACTTCCTGGTATTCTTTCTGATATTACTGTATTAGCCAGGTGCTTCCATTTCAGGTGCCGTAGGTTGAAGTCCCCAAGCAGGATGATGTTCGGAGCTGGATTTGTGAGGTTTTCCAAGCAGTGTTCTACTTTCATTAGTTGGTCTTTAAACTGCTGAGGGTTTGCCTCCGGTGACTTATATACAAGGACAATAACTACATTTATAATCTCTATTTTGATTATCAGCACTTCCACCATATCATTTGAGGTGTTTAGCAGCTCAGTACAGATGAGTGTGTCTTTGATGTATAGGCTGACCCCACCCTGAAGCCGGTGTTTCCTATCACATCTGAAAAGATTGTACTCTGAGATCCATATTTCACCATCATGGTAGTCCTTTGTGTGGGTTTCTGTTAGGGCTGCAAACACTGCATTTGCCTCATGAAGGAGACCATCTATAAAGTGAACTTTGTTAGATTTGCGTGTTTTTATACCTTGAATGTTGGCAAATATAAATGATGTTATCGTGGTAGTGGAAGTGCTGGATGCCTTACTTGGTGTTAATATCTGAGGCTCCGGTAAGGGGGCCACTGTGTTTGCGTCCAGGGTGTGTTGTTTTCGTAGTGATTCGTCCAGTTTCGGTAGTGGGGCGAGTGTTGTGTGGTGTAGTACCTGTGTGTTTGTTGGTAATGTGTATTCCAGACTTGTGGGTATCTCCCTTCCCCTCTGTAATCCTGTGGTGGTTCCATCTGACTGTTCCTCTCTCTTATATTTTCTGCTCTGTTTCTGCCTTCCTCTAAAAAATTGTCAGTAGTGTCATACTGATCTTCCCGTCTATAACGTTGTGTACCTCTCACGTGGAATTCCGGATACTGAAGATTGTAGCATTTTTTGTCCCTAATTCAAAATTGACATAATTTGGGGTGGAAGTATCTACACCCTGTTCCAAAACGGCATGTACCCCTCGCCAACATGTTCCTGCATTTTCGAGGATGCAGAAAATGGCATTTTGTTCCTAATTTTCCATATTTGCATATTCCTTTAGCGTAGAATTTGCAAATGTGTTCCGGTTTTGCGTTTTTCAAGGTATTTATATCTGTGTCTGTCTTGTCTACCTCTTTATTGGAGCCATCTCCGCTTTTCGTCCCAATTCCTTCATTTATGCACTCTGTCACTGTTGCTCACATCGTTTATATTACCTGACTCTGCAATATTGCTGCTATTATGTACTACAATACCCTCTTCCTCCACATTACTGCTGCGGTTCTCTAAACTATCTGTTCCTGGGTTTTGGTCGTTAACCAATGTTGTCTTTTCCCAGTCTGCATATATCACTGGTAGCTTGTCTGTAAATGGTAATCTCTGTGACTCGGGAATGTTTTTCATCAGTTTAGTTATGTTCTCTAATGTACTAAGCTCTATCTATAAATCGATCCATTTATGTAATAATCACTTTATGTATGTACCTTACCTGAATAAGCATATTTATTTATTTAACCTAACCCAACCTAACCAAACCTAACATAGCCAAACCTAACCTAACCTAACCGATGCTTGGATCGTCGACTTGATTTGGCGTCACCAGCTCTTTATTTTTGTCTAATTTCTTTATAAAATGATACTTTTTCAGATTAAAATTAGTTTTTTTCGTGTTGTACATTCAGCACCAACATTATATCTGTAAGAATAGATTTCATTCGGCTTGTGCAGGAGTGAGTAACACTGCGGCACTGAGAGCTGGCCACTTGCTCTGGGTGTGTAAACATGACCAGCCAGCTTGGAATATCCTAAAAAACCTTCTAGATAACATGACGCATGAACGGAAAACATCGTTCATTGGAAGCCTACCAGCCATCCAGGAGGAGTGGGAAAGGAACAACAATTGTAATATACCAGGGGCGGAGGCTATAGTCAGGGATGAAACTGAGGCTGAAACTCAGGAAGTTGTAAACTCTGACTCAGTAGGCCCGGATGTGGATGACAGTAAACTAGAAAGTGTAACAGACAGCACTGACAGCTCAGTAGGTACAGACACTACAACGGTTCCCGATAGAGAAAGTCAGAACAGAAGGACAGACTTATGCAAATTTTATGCAAAGGGCATATGCAGACATAGATATGCTGGTAATAAGAAAGGATTAGAATGCAGCTATCAACATCCCAAAAAATGTTTAAATATGCTTAGGAAAGGTGAGTGTCGATTTGGATCAATATGTAGGTTTTTCCATCCTGAGATGTGCCAAACCTCACTGGAGGACAGAAAATGCTATGACCTCAGCTGCCCATACTTTCACGTGAAAGGCACGGAACGCTACATAAAGAGTGGCAAGCAGGATAATGAATTTGGAGGAAATTCGATAAATTTTTTATACCAGACCGAAAGAGAATTCAAAAGGAGGAGCATGGAGAATGTATGGAACTGGATGCCAGACCCACTTGCATACCAGAATTACAGATACAACTACACACCGAAAGGGAACCACAACTAGAACAGGCAACTGCCCTACAACAATCAGCACTGGTCAGAACAAACTCAATATGTCCACGCATAATGGGCTTGCCGAAAAAGTCTCCCAGTCAAACTATCACTAATAGAGTAACCTCATTCATCTTTGCCAACATACAAGGACTGAAAACAAGAACCAACAATAAAGTACAGTTCATAAATGGCCTCCTCACGGAATCAAATGCAGTATTTGGAGCTTTCACAGAAACCCATGCAGGGGAATTCTTGGACAGTGAGATCTGGATTCCAGGATATAACCTATACAGGTGTGATAGGAAAATTAGGTCACATGGAGGAGTGGGTCTGTATATTAGGGAAGACCTTGTGTGCTCGGAGCTCCTAAACGTTACAAATGAGGTGATAGAGGTACTGGGATTAAAAATAGAGAAAATAAATTTAGTGATTATTCTAATATACAAACCGCCAGATGCAACGGCTGAGGAATTCACAGAACAGATAAACAAAATAGAGAATAGCCTTGATAATTTGGAGAACCCAATACCTGATATTATCTTCTTAGGTGACTTCAACTTGCCTAGTCTCAGGTGGAGAATAGCAAACAATAATATTATACCAGGGAATCTATCAGGACCTAACCAACCACAGATTAGAGAACTACTTAGATTCTGTGACAAATTTTCACTTACTCAGCAGATATCGGAGCCAACGAGAAATGAAAATATTCTAGATCTGGTCTTTACGAACAATGAAGACATTATCAGAGACATTACGATATCAGATACCACATATTCAGATCACAAGCTCATTGAAGTGCAAACTACCATCAATACTCAGAATAGACCTAAAACGTTGATAAAGCGAGAGGGGCTATTCAGTAAATTCAATTTTAATAATAAAAGGATAGACTGGGAGATAATAAACAGGGAACTTAAAAACATTCCATGGGAAACTGTTTAAGTAATAAAAGTCCTACAGAAGGAATAGAAAAACTGAC
>WNGS01164049.1:0-10692 GCA_020271785.1 Procambarus virginalis
GTTGTGTGTGTGTGTTTTGGGGAAAAGGTATGGCAAGAAATACTACTGGCGTCCGCCATTACTCCATGAAGGAGGTAAAATCCTGGTGGTCCTTGTTGATGAACCAGACCTGCGGTCCAGTGGGGAGACATCAGGGGCCGCGCGCTCTCTCTGTTCCTCTGCACCCTCCTCCAGAAAACCATTTCCCCCCCCCCAGGCGCCCTTTATAACTTCTCTTCTTCACCAACGCTCTTTTTATCCTCTGGGTTGTGGCGTTTCGCGCTGGGTGGGGAGGGAGGGAGAAGTGGTTGAGGGGTGGAAGGGAGGGGGGAGGGAGGGTTGATTCAGGTTTGCGTCTTATGTTCTGTGGGTTGGATATACATGGAGGCTGGTATGGTATTGTAAGTTGAAAGTAGAGGACAAGCTCCCACGCACACTGTCCTCTGTAGTTGAGAGGCTGCACCAAAGAGCCATAGAGTTTCTGATCCCCGCAGAGCACAACTGGGTGAGTACAGCTAGGTGAGTACACACACACACCCAACACACACACACACAACACACCACAACACACCACTGCCCACAGAAGCCGAAGCTCAAGCCCCGCAAGCAACAACTAGACGAGTCACACACCCCACACAAAGGTTTCCTGATGTCATTCTTTTTCCTCCCAATGCCTTCTGGAGCGCCTGAACCAGCTGGCCGCACACTCCAACTACACCAGCATGTGAGCGGCAGCTTCACCACCGCCCATTTCCCACCTTGGATTCGCGGGCAGCCTCATGGTATGCGATATATACGATATAATATTGGTATAAGCAGAGGAAGCGTGACCTTTAGCAAGGCCGCTAGACAAACACAGCCCAAGTAATGAAATTCTCCACTGGCTGAGGGCTCCCCTGGAGGTCCCTGGACTAGTGTTAATTACTCTGTTTGGCTCTATGGGGGTGGATGAAGACGTGGATGGGGTTGAGGGATGTGAGGAGGGATGGGAATGGGGAAACGTACAACCCAACTTGACTGAGTGGGGAAGATGACGACCTGAATCACCAATGAGGGATGGAGTCACGGGTTAAATAGAGGGTGGGAGATCACCAAGGAGGAGGAACTTGAAAAATGAGCACGAAAGGTTGTAGTAAGTGTGAGTGGGGGGGGGGGCAGTCCAGACGCAGATGTCCGTGACTGACCGGCGTTTAGAAGATGGGGGGAGGGGAAAACGGAAGGTGTTCCGGTTGGGGGGGGGATCTCAGTTCGAAGTTCTGGCGTGTTTGTAGTGATGCATAGGTGTGCTGAGATTGTGTAGTGGTATGCTGTGGGTGGTGTGAATCGTGAGTGTGTGTTCGATAAGGTGGAAGGTGCTGGTTTGCCTGGTGTGTAGTATTGTTTGCATGGGTGTAGTAGTAGTGAATGTGTGTTGAACGTTGTGTGATGGTTTGCCTGTGGTGTAATGCTGATCGATGTGGTGTGTGTCGATGTGCATGTGTGTGTGTGAAGTTGAGCCTGTGTGTGGTCTGTCTGAACTGTGTGTGTGTGTGATTTGACTGTGGTGTGTGTGTGTGATGAATGTGTGTGTGTGTTTTGCGATGTGTGGTGTATGTTTGAAATGTGTGTGTGTGTGTGTGTGTTTGAATGGTGGTGTGTGTGTGTGTGTGTTTGACTGTGTGGTGTGTCGGTTTTGGACAGTTCGTGTGGTGTGTGTGTGTTTGTCATGGTGGTGTGTGGTGTTTGAATTTGTGTGTGTTGGTTGTTGACATGTGTTGTGTGTGTGGTGTTTGACCTGGTGTGTGTGTGTGTGTTGAACTGTTGTTTGTGTGTGTGGTGTAGTGTGTTTGATGTGTGTGTGTCGTGCTGGGTGTTGTGAGTGTGTGTGTGTGTGTTTGATGGTGGTGTGATGTGTGTGTGAATGTGTGTGGTGTGTTGTGGATTTGCCTGTGTGATGTGTGTGTTTGCCTGTCGATGTGTGTGTGTTTGGAATGTGTGTTGTTGTGTTTTGAATGTGTGTGTGTTTTGCATGTGTGGTCGGTTTGCCTGTGTGGGTGTGTGTTTTTGAGTGGTGTGTGTGTGTGTCGTGTGTGTGTGTGTGTGTGTGTGTGTGTGTGTGTGTGTGTGTGTGTGGTGTTGTGTGTTTGTTTTCGCGGGCGCGAGCGCATACATATACTCATAAAAAGTCAGTTAAAAATGGAAGAGAAAACAAGGAAATTACGAGGAGAAACTAAGTGTACACCCCGCAGCCCAAACCCGGGGAAATCAATGGCATGAAATCTGTTGCAACATCAGCGCCGTTGAACCTGCGATACACCATCAATGTTCAGCTGACACCATCACAATGGTGTCTTCGCACTCAGGCTTTCAACAATGGTCAACACTTCATGGTCACATTGCAAACGCCCTACACCAAGGCAATACTCAATGGGGGGTGGCATCGATCTTCAAAAACGATTCAAAATAGGGCTCCAATTATTTCACCATATATAAATACCTCGTTACGCACATAGTTTGAACACAATTGTTAGGAATAGAAGAAAGTTGAGAAACAAACGTATTTAGAAAACTAATCTACACTATAAAAACTCTGCATATCGTACAAAATAATTTTTTTTAAGATCAGATAACAGTAAAAATGAATAAAAGTCAAAAAGTTCCTATTTGGAGAACATTCCTGTTTGGAATGAACAACATGTTGCAATTTATGAATGCGTCCTTTGTGGTCGACCACTGTGATGGCAATAGGACTTGGTTAGGACGGGTTTGAAAATCTTAAGAGTTCACAGGCCTTTGGTTAGAAAGTTTAAGTGTCAAGACGCTACTTCTTTGGAAAATGTTAAATATCAAAACGCTACAGGAAAATTTTACCAGTGCAAAAATGATTATCACGAAACAATCAATATAATCCCAAAGAGGAAAAGGAAAGTCTGAAAGTGCGTTTAGGAATGTCTCACGGTAGACAGGAAAGTCTCACGGTAGACAGGAAGGTCTCACGGTAGACAGGAAAGTCTCACGGTAGTCAGGAAAGTCTCACGGTAGACAGGAAAGTCTCATAGTGGAGGACAGGAAAGTCTCACAGTAGACAGGAAAGTCTCACAGTAGACAGGAAAGTCTCACGGTAGACAGGAAAGTCTCACGGTAGACAGGAAAGTCTCATAGTGGAGGACAGGAAAGTCTCACAGTGGAGGACAGGAAAGTCTCACAGTAGACAGGAAAGTCTCACGGTAGACAGGAAAGTCTCACAGTAGACAGGAAAGTCTCATAGTGGAGGACAGGAAAGTCTCATAGTGGAGGACAGGAAAGTCTCACAGTGGAGGACAGGAAAGTCTCACAGTGGAGGACAGGAAAGTCTCACAGTAGACAGGAAAGTCTCACGGTAGACAGGAAAGTCTCACGGTAGACAGGAAAGTCTCATAGTGGAGGACAGACAAGTCTAACATGTTAAAAAAAACTAATTGCCCAAGAAAAAAACAAGTTAAGGCGATCAAGAAAATTCTCATGGAGAAATATGGCTGAGACAGGAGGATGAACCCCGCTACCTGCGAAACCCTATGCATCTTACCACAATCATGGCGGCTGTGTTCACATTTATCCATCAATTTACGAGCCCCCGAAGCCCTACGAGATTGTTCATTAACAATAACAACCTTCAAATGTGAAACTTTTCGAAGCGCGCAAAAAAAAACAGTTGAATGTAAACAAAATTTACATGTTAAGATTAAGAAGATGTAAATAAACTTTACATGAAAGGTTACCACAACAACCAAACAACAAGTGGGATCCGGAAGCCAATGGTTACACATACAAAGATCTATCATATGATATGAATGATGTGATATTAATATACAAATATACAAAACAAAAGAAAGTTATTAGTTCAAAATATTTTTTAGGTACACTTAAAGTTTACATAATGTAAGATACTTAAGTTTTAGGATTAAATAAATACCTATAACTGAAGAGCTAGACCTAAAATAAATTATGGAAGAAAATACGGTATGCTTGAGAGAGAGAGAGAGAGAGACGAGAGAGGACGTAGAGCAGAGAGAGAGAGAGAGAGAGCGGAAAAGGGATAGGAAAGGGACAGTTTTTCAACCTGCTTGAAAGCATACTTGAAATCAAAGTAATGTGTGGATATTTGCTGAGTGCTTTTTTTTTATTATACATGAGGTAACCATCTGCATTAGTGCAGCTAGCTACCCTAGAACAATATGAAGTGGGGTACAGTGTGTTAAAAAAGTTAACTAGGTGATGCTAAAAAAATCCCCATCCCACAGAATGGGTTTAGTCATACAGAGGCATGTGCTAAGCAGTCTGCACTGGCAGAAAACTCCCGGAAAGCATTTTGATATCATCATCCAACACAAGAGTGAATAATAGTACAGTGGTAATAAAGGTCCCCATCTCGCAGGATGGTTTATCATACAGGGCCATATGTTTAGCAGCCTGCAATGGCACATTTTGGGTTACACTGTGAGGATATTTCCAAGAATACGAGAGTGAATAAAGTAATTGCAAAGCTCCAGGTTACCTCATGCCAACTGGTCTGAAAGGGTCTAATAACTGGGCATTTCATTGATGTATGCGGACGGATCGTGGCCGTAGGTTCCTGCTCACAGAGTTTGGCACCTGGAGTGCTCAGGATTGGGAGATCCGTCCACCTGCAGCCACCTGCCACCAGGTAACGGTAACCCAACCTGATCCGTGCAACCACTGTGTCGCACAGGTCTGTTGGACGTTTTGTGCTGCCCACAGATGTAGGTTTTCAGATCTGAACAAATCATAGCCTTTTATACTAGTACTTTCAGGTCGTTGGGGATCAAAAAATATCGAAAATTTTCTGAATAAACCTCTATTGGGATAAAAACATTGACAGGTCATAGTCATAACTTGCGACAGCTTATTTTGGATTGTACTCCCCAATAAGTGAACGTCCCTGATCCGCTTATGTTGACAATCGAAGTTGATGAAGTATAGTATTTACATGGAAGAGGTGGTGGTGGATGATGATGAATATTGGGATTGACTGAAGTTGTTGGGGTTGACTGGGTCAAACATGTGATGAGTCAAGGTGAAGGATCAATGCGAGCTTTCTTGGAAGCCAGTGCAAAGAGCTCCTTTAATTGACTTTTTGTTTTTTTTTTACATCATCATCTCCACTGTCCTTCTTCGTCACTCATGCCTCTGCTTTGTACACTCCCACACTTGTTGTAGTCAACACTCTCCACCTTTGCCTTTTACTTATTACCTTTCTATTTCGTATTGCCTACAACTTTCACTTTTAGAGAAATAGTTAAAAATGATAGGTTTATGCCTATAAGATGATCAGAAAACAGTACTTTTAGTTAATGCCATATCCACGCACACGACACTTCTCAGGACACCTCGCTCTCCCACCTTCTTATATATTTCAACTTTCTTCTGCTCGAAATGTCATCCATCCACCTCTTTCTTTATAGTATCCCAACTGATGATGAGCTTCACCTTGAAATACAATCGTGCATTTGGAGCCGGTGACATGGGCAAGATGTTTCTTAGTTGTGCAATATATGTCAAACAAAGTCACATAAGAACACTTCCAGCCTCATGACAATCAAAACAATGGGAACAATAGGCCGGAATCTGTGTACTTCACCAGGGTAGCAGGCACCAGAGAGGTGGCACCCAACACGGCTCCAGTGTGGCAAACGTAAAACCACATCTCCCACCCATCCACACCACCAAACCCACAGGCCGGCCCGACGCTTGTCTGGCAGCTTCCTCACCCAAACTAGGTTCGTGTAGGGTAACTCCTCCCCAGCCGGCTTAAGGCATGGCGGACTGCTTCCTACCCCTGAAACTAGTTCGTGTAGCGGTGATCTCCCCTACCCAATTGGGAAAACCTGGAGTTTTCGGATAACTAAGTTCAGAAACCAAGTGGTGCTCTGTCCAAGTTGATCTCTGATCCTATGTGCTCCCAGGCTTATTTGATGGGGGCATGATATAGAATACATTCCTCCCAGTGGGCTGAAATTGGTCATTAGAGCCTGACATTGTAGGGATAGGCCGTGGTGTGCAAATGCATTAAGCTCTGAGAAGGGGGGGGGGACAGCTTAGCAATCACTGATTTACTTTAAAGGATTCTCAATACCATACCTTATTTGTTGATGAAATGGATATGTTGAGTTCAGGTTGCAACATTCTTTCTGCAGCTTCCTAATGTACGCCCCCATAACCTGCCTCAACACGAAATCCCTCCTTGCTCTGAGGAATGGCACAAGGCTTCTTACAATGTCCCCAGTGCCAAATACCCCAATTCCAGAAGCATGACTTTCAGTCTGCAAATAGTCCAAAATTATTAATATATTGAGTCAAAACAATCATTTCAAGATAATGTTTCTATAAATACAAGAACCTATGAATATAAATAAAAGAAACTGAAGAAGGCCTACTGGCCCATGTGAGGCTTCTTATATTTATACCTAACCAAGCTCCTTCATACTACATATATGTTTAACTTTTGCTTCAGACAATTCATTGATCCCAGCGCTTATTAAGTTACTTAGGGATTTGTTCCATAAAAACCAAATCTGCAGTATTTTCAAGCAAATATCTACCCAGGTATTTTCTGAATCTAAACTCATCCAATTTGCAAAATATTCTATTGTCTTGTATTTTTGTGTTTATACAGTACAGTATTGTATATTTAGCACCATATTAATATAACTTCTGTTATACTCTTCCAGCCAACTGTATACATGCTCTTCAATTATATCACTCCTTACCCTTCACCTTCTTAGAGAATGTTAATTAATTAACACTTTCGCCCGGCGAGAACTCAGCATTGAGTCCTCCGTAAAACAGGGGCAAGTCCGGCGAGGACTCAGCATTGAGTCCTCCGTGCGGCAACTTTAGTGGCGTTTTCGGGACGGTCTTGCTGTGGTTTTGGACATTCTATGCATATAAACTTGTAGGGAATTTCATTGCGAATACATTGATACCCAATGAAAGTCCTAGGACCAGAATTGAGGTAACAAAGTTGAAAACAGAATACCCATTTTATTGGTCTTTATTAGCGCTCAAGGGGGTAACTCTCTGTCACTTTCCGTGCTTGTTGTGGATGGTACGCAGGGCTTTTGGGCTTTATATTTGCATGCTCCTGTAGGGAATTCTATTGCGAACACAATGATACCAAAATGAAAGGCTTAAGACGAGAATTGAGATGTCCAAAGTGAAGAGTGTACACATTTTATTGCTCTTGTGCGCTCCCGGGTAACTTTCTCTCACTTTCTCTGTTAGTTGCGGATGGTAAGCCGGGCTTTTGGAGTTTATATGCATTTAGTCCTGTAGAGAATTCTATTGCGAACACATTGATACCAAATTGAAAAACCTAGGATGAGAATTGAGATGACAAAGTTCAAAAGAATATATACTTTTCAGAATGAGAAGCGCCTTGGGATGGCGCAGCGCTCTCTTTCTTGTAACCGCGACCTGTTTTCATCATGTCGGCGGGTGGAGATCGCTGCTGTTTTTATATTATATGCATATAGCCTGTTGGGAATTCTATTGCGAACACATTGATACCAAAATGAAAGACCTAGGACGAGAATTGAGTTGACAAAACTGAAAAGAGTGTAAACATTTTATCACTCTTGCGCGCTCCCGGGTAACTTTCTCTCACTTTCTCTGTTAGTTGCGGATGGTATGCAGGGCTTTTGGAGTTTATATGCATTTAGTCCTGTAGAGAATTCTATTGCGAACACATAGATACCAAATTGAATATCGTATGACGAAAATTAAGTGACAAAGTTGAACAGAGTATACACATTTCAGAAATTCCGCGCGCTCCCGTGAAACGCTCAGTGCACTTTGGGATAGTGGAGAGGTCGCGCGCCCGGTGCGCGGAAGTGTTAATGTGCAATAAAATCACAACATGATGTATCAATGAGAAATATTAAGTCTGTATGATGTTGAGGGATTGAATCCACATCTCTGAACCCTCCAGGTACATGCACTACTAACTGAACTATGATGAGCCACAAACAATCCCCCACCAAAAATACTAGCAGACTTTCTTGGAGTTGGAAGGCACCATCCAATATATCCAAGTTTTTACAAGTGGTACTGGATAGTGTCTTCCAAATTCCAAGTAAGCCTAGTATTGTAGAAGTAGCTAATCCGAAGACCGCCCTAATCAGACAAAAATCGTGTCTGAATAATGTTATATCCCTATCCGACAGAATGTCCATAGAAGCAGGACTACCAAATATTTGTCCAGATCAACGTATAATGATAGTGATTGAAGCCTAAAAATCTCTCCAAAACCAATGGTCCACTTGCCGTAGAATATAACATGTGAACCTTTACCACTGAGAGATAAACAAGTGAAATGCCTGGCCTAACACTCATTGTACACCATCACCAGGAAGGGAGGGAGTCAGGCAGGTTCAAGCAAGCTGGGAGGCTTCAGGCAAGCAGGGAGGCTGGAGTGGGTGTGAGTGACAGAGGTGGTGTCAGGAGTGAGTGTCAGGGGTGGTGTGGTAACCACAACCACCACACCACACTCACCAGGGTGGGTGGGGTGTGGGTGAGGGTGGTGGGTGTGTGGTGGAGTGCACTGTATACCAAAGGTGACTGGCATTAAGCCTAGGAGGATGGCAGTAAGGGAGGAGGGAGGGTTGTCTCTCTCTCCGACCCTCTCTAGGAGGGTCAGAGGTGGTGCAGTTAATTATATTTTTTTTCTTTTTGCCATGAAGAGCTAGTTACGAATATTAAAAACGACACTTTAATATTTGAAAAGTAATTGGTTGGCTATTTATTCATTTAAATCTTTACAAGAAATTAAATGGGGTTTAACACAAGGCGCATATTACGGTGTCATCATACAGCAAGTGAGTATTATGTTGTCATCACTTGTGACATGGTTAGGAGGGTGAAGGGAGGATGGGTAGGGAGAGTAACCCACCTTCTGCCTATATGTGGCCACATGTCTGACTGCTCACCTGCCCATCCAAATCTGCCTGAGCCCACCCACCCATCTGCCTGCCCACTTCACATGCCAACCACCAAGCCCCTCTGCCTGCCATCCACCCACCTGACCTAACCTGCCTGCCCACTCACCCGCCTGCCTGCCCTCTCACCTACCAACCAGCCCATCTGTCTGCCATTCACCCATCCAAACCTGCCTATGCACCCACCACCTGAACCTGCCTGCCCACACACCCATCCTGCCTGCCCAACCCACCTGCCAACCACCAAGCCCATCTGCCTGTCATCCACCCATACAACCCCCCACCTGCCAACCACCAAGCCCATCTGCCTGCCATCCACCCATACAACCCATCCACCTGAACCTGCCTCCACCCATCCAGCCTGCCCCCCTCTCACCTATCTGCCCACTCACCCACCTGCCTGCCTGAACCTGCCTTCCCATGGCACTCACCTGACAACCACCAAGCCCATCTGCCTCCATCCCATCCATCCAGCCCGCCCACTGCCCATCTGTTTCCCCCCACCCACTGCACTGCGCACACTACCTGCCAGGCAGCTAACCACCAACCAGCCCCACACTAATTATAATGTGTGGAAATTCTAATTATGTTGGCTGTGGTAGAAACATTTTTGGAAATATTTACTTTTGGACTTCCGCGTTAAACGCCCTTTGATCCGGAAGACCGGCTCATCTGGCCCGGGTCCTTCCCATACAGTCCGGGAAGCTAATACAGTAGTAGTATGCAGGCGACAAGTCACAATAACGTGGCTAAAGTAAGTTGACCAGATCACACACTAGAAGGTGAAGGGACGACGACATCGGTCCATCCTGGACCATTCTCAAGTCGATTGTCTTGAAGACTATTCTCAAATCACAATCGACTTGAGAATGGTCCAGGACAGGCCGAACGTCATCGTCCCTTCACCTTCTAGTGTGTGGTCTGATCAGTAGTACTATACATAGTAAGGATTCTTTTATATCTGGGGGTCCAGAAATGCAGGTTCAGTCCCATCAAATGGCCATAATATTTCTCAAAGTAACTATTGTATATGCTTGCTTATCCGAAGCCCGCTTTCTGAATCCTTGGATTATTCGACAGTTTTTGAGGCTGGGTAAAACACCCATTGAATGTAATGAAACTATTTTCTGGGGAGCCCCAGAGGCTCCCTGGAGCTATCTGAACTGATACAGTGCAACCTCGATTCTGTGAATCTCCGGTTATGATGCACATTTTTCAGGCCGGATTTACTCACACATTTCGACGGACTCAGGTTCGCTGAAGTGGGGCATGTGCAAATTTGCTTAAGATGTTGGAAAGAGTTCACTGACTGGTGGAAAACTTTCCCATTTTATCACAGGTTACAATTAATAATTCCTTAATATGACAAGGTGGACCATACAAGTGGACAAGTGGTCCACACAACAAGTGAACTATATTAACCAAACACCAGGCAAAGTGGTCCACACAAGTGAACCACATTAACCCTTAAACTGCTAAGGGCTGTTTGGCCTGCAGCACAGCCAGGCACAAAAAACAAAACAAAAATCCAAAAAATTCTTTCATCTTATAAGAATGTTCATTTGTGTTCCCTGATACGGGAAAAAAATCGTAGGTGGCATATATTGGCCGAATATGGGGGGAGGGGGAAAGTCTGGCTAAAAGAGGCGTTGACAGAGCAGGCGTCAGACGAGGTCTGCTCTACCCCAGCTGTCAGGTGGGAGTTGCCACAAAGATATTATTACCTAATTATTTCAATGTC
>WNGS01164049.1:11692-28308 GCA_020271785.1 Procambarus virginalis
CAATACTGACCGCATAGGGACATACTGAGATCATCCTAACCATGCATTTGCAACGGTCTATGTCTATATACCAGTATATAGCACATAATAGTATCTGTTACTATTCAGCAATGTATACATGCTCTCATATATCATCCTTGAGCCTTCACCTAGAGAAGCTGTAATAATAACACTCGGGGCGAGAGAACTCACAGCATTGTATGTCCTCCGATAAAGACAGGGGCAAGTCCGGGCGACGGACTCACTGCATTGACAGTCCTCCGTGCGGAAACTGTAGTAGTGGCTTTTCGGGACGGTCTTTGCTTGTGGTTTGGCCATTCTATGCACTTATATACTCTTGTGGGGAATTTCATTGCGAATACATTGATACCCCAAATGAAAGTCCTAGGACCAGATTTGAGGGTGGGTGTACCAAATGTTGCAAAACAAGATACCCAGTTTTATTGGTACTTTCATGTACGCGCTAATACGGGGAACTCTCTGTCACTTTGCGTGCTTGTTGTGGATGGTACGCAGGGCCTTTGGGCTTTATATTATGCATGTCCTCCTGTAGGCTAACTCTAGATTGCGTCAACCACAATGATACCAAAATGAAAGGCTTAAGACCGACGGAATTGAGATGTCCAAAGTGACGAGTGTACACACAGTTCTTATTTAGCATCTTGTGCGCACTCCCCGGGTAGCAGTTCACCTGCTCCACTTTCTCTGGTTAGTTGCGAATGGGTAAGCGCGGCTTTTGGTGAGTTATATGCATTTAGTCCCTGCAGAGGACATTCTATCAGTGCGATACAACCGATTGATAACAAATACGTCGAAAAACCATAGGATGAGAGTGAGCATGACAAGAGGTTCAGAACAAGACTATATACTGTGTTGCAGAGCATGAGAAGCGCCCGGTGGGGTGGCGCAGCACTCTTTCTTGTAACCGCGACCTATTTTCATCATATGTCCGGCGGGTAGAGATCGCTGCTGTTTTTTATAATATATGCATATAGACCTGTTGGGAATTCAATTGCGAACAGCATTGATCACCAAGAATTGACAAGACCTAGGACGGGAATTGAGATATCCAAAGTGAAGAGTGTAAACGTTTTATCACTCTTGCGCGCTCCGGGGTAACTTCTTCCCTCTACACCTTTCTCTGCTTAGGTGGCGGGCACTGACGTATGCCAGGGTGCCTTTCTGGGAGTGTTATTATGCATTCTACGCCCTGTAGAGAATTCTATCGCGAACACATAGATACCAAATTGGATATCGTATGACGAAAATTAGAGTGACAAAGTTGAACAGAGGATACACATTTCAGGGAGAATCCCGCGTGACTGCCGTGAAATGCTCAGTGCATCTTTGCGGACATAGGTGGAGAGGTTACTTACCTAAGTGTAATACCTAAGCTGTAGTTCGGATGAGAGTCTACTGCTCGGGTGGTTGTCCCGCTTCGTCCCAGCACTCTTAATTGTCATATAACGCTTTGAACGATTACTGACGGTTTTGGCACCCACCACCTTCTCATTAAGGCTTGCTTCCAAACCGTGTCTGACCACTCTATTGTGCGACGGTGAATTGTTCTACGTAGTCTCCTTCGGCATCCTGTGTGTTTAGCGTAGTTTTAAAAGTCTGGGATGACCTCTTTCCGTTATTGTGCCAGTAAGGGTCCTCAGGAAAATCTCCCCTGCTCGATTTCTTATCAATTCCTGTTTACTATTTTGTACGTAGGGAGGATCGATATCGCCTCCTTATTTTTTCTATTTTCTAGTTTTTTCATTTTTAATGCCTTTAATCTCTCGTCATAGCTCTTGTCCTTCAGTTCTGGGAGCCACTTAGTGGCATATGTCGGCACCCTTTCTAGTTTGTTGCTATGCTTCTTAAGATATAGGCACAATACAACCACTGCATATGCCAGCTTTGGTGTAATAAAAGTAGTGAACAATTTATTTAGTATATATCCATGAATGTATTTAAAAACAATTCTTTAGCGGTTAGAGAAGTGTATGCGATAAGCGTCTACCTCGCACAATGTTTCTTGGATGGAATAGGTCCTCCAATGGTGGACAGCTTTTCTAATCTGTAAATACACCACCTAGATCCCTTTTCTTTAGCCACCGACACCGGTCTTTAAAGATTTCTAACAGTAATTTATAGGGTGTGGTGGCGGTCTCTTGGTCACCTAATATCACACATTCCGAACATGGCATTGTGTTATCACATTAAATTCCAGTGATGCCAAGTGTTGCTCCACAATACTGTGTCAGGTGCTGCTGCTCCAGGTCTGTCCTTCGAAACGGGGCATGACACATCATCTAGGTTCTTATCTTCCCTATATAGATCTAGCATAGCAGCATCAGGCAAACACAATGTCTCACTAGTAATTTCGTTTTAACGTCTCCTAGCTGTGGATAGATACGTCCTTAATGTAGGTACAAGGTCGCAGAACATTACCGGGTGACGAAGAACGCACCCGTCGGGTACACGCCAACGTCGTCGCGGACACTTCCTCCATCCCATCCAGACTGCCCTGTGCCTGTGATAACGGGCTGCCTCTCCTTCTTTCTGTCCAGTTTAGGAAAGTGTTCATCCATGTTAGTAGACTAGACCCAGGCATGTCCCCCTGCCCAATAATGTCCAGTTTCACAGCATAACAACCTTCTTAGTGGGGGAACCCTCTGTTCTGGAACGCCCCTTTTTTTTGAGGTCACGATGAGTAGGGCACATGACCAGTACCAACCCCAAGCATCGCCTTGCCTGTAAGGAAGCCTCGTCATGGTTGGCTTCCGTAATCATATAAACTGAGTAAGTTTGTTACATAGGATCTTCCAGTTCGAAAACAATACTGTCTGTTTGTTATTATATCATTTCTTTTCAGGTGTTCTACCCATTTAGTTCTTAATTCAGTTTTTTCCAATCATTTCTTGGAACGTATTACACATTGCTCACTGATAGCAGGTCCTATATTAAGGGGGTGTACTTCCCTGCTTTCCCCTTTGTAGGAGTGGGAGACTATGTTACCTTCTGTTCCACACAGTCAGCTACTAAACTCCTGTCAAACAGGGATGCCTGGAAACAAATCAGCCTGAAGTCGGGGGATATGCTGGAGCTCAGGGCCGTGCACACTCTCTCAGAACCCATGGTGAAACTACCATGCTGGACCAACTGCCTTTTGCTGACTTAGCTCCTGCAGCAGTTGTTTTTTCCATTTCGTCTCTAGACACTTCTATTTGGTCTATGTTGTTCTCTGGAGTGCTTATTGTGTCTGGTTCCTAAGAGATTTCATGTTGCTGAGCAAACACACTTTGGACAACTTGTCGGTGGTAGTGTTTAACACATTTCCGTTTCATTTTACGTGAATCGATTTCCCATTGTCCACCTCTGAATATTATCCTGTTCCTGCAATTTTGGTTATGAATCTGTGGTAGAAATGGACGCTAGGGGCTTTGCTTTTTTTACATGTCGACAATCCCTTTTTCAAAATTTCTGTCTGCATCTCTCTCCTTTTCTGCCTTTCTCCTCACTGCCTTGTAGTTTTTTCTCGCATCTTTGTCTCGTTTGTATGTTTGGGGTTTGGCGCTGCATGTCCTGTATTCATTCCAGTTTTGTGTCTTTTGGGGCTCCCTGGCCCTCTCGCAATTCCTATGAACCAATCCTGTTTCCTAACTCTGCATCTCTGTTTTGGTAAAAAAATTTTTGTGCCTTTATCACATATTTCACACAACCGTGGACATACATCTCATTTACGTTCCTTGCCTAGCACAAAGTCTGTCCAATTATACTCACTAAAGAAATTTCTAAGGTTGCCATAATGTCCCCTCTTGAAGTCAGGTTGTTGTCACTGCCTGTCAGGACCTCCTTATTTTCTGCCAGATTATAACACATGCTCCATAACTGTTATTGCCCAAGCAAAGACTACCTGGAATGGGCTCCTAGTAGATAACCCGCATATGGGGCAGGAAGGGGAAGGCTACTGATGTCAAATACTGTCTTCCCTCCTTCCTGGGGAAATATCAATATCGATGGAGGAGGGGGAGGGACACGTCCCTCCCTTCCCTCATCCTCGTAGCTTGTTTAACATGTCCATACAAGAATGTTTCCAGGATAGGTCTACAAATTTACTGGTCCAAAAATCTTGTTTTAGCTTCATATGATTCCCAGTATATGGATTTCAAGTTGAGGTCACCAACTATCAACAGTCGTCGGAGACTATTGTTATGCCGGCCTCGCTGGATAATCGTCTCTCATATGTTATAAGGACCTTCTCGGTTTACATACATAGATAATAAGTTACATGGTGATAGGGTGGGTGGGGACTATAGGAAATTATGGAAACGTAGTGGTATCGATATTATGGCAGATTTTTAGTGCTATTATGTCAACTAATTGTGGATTGGCAGTCATTGTTTCGTTCACCTTTATGTGTTTTTTCACTAGCACAGCAACGCAACCGCCTTTACTAATTTTTCTGTACCTTCTCCAAATTGAGTAGCAACTTGGGAATATGACCTGACGATTTTGTAGACTCAATATCATCTTCAGTTTGTACTCAGTGAGGTGCAAAATGTAGATATGCTGCTGTAGCATATGTATAATACAATCACTTAACTACAAATATACTAGATCTATTACAATAATCTGGGTATGATATAGTTATTATTGATACAGATCACATCTATTTTTCCCGGTTATGTACCATTACTGGTCTGCCTACTACTTTATTTTCTTCTTCTCTATGATCATATTATTTGAATCCACGACTCGTTACTAGTTCAGATAGCTCTGCTTCCTGGCTTGAGACTCTCGTCTTATGTGACCAAATTTCCATCATCAGGTCCTTGCTACTGCCATTTCTGCCCTACGCCTAGTAAACACTTTGTCGAAAAAGAAAACAGATTTTGATTATTTCCTTCTTCATTTCCGATCTCATTTTTTTGTAAACGTTTTGCTCAGCGAGAGTTTTCAGTTTGACAGCACTTGTACGCTGTTTCTCTTGGGACAGATCTCGTAGACTTTCTAAGACGAACCATTTTCCCAATCATATAACATTTGTAAGACTTTAGCATTCCTTAGGACTTCTTCCATCTGCTTGGCACCGAAAAATTTTTTAGGAGTGACCTCAAAGGTCGGATCTTTCCCTCTTTCGCATATCTGCCTATTCTCATGTTGGCGCACCTCATTCTACTTTGGTCGTTAAAGACCTAGCCACTTAGAGGCCACAACTGTTTCTACTACTTTCATTTTTTCTACAGCTCTTTCTGACCTGAATGTTATCTCCTTTTCTTCGCAGCCAAAAAATTTCAGCGGGACTTACTCCGAACGGATCAACGTGTGTGGGTTTTGCACAAAACTGAGGGTTTAGATGCCAACAATTCTTTCCACCCAGTGCCTAATGTTTGTTTTATATGGGGATGCTGGATTTTGGGCTTTACTTTACTGCTTGCTTCCCATTTTGTCCTTCTCAGGTCGCGCTCCCGCCGGTTGTGCCCCGAAGTGTGGACGTGTATATGGGTGCACAATGAAATTACAATAGCATGATGTATCAATGAGAAAATATTAAGTCTGTATGATGTTGATGGGATTGAATCCACACCTCTGAACCCTCCAGGTAAAGCAATACTAACTGAACTATGAGAGCCACAACCAAATCCCACCAGAAATACTATCAGACTTTCTTGCGAGTTGGAGATGGCACCATGCCAATCTATATACAAGTTTTTACAAGTGGTACTGGATAGTGTCTTCCAAATGCACAGGTAACAATTAGTAAGGGTTGCATATGTACTAATAGAAGTTAGCTTAAGACCGAAGACCGCCTAATCAGCAAAAATAAACGTATTGTTTCTGAATCGATGTTCTGAACCGCCCGTATTATATCCCTATCCGAACAGAATGTCCATAGAAGCAGGACTACCAAATATTTGTCCAGATCAACGTATAATGATAGTGATTGAAGCCTAAAAATCTCTCCAAAACCAATGGTCCACTTGCCGCAGAATATAACATGTGAACCTTTACCACTGAGAGATAAACAAGTGAAATGCCTGGCCTAACACTCATTGTACACCATCACCAGGAAGGGAGGGAGTCAGGCAGGGTTCAAGCAAGCTGGGAGGCTTCAGGCAAGCAGGGAGGCTGGAGTGGGTGTGAGTGACAGAGGTGGGTGTCAGAGGTGGGTGTCAGGAGTGAGTGTCAGGGGTGGGTGTGGTAACCACAACCACCACACCACACTCACCAGGGTGGGTGGGGTGTGGGTGAGGGTGGTGGGTGTGTGGTGGAGTGCACTGTATACCAAAGGTGACTGGCATTAAGCCTAGGAGGATGGCAGTAAGGGAGGAGGGAGGGTTGTCTCTCTCTCCGACCCTCTCTAGGAGGGTCAGAGGTGGTGCAGTTAATTATATTTTTTTTCTTTTTGCCATGAAGAGCTAGTTACGAATATTAAAACGACACTTTAATATTTGAAAAGTAATTGGTTGGCTATTTATTCATTTAAATCTTTACAAGAAATTTAAATGGGGTTTAACACAAGGCGCATATTACGGTGTCATCATACAGCGAGTGAGTGAGTATTATGTTGTCATCACTTGTGACATGGGTTAGGAGGGTGAAGGGAGGAATGGGTAGGGAGAGTAACCCACCTTCTGCCTATATGTGGCCACATGTCTGACTGCTCACCTGCCCATCCAAATCTGCCTGAGCCCACCCACCCATCTGCCTGCCCACTCACATGCCAACCACCAAGCCCCTCTGCCTGCCATCCACCCACCTGACCTAAACCTGCCTGCCCACTCACCCGCCTGCCTGCCCTCTCACCTACCAACCAAGCCCATCTGTCTGCCATTCACCCATCCAAAACCTGCCTATGCACCCACCCACCTGAACCTGCCTGCCCACACACCCATCTGCCTGCCCAACCCACCTGCCAACCACCAAGCCATCTGCCTGTCATCCACCCATACAACCCACCCACCTGCCAACCACCAAGCCCATCTGCCTGCCATCCACCCATACAACCCATCCACCTGAACCTGCCATCCACCCATCCAGCCTGCCCACCCTCTCACCTATCTGCCCACTCACCCACCTGCCTGCCTGAACCTGCCTTCCCATGCACCCACCTGCCAACCACCAAGCCTATCTGCCTGCCATCCACCCATCCAGCCTGCCCACCCACCCACCTGCCCACTCACCTGACAACCACCAAGCCCATCTGCCTCCCATCCATCCATCCATCCAGCCCGCCCACTTGCCCATCTGTTTCCCCCCACCCACTTGCACTGCGCACTTACCTGCCAGGCAGCTAACCACCCAACCAGCCCACACACTAATTATAATGTGTGGAAATTCTAATTATGTTGGCTGTGGTAGAAACATTTTTGGAAATATTTACTTTTGGACTTCCGCGGTTAAACGCCCTTTGATCCGGAAGACCGGCTCATCTGGCCCGGGGTCCTTCCCATACAGTCCGGGAAGCTAATACAGTAGTAGTATGCAGGCGACAAGTCACAATAACGTGGCTAAAGTAAGTTGACCAGATCACACACTAGAAGGTGAAGGGACGACGACATCGGTCCATCCTGGACCATTCTCAAGTCGATTGTCTTGAAGACTATTCTCAAATCACAATCGACTTGAGAATGGTCCAGGACAGGCCGAAACGTCATCGTCCCTTCACCTTCTAGTGTGTGGTCTGAACAGTAGTACTATACATAGTAAGGATTCTTTTATATCTGGGGGGTCCAGAAATGCAGGTTCAGTCCCATCAAATGGCCATAATATTTTCTCAAAGTAACTATTGTATATGCTTGCTTATCCGAAGCCCGCTTTTCTGAATCCTTGGATTATTCGACAGTTTTTGAGGCTGGGTAAAACACCAGCATTGAATGTAATGAAACTCTATTTTCTGGGTGAGCCCCAGAGGCTCCCTGGAGCTATCTGAACTGATACAGTGCAACCTCGATTCTGTGAATCTCCGGTTATGATGCACATTTTTCAGGCCGGATTTACTCACACATTTCGACGGACTCAGGTTCGCTGAAGTGGGGCATGTGCAAATTTGCTTAAGATGTTGGGAAAGAGTTCACTGACTGGTGGAAAACTTTCCCATTTTGTCACAGGTTACAATTAATAATTCCTTAATATGACAAGGTGGACCACACAAGTGGACAAGTGGTCCACACAACAAGTGAACTATATTAACCAAACACCAGGCAAAGTGGTCCACACAAGTGAACCACATTAACCCTTAAACTGCTAAGGGCTGTTTGGCCTGCAGCACAGCCAGGCACAAAAAAACAAAAACAAAAATCCAAAAAATTCTTTCATCTTATAAGAATGTTCATTTGTGTTCCCTGATAACGGGAAAAAAATCGTAGGTGGCATATATTGGCCGAATATGGGGGGAGGGGGAAAGTCTGGCTAAAAAGAGGCGTTGACAGAGCAGGCGTCAGACGAGGTCTGCTCTACCCCAGCTGTCAGGTGGGAGTTGCCACAAAGATATTATTACCTAATTATTTCAATGTCTCTGATTGATTTTTTCTTAGTTTTTTGCAGTACTGTAACCACTCGATTATCCAGGATTCGAACATCCGGAAAATGCCCTTATACAGCCAAAACCGTTACCGGATAAAGTTGTCTCAATATCCGGCCAAAATGGCTATGGGAGCCGAATAAAAGTTGGTTTAGGAGGATAAAAAATCAGAGCCGGTTAACTTGCTGCTGATGTTACACTATCCGGACAGTCAGCCAGATAATCATTGAATTGTCCGGATATGAAAGCCATGGAGCAGGCCGTATCGTATTAATCCCGTCTGGCTGTGGCTGGCTGGCTCGAGGCCCATAATGGAGGAGGGGGTGGGGTGGGTGGTGTCGGGAGGGTGGGAGGGGAGCGGTGGGAGGGACCACCTGGGTACAGGATTTACCATTAATTTTAGAACAATTTATCATAGCCAAAAACAAAAGAAATAATAGTAATTATTTACTAACAAATATATAAGTTTCCTAAAACAAGGTGCACAGGCTGAAGTTTCCTTCAAAAATATTGTGAGTTTTTTCCCTCCTGGCGCCTACGTAACGTGTTATAGCTGCCCCAAGTGGACCTGTCCAACACTGGTCAACCCATGTGCGTCCGTCCCTCGTGTATACCACAGTGCTGCGCTATTAGTGAAAGATTTTTTTGAACAAGTTTTTTATTTTCATAGTAATTTTCAACATTTTTGGCCAAGACTATGTCTGGTAGCAGCATCAATCGTTCTGGAGGTATTAAGAGAAAGAAGGTTGTCCTAACAATTAAAGACAAGTTACATATTAAACACCTCAACCATTGAAGCCTCACAGGCAAGCCAAATGCCTTCAACAAGTGAGGCGTCACAGGCAAGCTAAGCGCCTTCAACAAGTGAGGCACAAGCAAGCGCCTTCAACAAGTGAGGCACAAGCAAGCGCCTTCAACAAGTGAGGCACAAGCAAGCGCCTTCAACAAGTGAGGCTTCACAGGCCAGCCAAGCGCCTTCAATAAGTGAGGCGCAAGCAAGCGTCTTCAACAAGTGATGTGTCACAGGCAAGCAAGCGCCTTCAACAAGTGAGGCGCAAGCAAGCACCTTCATCAAGTGAGGCGCAAACAAGCGCCTTCAACAAGTGAGGCGCAAGCAAGCGCCTTCAACAAGTGAGGCGCAAGCAAGCGCCTTCAACAAGTGAGGCGCAAACAAGTGGCTTCAACAAGTGAGGCGCAAGCAAGCGCCTTCAACAAGTGAGGCGCAAGCAAGCGCCTTCAACAAGTGAGGCTTCACAGGCAAGCCAAGCGCCTTCAACAAGTGAGGCTTCACAAGCAACCCAAATGCCTTCAACCAGTGAGGCTTCAGCAGCTGACAGTCAAAACTAATTTTGCTTAATGAACTGTACAGTAATTTTAAGTGATAATTTTAGTGTTGTGTTACGTGGTGTTTACAATCTTGTAAAGCCACTAGTATGCGCAGCATTTCGGACAGGTCCTTAATCTAACTGATAATTTTAAGTAGGTAAATTCTAGCAGAATTAATAAAATGATAACAGATACATTGCAAGAAAAAATGAGATGAGAGAGATTAGTAAGTATATATTAAAGCACATTGGTATATTAAAGCTCTGATTGATTACATTGACAGCTTGATTGGTAATTTAAACAAGATTAATAGGCACCATACAGCAAATTGATAGCACATATAAGAAGACAGCAATGATCACAATGGTAAAGTTGTTTGGATTGGGTACATAAAGATTGGGAGATTGGGTTATCTTGAGATCAGCAATAGATACAGTGCAATTTTAAAGCAACAAGGTAAAAAACCTATGAAGATGAAATTAGGTACTTTTTAGTTTTGTTTTTGAATGATGCAAAAGTTGGACAGCTATTCAATTCATTAGGGAGTGAGTTCCATAGACTGGGTCCCTTTATTTGCATAGAGTGCTTACACAGATTAAGTTAACTCTGGGGATATCAAAGAGATATTTATTTCTGGGTGGTGATAATGGGTCCTATTACATCTGTCCAGGGAGAGTTTCAGAGCAGGATTTGCATTTAAGAACAGGGTTTTGTAAATGTAGTTGACACAAGAGAATTTGTGGAGAGAGATTATGTTTAGCATGTTTAGGGAGTTAAACAAGGGGGCTGAGTGTTGTCTGAAAGCAGAGTTTGTTATTATTTTGATAGCAGATTTTTGCTGGGTGATGATGGACTTGAGGTGGTTTGCAGTGGTTGAACCCCATGCACAGATACCATAATTAAAATAGGGATAGATTAGTGCATAATATAGAGAGATGAGAGCAGTTAGGTACATAATATCTGATTTTGGAGAGTATACCAACTGTTTTAGAGACTTTCTTTGTTAAGTGTTGTATCTGGGTGCTGAAGTTGAGTCTCTTGTCTAGGAATAGGCCAAGAAACTTTCCATCATTTTTATTATTAATGATAATCAAATGATTACAAATTCAATTCAGCTTCATATAGACAATGTCTATATGAAGCTGAATTGCATTTGTAGATTTGCTTCCAAATAAGATGTAGTAGGTATTTTCTATGTTAAGTGTTAGTTTGTTGGTTGACATCCATAAGTGGACATTTTTTTAGCTCATTATTAACAACATTATTTAGTGTATGTGGGTTGGGTTAGAGTAGATGAGGGTAGTATCATCAGCATTATATATAAATATCTGCATGTTTTGGTCACCATAACGAACCACTAATTTAGTATAGTGAGTCAAAAAGCCACAAAGCAAACCACACACCAGCCAGCCAGCCACTCCCTCCCTCACTTCACTCGCCAACATACTCCTCCCACTATACTGTTTTGATTTTATTCACTATACACAGACATTATATATATGTATCTACATGTTTTGTCCACCATAACTGCACATCTAAACTTGTATGGCGAGTTCAGGCAATATGAGACATAGCTACATACAAAGTCAGCTGATGGCTGCCTCCCTCACTGGTTCAAGGCCAGACTGTAAGGTACAGATTGAAAGTCGTACCCTAGAGTATCGCTAACAACACCCGCTTTGCTTTCTTATAAATAATGGGAGTGCAGGTGTCTATGTAGAAACAATAAACGGTTCTAACTACATGGGACAAGAAATACACCTTGGGGAACAATTTTATAAAAGGGTTTTTATTTAACAATACCAGATTATCTCACACTGATTCGAACAGAGGGGGGGGGGGGGGCAGTGTACTTAGAAACCCCTCAGATTGATACAGACGAAAGCGGGGGGAGGTTCCTTCCCACCAACACACACCTCAAGAGACAACTGGCACAAGGGTCACACACAACATGGAGTTTCACTTGGGTTCTGAGAAAATGTTCATCTGAGCTCAGCATTCCACTTCACCTGATCTTTCAGGCATCCCTGTGTACAGGAGTCGTAGCAGACGTGTGAACAAGTTCCAATCTACAAGAGTGGCAGCAGGAAGACCCCCTCAATTATAGACTGTATCATTGACATGTATAATAGTGAAAATATTGGAAAAATATAAAAAACTAAATGGGTAGAACACCTGGAGAGAAATGATATATATCAGACAGTATGGTTTTCGATCTGGAAGATCCTGTGTATCGAATTTTCTCAGTTTCTATGATCGAGCCACAGAGATTTTACAGGAAAGAGATGGTGGGTGACTGACTATGTCTGGACCTAAGAAAGGCTTTCGACAGAGTTCTACATAAGAGGTAGTTCTAGAAACTGGAAAATATTGGAGGGTGACAGGTAAGCTTCTAACATGGATGAAAAATTTTCTGACTGATAGAAAAATGAGGGAAGTAATCAGAGGCAATGTATCTGATTGGAGAAATGTCACAAGTGGAGTACCACAGGGTTCAGTTCTTGCACCAGTGATGTTTCTTGTCTACATAATGATCTACCAGTTGGAATACAGAATTATATGAACATGTTTGCTGATGATGCTAAGATAATGTTCTGTGAACAATTCAATTTCTCCTACCCTACCCATCAACATTGGTGTTCCTCAGGGCAGTATACTTGGCCCTCTCCTCTTTCTCATCTACATTAATGACCTTCCAAATGCCTCCCAACACTTAGACCAATTCTATTTGCTGACGACACAACCTTCATTTACTCCAGTCCTGACCCCTTGCTCTAAATGCCACAGTAAACACCGAGCTTAATAAAGTCCATCTTTGGCTAACTGCCAACAAACTCACCCTTAACATTGACAAAACTTTCTATATTCTGTTGGCAATAAATCCTCTAACAAATAAATCTCAAGATTAACAATACCCAAATTTGTAACAAATTAGATGGCAAATTCCTTGGCGTTCTCATTGATCACAAGCTTAATTCCAGGGACACATTCTAAATATATCAAAAAAAGTTTCAAAAACTGTTGGCATTCTTTCTAAGATCAGATATTATGTACCCCGCCTGCCCTGGTGACTCTCTATTACTCCCTCATCTATCCATATCTCAACTATGGTATTTGTGCTTGGGGTTCTACTACCCAAATCATTTACGTCCTCTAATTACTCAACACAAAGCTGCTATTAGGACAATATCCAACTCTGGCCCCAGACATCACTCGGTACCCCTACTCAAATCTCTCAATATGTTAGATATTAAGTCACTGCACATTCTCTCATGTGTATATACATATATAAAACGCTGAACTGTAATGCCAATCCTGACTTCAAAAGCTTCATTGAAAGCTGTAACAGAACCCATGAGCACCACACCAGAAATAAATACAGTTTGATATTCCAAGAGTACGACTTAACCAAACTAGAAATGCTCTACAAATCAAGGGACCCAGAATGTGGAATGACCTTCCCAACCATGTTAAAGACTGTACCTCTCTCAACCAGTTTAAGATTAAAACTAAACACTGCCTGATAAACTCCCTGTAACCTACCTTACCCCTCTATTGTCAACCCATGTCTTATTTTTTTTTTTTTTTTTTATTCAACGCTGTTTGTCTACATATTGTATTTGTGCTGCTTTTCAGTCATGTTCCCCCTTTTTTTGTACTTTATTTGTATCTGTTCTCAAAACATTTTATTCTTTTTGTTCAATTAGTATTAAGTTTTAGATATTAATGTTTTCTTGCCCGAAACGCATTGCGTAATAGTGACTTTAGGCATTGTATGTACTAGCTCTATCTATAATCGATCCACTTATGTAAAATCTCTCTATGTATGTACCTTTCCTGAATAAACATATTATATATTATATATTTATTATAATAGGAAGGATAAGAAACTTAGACGATTGTCATTCCCTTCAAGAAGGCCTGGACAAAATAAGTATTTGGAGCACCACTTTGGTAAATGAATTTAATGTGAATCAATGCCATGTTATGGAATGTGGAATAGGAGAACATAGACCTCAAACAACCTATAAATTATGTGAGAAATCTTTAAAGAATTCTGATTAAGAGAGATCTAGGGATGGTTCTAGATAGAAAACTATTACCTGAGAACCACATAAAGAAAGTTGTGCGAGGAGCCTATGCCATGCTTTCTAACTTCAGAATGCTTTTAAATACATGGATGGTGAAATACTAAGAAATTGTTTACGACTTTTGCTAGGCAAAGCTAGAATATGCAGCGCTTGTGGTGCCCATATCTAAAGAGGCACATCAACAAACTGGAAAGGTGCAAAGACATGCTACTAAGTGGCTCCCAGAACTGAGGGCAAGAGCTACGAAGAGAGGTAGAGGCATTAAATATGCCAAAACTAGAAGACAGAAAAGAGGTGATATGATCATGTACAAAATAGTAACAGGATGATAAAATCAATAAGGAAGATTTCTGAGACCT
Source organism: Procambarus virginalis (assembly GCA_020271785.1). Taxonomy (NCBI): domain Eukaryota; kingdom Metazoa; phylum Arthropoda; class Malacostraca; order Decapoda; family Cambaridae; genus Procambarus; species Procambarus virginalis. The sequence continues at coordinate 25,984 of WNGS01164049.1, forward strand.
GGAACTTCAAGAACAAGAGGTCATAGATTTAAACTAACTAAACAAAGATGTCGAAGAAATATAAGAAAATTCACTTTCGCAAACAGAGCGGTAGACGGTTGGAACAAGTAGATGAGAAGGTGGTGGAGGCCAAGACCGTCAGTAGTTTCAAAGCGTTAAATGACAAGAGTGCTGGGAAGACGGGACACCACGAGCATAGCTCTCATCCTGTAACTACACTTAGGTAATTACACTTAGATAATTACATACAGTATTGCACAAACCCAGTATCACACATAATGAAACTCCTTCTCCTGCTAGGGCCCAGTGGCTCCCTGTCTCTCACCCTTCCAGGTTCAGCAATTTCTTGAGATGCTTCTTCTTGTGCATGGCAAGCTGGCGGAGGACCAAGCCCAAGGCCGCCTGGTACTGGCAATCAATACTGTACTAATGGATTCAAAATAGTTTTCAGTGAATTACTTTGTTTGGTTGAATCATTGAGGGAGTTGTTTGGCAGTTTCAATGATTCAAGTCTTGTGAACTCAGCAGCTGTCTGGGAAGCTTCACCGACTTCTGGATACTTTCCTAGTGAAGTAGCAGACTGTCATTTTCTCTCTGTGTCTGTGGCAGGGGGGGGTGGTGGCAGGTTCTGCCTCAGGTCCCCGAAGGCCAAACAGATCTCAATGGCCAACAATTTATTAACACAATCACAATACCTCTGTAATCAACTTGAATGTTAGATCCCTAGGTAAACACTTCGATGATGTTAGTGCCTTGATTGAAACTGACAACAAATTCTCTTTTTATACTTACTGAAACATGGTTGAAAGAGGATACTACTCAACTCTTTAACATGCCTAACTACTCGGCAATTCACAACTGTCGTCAAATTCAGAGAGGTGGTGGTACTGCTCTTTACTACCACCAAGAACTAACATGCTTAAAAGTAATTAGAACTAGAGACTGCTGTGGGGAGTATATCTTCGCCAGTTCAGAGTCAAGGGTGCCGAGTCTGACCTGTCCGTGGGTGCAGTCTATAGAATCCTAACACTGATGTGTCCAATTCAACTCAAACCTTAGAAATCTAATACTAGAAAACAGACTGAACAAAAACCATCTAATTATCGCAGGGGACTTTAATATTGACCTCTGCGAGCCTGAACACCCTACTGCTGTTAGTTTCCTCAACTGTATGAATTCTGCTTCCTCATACCCTTAATCACTAGACCTACTAGAATCACTGATAGTACTGCCACGACTCTAGATCACATCTGGACCAACATAACTTCTCCGCTTACTTCAGGTATAATCACCAATAGAACTACAGACCATTACCCCACATTTCTCTTAACTACCATTAACAAACCACCTTTAGAGTCAAGGGAATTAAGCTTTAGGCTGCACATGAAACTGCTGTAGACAATTTTATAACTGCTGCTGATAATGTCTACTTGGAGTCCGAGTTAGGTAACATAGTGGACATCAACCTAGCAGTGCAACAATCTTTCTATTTAAAAACTCTAAGCCTTTATAACACTAACTGTCCTATGCTTACAAAAAAAATCACTACCAAAAGGCTTAACAAACCTTGGCTTACAAAGGGAATACTTAAATCCATTAAATAAAAAACATGACCTTGAGAATGAAGTATAGGTTAGGAACCGTCCACAAAGAATTCTCAAAGAATTACTCGTTATTGCTATCAAAAATAATTAGATGATCGAGCCAAAAACTAAATACTACGAAGATAAATTTACCAAAAAAAAGAGCAACATTAAAAAACTTTAGCCCCCTCTGTAGCAGCACAATTTGATAAATATTGGGATCAAAGAAGAATATAAATAACAAACCAACACTCCTCTCCAATAACAATGGTCAGCTTTCAGCATCTGATTCTGCTATTGAGTTCAATAACTTCTTCTCTTCCATTGGGTCACCCCTTGCAAACGATATTCCATATTCCAGTACTGATGTTAAGGACTATCTTACAGGTGACTATCCACAGTCTCTATACCTAAAGCCTATCTAATCTCCACTGACATCAATGAGATCCAAAGTGGATAACAAAGGATCCTGAAAAAACACTCTATAGGTAAGAAGAGAGTGTGGTACAAAAGGATTAAGAATGGCGGAGAAGTCAGTTTAGAATAGGAATTCGGCTACAACTGGTTAGAAATACTAAAAAGATATAAGGAAAGCACAAAGAAACTATGAAGTTCGCATAGCACAGAGCAAGCAACGACACATCATAAAGGGTTCTTTCCAGTTACACCGGACAAAGATTAGGGAAAGGATAGGTCCATTAAAACTGAGACAGCGTCAAATAACAGATAATGATCGCCAAGG
>WNGS01164050.1:0-23971 GCA_020271785.1 Procambarus virginalis
TTACCTGTCAGCTACTACCGTTGCAAGTTGAAGCCTCATCAGAAAAACTACAGTACTATAGAGAAGGAACTTCTCTCCATCGTCCTGAGCTTACACACTTTGCACCATATCTGCACGGTGCTAGGTCCACTACCATCTATTCGACCAAACCCTCTGAGATTCCTACATCAAGCCCAATTAATAACAACGTCTGCTGCGATGGTTTTATATCTTCAAGCTTCAATTTAAAGATCTGCTACATCAAGAGGCCTGATAACATCATCGCTGACGCCCTCTCCAGAATGCATGAGGTAGAGGCAGCTCATCTCCCACTCTACCTCCCGTGAACGTGACTTCATCAGAACTGCAGGCTCGGGGAAGTTGTGACGATAATCTCTTCCCAGAGATTTAGCCTGCTATATCTTCCCATCGTCCCATTCTCAACAATATGCAAGATACGTTTTATAGTGGCTTAATGTATATATCAAGACAGCCACACGCACCTGCAACTCCCTCCTTACCCCCACTTCTGCACACCTGGTCGCGCTGACGGCTACAGTCCCAGACAAACTACTTGTTACTGGACGCCCTGCGTTCTCATTGGGCGTTAAAACAACACACCACTCCAGCTCCACGCCAATCACATTCCTCGCCAGTCAATGTTGGAGTCCCTAGCAGCCCTACCAGTCAGAATATATCTAGTGCTCGTGCTGTGAACACCTAAGTTGACTCAGCTCGTGTGATCAAATAGAGGTTTATAGCTAGCGCATATATTCCCAGCACTAATATTATTTACTTGTTATTTTATGTCACTTCTCCTCCCTTTAATGTAATCCAGTTTTATGTTCAGTTATTTTTCCACTTGTTGTTCTGCACCATTAAGCCAAGATTTTTGCCTTTATTTCAATTTGTTTCTTAGTGTTATTAAAGAGCATTGTTTATTATTATGTTTTATGTCTCTTCCCTTACCTTACCACAGATTATCAAACACGCAGTCATTCTTTTTTTCTTTTTTTTTCTTTATAATATTTATAGGTGGCCCGGCCTTAACATCTGCCAGTGGAAGACTGCCGACCACCATACTCTACTACTTTGCCATCACAATATATATATATAAATATATATATATATATATATATATATATATATATATATATATATATATATATATATATATATATATATATATATATATATATATATATGGGGGACTTCCTTTTGGCAGTCCCTATGTCTGCGACAGGCACACGTCTTAATCCGCAGGAGCTCCGTATTGCAGTCGCTCTCCGTCTTGCTGCCCCTATCCACACTGTTCATAGGTGTATTTGTGGCGAAGCAGATGCTGACGAATATGGATTACATGGCCTGCACTGTGGGAAATCTGGTGGTTGGCACACTAAACACGACGAAGTCAACGACATCATTAAAAGAAGCCTTGCCTCTGCTTAGTGTCCAGCGGAGAGAGAGCCCCACAACGTTCTGAACCGTGACTCTGTTAGCTTTGCCAGCCGACCAGACGTAATCACACTGCGTTCGTGGAAGGGTGGCAGACAGTTGGCATGGGACTATACTTGCGTATCCACCCTGGCAGCCACATACATCAACCTCTCTGCCGGCACAGCAGGAGCCGCGGCGACACACAGAGAAAGAGACAAGTCAGCCAAGTACAGGCAATTAGATCATTGGTACAACTTCGTTCCAATAGGGTCTGAGACCCTAGGCCCATGGGGAGAGAGTGCAAGAAGGTTCTTAAGGATCTTGGTTCCAAGCTCATTGACACCACAAGAGACCCTAGAGAGGCAAGTTTTCTCTTTCAGCGCCTCAATGTCGCGATCCAGATGGGGGAATGCTCGCTGCATCCTCGGTTCCTGCCCGACGTCGGAGGAGTTCGAGGAAATCTACAGCCTCTAGGAAGCGAACTTTTTTTGTGTCCTCTTACTGTTCATTTTTTGTATACAATCAGATATTAACTGTATAACCTTGCATAATAAAGTGTACACCATAAAAAAGGGGGGTGGTAGGAGAAGCGAACACTCTTATGTATTCAGAGTTAAATGGCAAGTTTTTCCCTGAATGCTCTGTGTTCCCTTCTCTGAGGCTGTGGGTCCCTATAATTGCACCAGAGGTGGTACCCCCCTATATATATATATATATATATATATATATATATATATATATATATATATATATATATATATATATATATATATATATATATATATATATATATATATATATATATATATATATATATATTAGGGGTACCACCTCTGGTGCAATTGCAGGGACCCACATCCTCGAAGAAGAAAACAAAGAGCATTCAGAGAAGATCTTGTGGATTCTCACTGAATACTTAATTCTTTTCTTCTCCTACCACCCCTATTATTTTTTTGTATGTTTTGTTTTATTTTATTGCAATGCTACAGTTTACAGAGAACACACACACACACACAATATATAACAATTAAACAATCAGCGTTCGAAGACCTCGTCCAGCTCCTCGGAGGTTGGGTGCTTACCCAGGATACAGCACGCATTTCCCCTCTGCACTGCGACACTGAGGCGCTGGAATAGGAAACTGGCTGCTCGTGGGTCTCTAGTTTTCCCAATGAGTTCCTCACCAACCTCCTTTAAAAACTTGAGTGCACATTTACCCCAGGCGCCCAGAGTCTCTGAGCCTAACGGCACGAACCTGTAACAACGTTCTAGGTCTCTGTATTTGTGGATTTTCTGGGTCTCCCTGAAGGTGGCTGCCCCACCTCCCTCCGCTGAGCTGTAACGTAAATAGGTATCAGCCAATGTTGATGCACAGGTGTAATCCCATACGACCTGTTTACCTTCCCTCCATGGCTGCAGGGTGACTCCATCCGGGCGTTTTTGGCTGTTGTCAGGTCTGCACAACTGGGGTTCCCTTTGTGCTGGACACCCAGCTGTAGCCAAACTTCTCTTGATGATGTCATTGACTGCCTCGTGTCTGGCAATCTTTCCCTGTGTCTTACGACAGATGAGACCATGGTTGCCGTATTGGTCTGCCCGTGCCTGGCCGCAAATACACCGGTGCTCGGTGGAGATAGGGGTGGCAAGGCGCAGAGCAACACCAATACTTAGGGCCCGATGATCCAGGGGGGTGCCCAAGGCGGAATTAGGGACTGCCAACAGGAAGTTCCCAGCATGGGGGGCTTGCACAGCTAGGAGACGCGCTCTGTCCTTCTGAAAAGCTACATCCAGCAATGCTTTGGCGATGTTCTCCACTATGGGGCTATCCCATTTGGCCTGTTTACCGTCGTTTGGACAAGTTGGTCGGGTGTGTGAATTGGCGAGTGTGTCCCACCGACCAGCTCCTTCCACAAATTTGGGATCACGAATCCCAATGGAGTTCCTTAGGTATTCTGGTAGTATTTCCTTCACTAATTCACTTGTAGCACTGGTCGAGGATAAGAATGCAGGCAATGCTAACTGTGTCGCCTTGCGAATACCTATACCCCCGAGTCTAACTGGGAGCGTTGCTTGGTCCCACTGGTCATCTTGCAGGGAGAGGTTTAACACTTTCATAGTTATTGTCTTTAGGAGTGAATCGTATTCCGTTATATATATATATATATATATATATATATATTATATATATATATATATATATATATATATATATATATATATATATATATATATATTATATATATATATATATATATATATACAAGCGGAACTTATCACAGAAGGAGGAAAGAATCGAGGCAACTACAGAAGCACCATACTGTCCCCTGAGATCAAAGCGGCAGCTAAGAGCCTTCGTGAGAACAAGGAGATAGTCGTCAGGAGAGGTGACAAGTCGCCAATATACGTCATTCTTAAAAAAATACGAATATCTGGCGAAAATGAACCTCATACTCTCTGAACAAACTAAATTCCAAAGGGTAACGAAGGACACTACAGCCGAATTGAAAGCAAAGGTCAACAAATTGATCGAAACTGTGAACGCCAAGAAATCCGGAATCCACCTGCGAAAGATTATTGGAGAATACAAACCTGGATACGCATATGGAAATGTCAAGACACACAAGCCTGGAAACCCACTTTGGCCAATCATCAGCCAGATACCCACACCTACGTACAGACTGGCGAAGCGACTCAACGGCTTGCTGACTCCTTATGTCCCTTGCACCTTCAGCCTGAAGCCTCCAAAGGAATTTGTTGACTTACTGCGTGGAACACGGGCCACAGGGATAAGAGCCTCATTGGACGTAGAATCACTGTTTACCAACGTACCTGTGGATGAAACAATCGGGATGATAGCGGACAGAGTGTATCGTGATTAAGCCTGTATTTCTCTTGACATACCAGAAAACATTCTAAGGAAACTACTCCAAGCTTGTACTAAAGAGGCACCCTTCTTGAGCCAGGATGGGCACATGTATAAGCAAGTAGATGGGGTCGCCATGGGTTCTCCCCTAGGTGTCCTGTTTGCGAACTTCTACATGGGTACCATCGAACAAAAGGTCTTAGTCGATATCAACTTGAAACGAGCCATATACTGCAGGTATGTTGACGACATTTTTACACAGGTACCTGATGTCACACCTGCAGGAGCTGAAGGAGGCATTTGAGCAGAATTCCGTGTTGTGTTTCACTTACGAGATGGAGAAGGATGGGAAACTACCCTTTCTAGATGTAACAGTCATGGAAAGGAGCGGAGGTTTCCACACTGCAGTCTACCCAAGGAAACAAACATAGGAATGTGCCTAAATGCCAACAGTGACTGCCCAGACAGGTACAAGAGGAGTGTTGTTAACGCTTATGTCGACCGTGCTCTCAGCCACTGCTCAGGATGGAAGCAAGTCGATGAAGTACTCTGTAGGTTAAGGCAGGTTCTAGTCAACAACGGCTTCTCCAATGGTTTCGTTGAAGACATCATAAGAAGGAAGGTGAAAAGCCATGCAACCTCTGAAGAGACAACTAACACAACACCTGTACCCCCTATTAGACTATTTTACAGGAACTTCTTTTCCACAGTTCATAAAACGGAGGAAAGGGTCCTGAAAGATATTAAGATATCATAATAGAAACGTTATCCCTACAGACAAAAATCAGAAGATACAATTGACGATTTACTATAAGACCAAGAAAACTGCCAACCTACTCATGAGAAACTCTCCAGACACAAAGCAGAACGCTTTGAAAGAGACCAATGTCGTCTATGCCTTCAAATGCCCACTTGGGGACTGTAAGCCTCAAAGAACTCAGCATATAGGTAAGACAACAACATCTCTTTCCAGGCAATTAACGATGCATAAGCAACAGAGCTCTATCAAGGAACATATAATCTCTTCCCACAACCAGACCATCACCAGAGAAGTCTTAACAAAAAACACGGAAATCATCGATAGATACAGCGATAGCAGACGGCTTGATATCTGCTAGGCACTACACATTAAGAAGTCAACACCAGCAATCAACAACCAATTAATGCACAATTATATTCTACCCACTTCAAGACTCCACTCCAATATAGAAGCATCAAGAAATATGGGCCAATAGGCCCTCTGCAGTTACTTCCATCCTTCCCTTTAGCTTATACCCCGTTCTGGCTTGTGTTGAAAGTTTGTTTTCACCTCATCCAAAACTATTGTAACATATCACCTCACCGAAATGCAGGTATAAAATGAAAGCTGTTTGAACTCTTTTTAGTGTTAGTTGTGTGTGTGTAACCGAAAGTCATTGAAAATGTAATAAGTTATTATGAAACGCGTTCTAGCGTCGCGTCAGACTAGAAATAAAAATGAGTTTTGGAGAACTGATTTTTCAATTACCATCGACAGTGAAAAGAAACATAAGAAATATAGAGAAAATTCGTGTTAGAATTATTAATCTTACTTTTTCGGTCATATTTAATAATATATGTCTACAGGAAAAACTGCTACCAAAATATACTAATATATATATATATATATAATATATATATTATATATATATATTATATATATATATATATATATATATATGTTGTACCTAGTAGCCAGAACGTCGTACTCGGCCTACTATGCAAATCCCGATTTGCCTAATAAGCCAAGTTTTCCTGAATTAATATATTTCTCTCTAATTTATTTCTTATGAAATGATAAAGCTACCCATTTCATTATGTATGAGGTCATTTTTTTTATTGGAATTAAATTAACGTAGATATATGACTGAACCTAATCAACCCTACCTAACCTAACCTAACCTATCTTTATAGGTTAGGTTAGGTTAGGTAGCCGAAAAAGTTAGGTTAGGTTAGGTTAGGTAGGTTAGGTAGTCGAAAAACAATTAATTCATGAAAACTTGGCTTATTAGGCAAATCGGGCCTTGCATAGTAGGCTGAAAAGTGCGTTCTGGCTACTAGGTACGACATATATATATAATATATATATATATATATATATATATATATATATATATATAGTAATAAATAAATAAATGCTCCTAGAATGCTACATACGGTTGCTAAACATTTCAAGTGCACTGAATGTGGGGAAAAGATTCAGAAGAGCAGAGTGGCCTGCGGGCCGCTCCAAGCAACAGCCTGGTGGACCAACCTCGCCAGGCCCAAGCCAAATGTGGTCAACTGGGACCAGGATTAAATGTACCAGCTAGGGCAAAGAAAGTTTAGGACTACAGTGTATAGCAAAATACCTGCTATGGACCTGGGATCAAATGCTACCAGCTAGGACAACGGAAGTTAGGACTACAGTGTATAGCAAATTATAGTTAAATTTATTAAATTTAATTAATGTAATGTACAATTTTTATTTATGTTAATTAATTAATGTTCATTTATAATTAATGTAATGTACAAAATTATTTAATGTACAATAGCAAATATTTATTTATTTTTTTTATTTATTTATTTATTTATTTATATACAAGAAGGTACATTGGGTTTGTGAAAATACATAGCATAGTATTTACAATCTTATAAAGCCACTAGCTCTGACTGATTACATTGACAGCTGATTGGTAATTTAAACAAGAATAATAGGCGACTTGAGAATGGTCCAGGACGGCCCGAAACGTCGTCGTCCCTTCAACTTCTAGTGTGTGGTCTGGTCACATACTTCAGCCACGTTATTGTGACTCGTTGCCTGCATAAAATAATAGGCACCATACAGCAGATTGATAGCACATATAAAAGCCCACCACCACTACAACCACCACCACACACTACTGTTATTATCTCACTCTACAACCTCCACCTCACACTACAACTACACCACACATTACAACCTTCACCACACACTACCATCACCACCTCACACTACAATTACCACCACACACTACAACCACCACACACACTACCACCACCACACATTACAACCACCACCACACACTACAACCACCACCACACACTACCACCCACCATAACACTACCACCATCACCACACATTACAACCACCATTATGCACTACCACCACCACACATTACATATAACAACCACCACCACACATTACAACCACCACCACACCTACAACCACCACACACTACAACCCCCTCTACACACTACAACCACCTCCACACACTACCACCACCATCACACACTACCACCATCACCACACATTACACCTCCACCACACATTACAACCACCTCCACACACTACCACCACCATCACACACTACCACCATCACCACACATTACAACCTCCAACACACATTACAACCACAACCACACACTACCACCACAACCACACACTACCACAACCACCACACACTACAAACACCACTACACACTACAATCACCACCACACGCTACAATCACCACCACACTAACAACCAATATCACACATTACAGCCACCACCACCACAAACTATAGAACAATATTAAACCTACCCATACTATCAAAACAGTCTCCAACACCTGATCACGCCATCACATTTAAACCACCACCAAGCCCCAATTACATCAACATCAACCAGCATTACACCGTCTAACATACTCTGTCAGATGTAACAACTAAATTTGTGAATTCAAGATTAATTCTATTGTATAACACAGTGTTAATACGAGAAAAACTTTACTTATATTCGAATCCGTGTTTTAAAATGGCGGCGATCATGTTGTACTGCAGCTCCACACTGTGTGTTCGTTTGCGTATAATGAACATGTGACAATTTATTAGAACAATTATTTAATTATTCTTATTCTTTATTTTACTATTTTTAGGGTACATGAAATTTCCAACTTATTTGCACACAATAATATAATTGCATTGTCATACCCTTATATATTATGGAAAATACAATACCATGGACGAAGTCAAAGTCAAATCGAAGTCAAAGTCATTGGCCGAACGTATTAGTCATTTTTTTTCTCACAAACGAGAGGGATAAAAAAACCACATAGTATATAAGTACTGTATACAGTAAAGTCAATTTTATTCAGGAAAGTACATACATAGTTGATTTACAAACAAAATGTTGGATTTATAGATAGAGATAGTACATACAATACCTAAAGCCACTAGTATGCATAGCATTTCAGGCAACCAGGCAGTATATGTACCCTTATTCAAATCTCTGAATATGTTAGATATTAAGTCCCTGCACATCCTCTCATGTGTATTTTATATATATAAAACGCTGAACTGTAATGTCAATCCTGACCTTAAAAGCTTCCTAGAAGGTTGTATCAGATCCCATGAGCACCACACCAGAAACAAATACCTATTTGATATTCAAAGGGTACGACTTAGTCAAACTAGAAATGCTTTACAAATCAAGGGACCCAGAATGTGGAATGACCTTCCCAATTATGTTAAAGACTGTACCTCTCCCAACCAGTTTAAGATAAAAACTAAGTACTACCTAATTAACTCAATGTAACCTACCTCACCCCCAAAATGTCAACCCATGTCTTCTATTTTAAACAATGCTGTTTTGTTGACCATATTGTATTTTTGCTTTTTTTCTGCCATGCTTCTCCCCCCCTTTTCTTCATTTTTTTCTTATTTTTTCTCAACACAATTTGTACTTTAATCTCAATAAGTATTAAGTTTTAGTCTTAGTGTTTTTCCTGCCCGTAAGGAATTGCCCGTAAGGAATCCTGCTTTAGGCATTGTATGTACTAGCTCTATCTATAAATCCATCAACTTTTGTATCTTACCTTGTATGTATGTACTTTACCTGAATTAACATTTGTATTTGTATTTGTTGTATTTGTATACTATAGTATATAGTATAGTATAGTATATATTTATACTATATATTATAGGGTACAAATACACAAATCACAGTACAAAAAGCACATTTAACATACTGTCTATCATACAATTATCACACATCCAAACAATGTGATGTGGTAAACTACTCTACTACTAAACTACTTATTCTACAATATTTTTCTGCCTATTGTTTAATTTAGAAACTGTATGTTGACCAGACCACACACTAGAAGGCGAAGGGACGACGACGTTTCGGTAAGTCCTGGACCATTCTCAAGACGATTGTCGACTTGAGAATGGTCCAGGACGGACCGAAACGACCGAAACGGACCAAGATGGGTATGGGGTGCAAAAAGGAGGGCAAAAACATAAGAACAAATGTAACTGCAGAAGGCCTGTTGGTCCATACAAGGCAGCTCCTATCTATAACCACCCAATCCCACTCATATACATGTCTAACCCACGCTTGAAACAATCGAGGGAGCCCACCTCCACCACTATGAAGTTCGAAAAATAGTTCCTCCACCACTATGAAGTTGAAAAACAAGAAACTATGAAGTTCGTATAGCAAGTTAAGTTTTTTTTTCATTTATATCGAAAAAGGTTAGGGAAAGGATAGGTCCATTAAAGACCGAGACAAGTCATATATTGGATAATGAGGAAGAGATGAGTAGTATTTCTAAAAAATCTTTTATCTCTGTATTTACTAAAGAAGAACCTAACTCAATGCCTTCAGCCGACAAGTCTATGTGGGTGGGGACGAGGACAGGTTGACCAGTCTAACATAAGAACATAAGAACAAAGGTAACTGCAGAAGGCCTATTGGCTCATACGAGGTACTTCCTATTTATAACAACCCAATCCCACTCATATATATGTCCAACCAATGCTTGAAACAATCGAGGGTCCCCACCTCCACCCCGTTACGCGGTAATTGCAGCCCTGCTAATCAGGGCCCTAATCAAGAACCCTGTTACCGAACCAGTATTTACCCAAGTCTTTTCTAAATCTAAATTTATCTAATTTATACCCATTATTTTGTGTTCTGTCTTGTGTTGATACTTTTAATAACCCCTAATAATTTCCCCTATGTTATGTCTCATTCATCAACTTGTAAACCTCTCTCATGTCACCCCTAACTCTTCGCCTTTCCAGTGAATGCAATTTTAACTTTGTTAATCGTTCTTTATATGAAAGATTGCTAATTTGGGGATTTAACTTTGACGTCCTACATTGGACACTTTCAAATGAAATTATATCCATTCTATGGCAAGGCAACCAAAACTGAACTGCTTAATCTAAATGTGGTCTAACCAGAGCCAGAAATAGCTGAAGAACCACACCAGGTGTCTTGTTACTAACACTTCGATTAATAAATCCTAGTGTCCTATTTGCCTTGTAACTCTATCATCATTACCTAACCTCAAAACTTTACATTTATCAGCATTGAACTGCATCTGCCAATCTTTTGACCATTTCAAAAACCTATTTAGATCGACTTGAAGTGATAGTGAGTCTTCTGTGTTATTTCCCTACCGATTTTTGTATCATCGGCAAATTTGCAAATGTTGTTACTCAAACAATCTAAATCATTTATATATATTATAAACAACAGAGGTCCCAGGACAGAGCCTTGGGGCACTTAACTTACAACATTTTCCCACTCTGACTTGACTCCATTTATACTAACTCTCTGTTTCCTTTGGTATAGCCATGCCCTAATCCAACCTAATAAATCTACAGTACAGACTGTATGGCTTAGGTTCATATATTAGGGGATTGGGTTGCACTAGAATGCACTGCACTAGACATTAGGTACTGGGATATCGATATATATGTCAGGTGGCTGCAGGTAATGAATCCCCCAATGGTGAACATTTCAATTATAAACTATGTAAACAAGAGCTGGGACATACTCTCCAACACTTTATCTGTAATTGCCCTGTTATAAGTAACTTCAGACCAAGTGGTATGAGGTAGCTTTGAGCTCTGAAATCACTTCATACACTCAGGAAAATTGGAAGATATTCTTGCGCTCTACCAGAGTGTGCTAGTGGAGGCTAATAGATCAGCCTTGCACTTAATGTTCTCTCCTGATTTTTAGTCAAACTTGGTTTTTTTTGTATTGAGGCTTGGGTTTTCTACCCTGATTCAATGTTTGACTAACCATCCTGTGAGATGGGAATATTAGATGAGCTTATAGCTAGCTTTTGCTCTACACTGTGTAATCTTTCATATAAAATAGGGTAGTAGCTGCTGTTGTTGTTTAAAATTCAGCTACTCGGAAAAACAAGTTCCAAGTAGCTACGGTGAGCACGTAGCGGACTTACCTGGCACAGAAGTGGGGCTGTTGACTGGGAAACAGCAGGGTAACAGCACATTGCTGTGTATATATAAGCAATAGGAGAAGTCCTAATTAACATTTCCATCTTGATGACAGCACGAGTGATGATGTTGGGAGACGTATCGTGTCCAGAGCCCGTGTTGACGTGGTTATTTACAACGATTGTGTGTTGTTTCATAGACTTAGACTTCATTTGAGCACTTGACAGTCAATGGTGCTGCATCTTATATATGATAGGTGAAGTTTGTCAAAGTTTGCTCCTCCATATGACTGATGAGTGGCAATTTTCAGTCGAAGCGCCAGCTGAGTGTGTGTGCAGCTTCAATGTTGATTGACAGTTGAGCATTGGGCATGGCTTGTGTGTTATTTCTTATAGAGTTATAATTGATGTGAGCACTTAATTGGTGGTCAGTGGTGGCGCTTCTTAATAAACAATAAATACTCTAGAGATTTAGTTCAGTATAGGGATTAAAGAAAAAACAGCATACAAATGTTATATCACAGAAAACGGATTTATCATAAACTCATGTATTTGTCTTATAATATGGAAATGCATTCTAAATAGATAACAATATGAATAGCCAAATTTCTGTGAATCCCCTACCATGCTCGAATCTGTGGAAATGAATGAGCAAATGTGCTGGCTGTTGAAGGCGCTGAAGGAAACCACATTGGTTTCATTTTGGATACAAATGTGCATCCATGGAGATTCAGAATGGAAACAAATTATAGTTGAACTTGCAGAGGAGTGAAGAATCTGTTGTCAGAGTGATGGACACAGCCTTGACAACTATACTTCAGAGCATGTAAACATGTGAGCATTGAGAATGTAAGACAACAAAAAGTCTTCACAATCTTTCACACCACTATTGAGCAATATTTACAATTTATATAAATTATTTTAGGGAATAATACATAAATTTTATATTTAAACATGATATTAGTGTTTAGTGGAATGCATAAGGAGTCAAATTGTGTTAAAAAGAGCGATTTCTAGAAAATTTAGAAAACTACTTTTTCTGACCATAGAATAACTAAATGTATTTTGAAGGTTTCATTCAGCCATTAAATATCATTCACAATTTATTAATGAATTTTACAAAAAAACACCATAAATTTTATATTTAAACATGTAAAAACTATTTGTAATACATTAGGAACAAAATAGTTGTAGAAAAACAATTTATTATAAGACCTATGTGTTTGGATTTTAGGATTAAAAGTTTCTCAAAGGCTCTCCTGCACCATTCTCAATGCAAGTCATTCCTACACCTATGGGAAGAGATAGACGAATGTTTTCTATACGATTTGTGTTTGCTGGGTACCCATCTTGTAGCTAGTAGTGGACCCCTTACCATGCCTGTGGGAGGTAGTGAACCCCACACCCATCCTGTGGCTGTTAGTGGACCTCATATACATCCTGTGGGTGGTAGTGGTCCCCTTACCCATCCTGTGGCCGGTAGAGGACCCCATACCCATCCTTTGAGAGTTAGTAGACCCTATACCCATCCTGTGGGCAGTTGTGCACCCCATACCCATCCAGTGGGTGGTAGTGGACCTTGGCCCATCCTGTGGGTGGTAGTAGACCTCATACCCATACTGTGGGCGGTAGTGCACCCCATAACCGTCCTGTGGGCGGTAGTGGACCCCATACCTATCCTGTGAGTGGTAGTGGACCCTTTACCCATCCTGATGGAGGTAATGGACCCCATGCCTATCCTGTGGGCGGTAGTGGACCCCATACCCGTCCTGTGGGCGCATGTGGACCTATACCCATGCTGTGGGTGATAGTGGACCTCACACGCATCCTGCGGGCGATTGTGCACCTCCATACCCATCCAGTGGGTGGTAGTGGACCTCGTACTCATCCTGTGGGAAGTAGTATACCTCATACCCATCCTTTGGGCGGTAGTGGACCCCATACCCATCATGTGGGAGGTAGTCGACCCCATACCCATCCTGTGAACGGTAATGGACCTTTACCCATCCTGAAGGTGGTAGAGGACCCCATGCCTATCCTGTGGGCGGTAGTGGACCTCATACCCATCGTGTGGGTGGTAGTGGAACCCATACCCATCCTGAGGGTGGTAGTGGACCCATACCCATTATGTGGGCAGTTGTTGACCCCATACCCATCCTGTGGGTGGTAGTGGAACCCATACCCATCCTGTGGGCGGTAGTGGACCCCGTACCCATCGCGTGGGTGGTAGTGGACCCATACACATCATGTGGGCAGTTGTGGACCCCATACCCATTCTGTGGGTGGTAGTGAAACCTATCCTTTGGGAGGTAGTGCACTCCATACCCATCTTGTGGGTGATAGTGGACCCCATACCCATCCTGTGGGAGGTAGTGCACCCCATACCCATCCTGTGGGTGATAGTGGACCCCATACCTATCTTGTGGGCGGTAGTTCACCCCATACCCATCCAGTGGGTGGTAGCGGACCACATACCCATTATTAGGTGGTAGTCGACTACATACTCATCCTGTGGGTGGTAGTGGACCCCATACCCATCCTATGGGCAGTAGTGGACCCCATACCCATCCTGTGGGCAGTAGTGAATCCCATACACATCCTGTGGGTGGTATTGGACCACATACCCACCCTGAGGTGGTAGTTGTCCTCATACCCATCCTGTGGGTGGTGGATCCCATACCCACCTAGTGGGCAGTGGTGGACCCCACAACCATCATGTTGGCCATGGACCCCATGCCCATTCCTTGGGCAGTGGCTCCAATACCCATCATGTCACCGGTGGACCCCATACCCATCCTGTGGGTGGTAGAGGACCCCATACCCATCCTGTGGGTGGTAGTGGAACCAATACCCATCCTGTTGGTGGTGGTGGACCCCATACCCATCGTGTGGGTGGTAGTGGACCCTATACCCATCCTATGGGCGGTTGTGCACCCCATACCCATCCAATGGGTGGTACCCAGCAAACACAAAACGTTTCGAAAGCTTTCACATATCTTTTCCAATGGGTTTAGGAATAACTTGCATTGAGAATGGTGCAGGAGAGCATTTGAGAAACTTTTAATCCAAAAATCCAAACACATAGGTTGTATAATAAATGATTTTTCTAGAACTATTTTGTTCCTAATGCATTACAATTAGTTTTTACATGTTTAACCATTAAACTGCGGAACGCGCCTGCAGGCTCACGTCTGGTTTGCGCAACGCGCCTCCAGGTATTTGTATTTTTCACGCTCCATTCAAAACTCCCGCGGCTACATGGGGTTCACATCGGCTTCCTCAGGGCTCTTGTAAACAGACGCCATCTTTAAAAAAAATCGTGGTCCACATTCCCGGGTGTGGGAGCCTCAGTAGTGAGTGAGCAACCAAGGCTGGCGCTCGCAGCATGAGCGCACAGCACTGCTGTTCAGTGTGTGACCACAGTATCGCCTAATAATGTCAAAATATATATATAACTTGTAGTATTTTGCTATGATAGTGTTATAGAAGAGCCTGAGTGTGATAATGACTGGGTACAATGTTCAAATATCAGTGATTCAATGCTGTTCACGATGTTCACAGCGCTAGTCACAGCACCACAGCATTATTTCGTCCATCTAGGAATCTTCAAATGATTTCTTAGGTTCCTTTTCAAAATAAACATGTGGTCAATTATTCATTTACAGGAATTAGTGACCAGGATTGTGGTTATAATTAGCGTTGTGCGTAGTATTGTGGAAGGAGGAATTTTGGTGAGGGAGGGGCGAGAATTGAGGTAGCCTCATTGTGTGTGTGTGTGGCAGCCACTCTTGTTTCGGTCACCATACTAGCTTAGTGGTTCGCTATGGGCAAAACATATGTACATGGCTATATATAGTGTGTGTATATAGTGTAAGAACAGCAACAGGAGAATGTTGAGAGGAGCTATTTTGGTGAGGGAGGTGACGTAATCGTAGCGTCGTCTGCTGTGTGATTTTTCATGCAGTGTATGGTGGCCACTGTACTGTTTGGACACAATACCGGCTTACTTGCATAGTTCTGGTAAATAAAACATGTAGATAGGTATATAGAACATGTGTAATAAGAACTATAACAGTATGGTGGGAGGAGCAATGTTGGCGAGTAAGATGTTGGAGTGAGGGAGACTGACTGGGTGTGGCTGCTCTCACTCGAGGTGTTCTGAATGTGTTCATGGCCAAATGCTCCTATTGGCCCATACGAGGCAGCTCCTATTGTCCCATACGAGGCAGCTGCTATTGGCATATACTAGGCAGCTGCTATTGGCCCATACGAGGCAGCTGCTATTGGTCCATACGAGGCAGCTGCTATTGGCCCATACGAGGCAGCTGCTATTGGCCCATACGAGGCAGCTGCTATTGGCCCATACGAGGCAGCTGCTATTGGCCCATACGAGGCAGCTCCTATTGGCCCATACGAGGCAGCTCCTATTGGCCTATACGAAGCAGCTGCTACGTGATGTTCTGAATGTGTTGATGGTGAATGTATAGTGTGTGACAGTGTATAGTGTGTAAATAGATTGTATATATACATAAATTAGCATGATACATAATAAATATGTGCTGCATATGTGTACACAAGTGTCATGCATGTAACACAGTGTCTTCGGACAGTACGGATGTTTTACTGCCATAATATAGTGTACGTGTTCACTATACATAGGATTAGTGTGGTAAAAACTCCAGGCAGTATATCTTCTTTTAATTGACTTCAGTAAATTAAAGTTTATCTTATTTTTTTCTTAGTAGGTAAGAAATTGAGTGGACTGTATGTACTTGTTAAAACTGCCTGAAATTAATCTCACACAAATTGGGGGGGACAATTTGTAGCTTAAACCACTTTGTAATGGCTCCTTCTTAAACTGCAAATTGTTTACCTAAGTTTAATTATATTATTTTATCATACCACATATGGTGGTCTAATCTACTATTATTTCAATAATTATTACTAGTTATGAATACTACTACTACAATAACTAGAATGGCCTTATCTGAGCCTGTAGTAAGGGCCTGCTAAGGTTGTGTCATGTTAGCATCTATGTGGGTGTGGCCCTGTGCCTCATGGTGCCAATGGCGGCTGTGGAGGCCTTCAAGGCTGGCAACAGCTAGGTACATGTGCATAGTTCTACTGCTCAGCTACTTGCTGTTCCAAGTCACAATTTACCTGTATGGGATGCAAGAGTTAGTACATTTCCCTAAACATATCAATACAGGTATAACATGGTATGTGAGGGCTGTAAAATGGGGTACACGTACATGGTGTTGGTGTTGTTCATATATCATAACCGACTTATACCCTTGGATATTAAGCAGTGCACTAGAATAATAAACAAATACTTGGTAAGCCGGATACAATCGTTAATGATAGGCTGTGTTGCTGGTTGTTGACACGTTAATTGGGTGTCTAGGTGTAAACCAACTCTGGAGCCATGTATATGCAGCGTAAGGCTGCTTTGTTATTGTTTTCGTGTGAGCGTGGCGTCTGTAAGAGACGCTCAGCCTCCCTTGTTGTTCCAATATTGTGTTCTACTTCTAAGTTAAATTTACGTTAACAAGGGAATCAAGCTATATTTTGGTGTTAATAATTATATTCAGTCTTATTGAACACTTTTTTATTCAATTTAGACATTAAACTGTTGTATGAACAGTGGTTTAATAATGTAAATACGCGGCGACGTCGATGACGTCACGGAGTCTCCCATTCTCTAATTTTAAGAGGATACTGTTAAGGGAAGACTATATATTTGTGTGTCGGTTTCCCGACATAATTCCGGGGGGGAAGAACACGGGTCGAAGTCCCGGTAAGGACTGCGATCACTTTATTCTTCTCCTTCAGAATTATAATGCTGCTTTAATTTGAGTTTACATTGTTGAGCTGCAGTCCTTTGGGGACGTATGTCCCGTACTGGCGTATCGGGTGCTGGAAGTCGCTGTACGTCTTCGTTCCTGGCCAGTTCTAAAGGAACTAATTTCTCTAAAGTTTTGAGAGTAGTGTTGCCTCGGCATTTCACTTTCACTATTCTCAAGATGCCCTGGCTGTCTGGATGAACAGAGACTATTTGACCTAAAGGCCACTCTGAGCGTGGTCCATCACTATCCACCAGAACTATGTCACCAGGGTTCAAGTTAATTCTGTTGTAGGGGTTGTTTGCCCCGTAATGATACTCTCTCAGAGCTGTAAGGTATTCTCGAGTCCATACGTCATTCCACCGACTTATCACCCTTGATAGATGTTTGAAACGTTGAACCAAATCACTCTCTTTGACATATGAAGGATCCTCTGGTTCCTCGTCCGTAAGGGACACAAGTGTTTTGAGAGGTCTACCATACATCAAATGAGCTGGACTTAATGGTTCACGCTGCAAAACATCATCAGAGAGGTAGGTAAGTGGTCGGTTATTGACTCGTGCTTCTATCTCTATGACTACTGTTTGAAGCTCCTGCAGGTCAATCTTTTGGCGGTGTAGGGTTTTCCGTAGAGAACGTTTTACCGTACCAACCATGCGTTCATAGAAGCCTCCGTGCCATGGTGCTCTGGGAGGTATGAATTTCCAATGGCACTGCCGTTGATTTAGGGCTGTGCGTACCTTTGGATGTGTCCAGATTTTCCTCAGACATGCTTCTCCTGCCACTAAGTTGGACCCATTGTCTGAGATCATTAACTTAGGACAGGATCTACGTGAAGCAAACCTGCGGAAAGCCTGTAAGAATGCTTCGGCACTCATATCGGGAGTCACTTCTAGATGGACTGCCCTTGTTGTGGCACAAGTAAAAAGACAGATGTAAGCTTTTACTGGTTTCTTGTCTTTAGTGCCTGTAAGTGTTAGTGCTCCTGTGAAATCTACTCCTGTAGTCTCAAAGGGACGAATATGTACGACTCGTTCCTTCCGGAAGTGGAGGTGGGCCAGGATATGGACACACTCTGGCATCGTACTCTCCGGCAAACAACACAGGATTTGATTATTGATTTTACTGTCTGTCTACCTTGGGGTAGCCAGTACTGTTGTCTTAAGTCTGTGAGAGTATCTAATACCCCACCATGCAGAGTGGCAGTATTTGTGTATATGTAACACAATTAGTTTGCTTCTATGTGGTGACGAGGAGCAATATTGGATTTTTTGCTTCCAAATCTATGTCAGCGGTGCTGTAAGCGGCCTCCGCATCTGATTAGTTATAATTGTCNACGTACCAGCAACTCCCTCCTTCCCCCCCACTGCTGCACCTGTCGACGCGCCGAACCCTTCAACGGCCTAACTAGCGACTTGCGACCATCCAGCTTCCTCCATTGGCCGCCAACCACACTCCACTCCGGCTCCCCGCCAATCACAAGACCTCACCAGTTATTGTTGGAGTCCCTTGCGTTTCTGCCAGCCAGAATATTGTGTGCTCGCAAGCTGTGACTCCTAAGTGACTCACTCTGTGTGGTCAAATAGAGGTTCATAGTTAGTGCATATATTCCAGCATTCATATTTTACTTACTTTTGTATATCAATTCTCCTCCCCATTAACGTAATCATTTTCATGTTTATAGTGTTATTATTTTGCCAGAAAGCCAAGATTTGCATTTATTTCAATTTGTTTTTATTGTTATTAAAATCCATATTTTTTATTATTGCTTTTAGTCTTCAACCTTACCACAGATTACCAAATCACGCAGTCATTCTTTTTTTCTCTTTTTTTTTCCTTCTTTTTTTTATATATTATATGTGCCCAGCACTGACACCTGCTAGTTGGAAGACTGCCGACCACCATTTCCAACTCGTTACCGTCACAAATATATATATTATATATATATATATATATATATATTTATATATATATATATAATAATATATATATATAACCTGAAAACTCACACCCCAGAAGTGACTCGAACCCATACTCCCAGGAGCAACGCAACTGGTATGTACAGGGATGCCTTAAACCACTTGACCATCACGACCGGACATAAGGAAGTGATAGCCGAGCTATATGAACCACTTCCCCCCGGCACTGGATGGTTATCTTGGGCATAGCATTTTATCAAATCACCTCATTTTTTGGGGCAACACGTGAGGAACACAAATGCAAACAAGCCTGAATGGTCCCCAGGACTAGATACAACTGAAAACTCACACCCCAGAAGTGACTCGAACCCATACTCCCAGGAGCAACGCAACTGGTATGTACAGGGATGCCTTAAACCACTTGACCATCACGACCGGACATAAGGAAGTGATAGCCTGAGCTATATGAACCACTTCCCCGCCGGCACCTGGATGGTTATCTTGGGCATAGCATTTTATCAAATCACCTCATTTTTTGGGGCAACACGTGAGGAACACAAATGCAAACAAGCCTGAATGGTCCCCAGGACTAGATACAACTGAAAACTCACACCCCAGAAGTGACTCGAACCCATACTCCCAGGAGCAACGCAACTGGTATGTACAGGGATGCCTTAAACCACTTGACCATCACGACCGGACATAAGGAAGTGATAGCCTGAGCTATATGAACCACTTCCCCGCCGGCACCTGGATGGTTATCTTGGGCATAGCATTTTATCAAATCACCTCATTTTTTGGGGCAACACGTGAGGAACACAAATGCAAACAAGCCTGAATGGTCCCCAGGACTAGATACAACTGAAAACTCACACCCCAGAAGTGACTCGAACCCATACTCCCAGGAGCAACGCAACTGGTATGTACAGGGATGCCTTAAACCACTTGACCATCACGACCGGACATAAGGAAGTGATAGCCTGAGCTATATGAACCACTTCCCCGCCGGCACCTGGATGGTTATCTTGGGCATAGCATTTTATCAAATCACCTCATTTTTGGGGCAACACGTGAGGAACACAAATGCAAACAAGCCTGAATGGTCCCCAGGACTAGATACAACTGAAAACTCACACCCCAGAAGTGACTCGAACCCATACTCCCAGGAGCAACGCAACTGGTATGTACAGGGATGCCTTAAACCACTTGACCATCACGACCGGACATAAGGAAGTGATAGCCTGAGCTATATGAACCACTTCCCCGCCGGCACCTGGATGGTTATCTTGGGCATAGCTTTTATCAAATCACCTCATTTTTTGGGGCAACACGTGAGGAACACAAATGCAAACAAGCCTGAATGGTCCCCAGGACTAGATACAACTGAAAACTCACACCCCAGAAGTGACTCGAACCCATACTCCCAGGAGCAACGCAACTGGTATGTACAGGGATGCCTTAAACCACTTGACCATCACGACCGGACATAAGGAAGTGATAGCCTGAGCTATATGAACCACTTCCCCGCCGGCACCTGGATGGTTATCTTGGGCATAGCATTTTATCAAATCACCTCATTTTTTGGGGCAACACGTGAGGAACACAAATGCAAACAAGCCTGAATGGTCCCCAGGACTAGATACAACTGAAAACTCACACCCCAGAAGTGACTCGAACCCATACTCCCAGGAGCAACCATACTGTCCCCTGAGATCAAAGCGGCAGCTAAGAGCCTTCGTGAGAACAAGGAGATAGTCGTCAGGAGAGGTGACAAGTCGCCAATATACGTCATTCTTAAAAAGACGAATATCTGGCGAAAATGAACCTCATACTCTCTGACCAAACTAAATTCCAAAGGGTAACGAAGGACACTACAGCCGAATTGAAAGCAAAGGTCAACAATTGATCGAAACTGTGAACGCCAAGAATCCGGAATCCACCTGCAAAGATTATTGGAGAATACAAACCTGGATACGCATATGGAAATGTCAAGACACACAAGCCTGGAAACCCACTTTGGCCAATCATCAGCCAGATACCCACACCTACGTACAGACTGGCGAAGCGACTCAATGGCTTGCTGACTCCTTATGTCCCTTGCACCTTCAGCCTGAAGCCTCCAAAGGAATTTGTTGACTTACTGCGTGGAACACGGGCCACAGGGATAAGAGCCTCATTGGACGTAGAATCACTGTTTACCAACGTACCTGTGGATGAAACAATCGGGATGATAGCGGACAGAGTGTATCGTGATTAAGCCTGTATTCCTCTTGACATACCAGAAAACATTCTAAGGAAACTACTCCAAGCTTGTACTAAAGAGGCACCCTTCTTGAGCCAGGATGGGCACATGTATAAGCAAGTAGATGGGGTCGCCATGGGTTCTCCCCTAGGTGTCCTGTTTGCGAACTTCTACATGGGTACCATCGAACAAAAGGTCTTAGTCGATATCAACTTGAAACGAGTCATATACTGCAGGTATGTTGACGACATTTTTACACAGGTACCTGATGTCACACCTGCAGGAGCTGAAGGAGGCATTTGAGCAGAATTCCGTGTTGTGTTTCACTTACGAGATGGAGAAGGATGAGAAACTACCCTTTCTAGATGTAACAGTCATGGAAAGGAGCGGAGGTTTCCACACTGCAGTCTACACCAAGGAAACAAACATAGGAATGTGCCTAAATGCCAACAGTGACTGCCCAGACAGGTACAAGAGGAGTGTTGTTAACGCTTATGTCGACCGTGCTCTCAGCCACTGCTCAGGATGGAAGCAAGTCGATGAAGTACTCTGTAGGTTAAGGCAGGTTCTAGTCAACAACGGCTTCTCCAATGGTTTCGTTGAAGACATCATAAGAAGGAAGGTGAAAAGCCATGCAACCTCTGAAGAGACAACTAACACAACACCTGTACCCCCTATTAGACTATTTTACAGGAACTTCTTTTCCACAGTTCATAAAACGGAGGAAAGGGTCCTGAAAGATATTAAAGATATCATTAATAGAAACGTTATCCCTACAGACAAAAATCAGAAGATACAATTGACGATTTACTATAAGACCAAGAAAACTGCCAACCTACTCATGAGAAACTCTCCAGACACAAAGCAGAACGCTTTGAAAGAGACCAATGTCGTCTATGCCTTCAAATGCCCACTTGGGGACTGTAAGCCTCAAAGAACTCAGCATATAGGTAAGACAACAACATCTCTTTCCAGGCAATTAACGATGCATAAGCAACAGAGCTCTATCAAGGAACATATAATCTCTTCCCACAACCAGACCATCACCAGAGAAGTCTTAACAAAAAACACGGAAATCATCGATAGATACAGCGATAGCAGACAGCTTGATATCTGCTAGGCACTACACATTAAGAAGTCAACACCAGCAATCAACAACCAATTAATGCACAATTATATTCTACCCACTTCAAGACTCCACTCCAATATAGAAGCATCAAGAAATATGGGCCAATAGGCCCTCTGCAGTTACTTCCATCCTTCCCTTTAGCTTATACCCCGTTCTGGCTTGTGTTGAAAGTTTGTTTTCACCTCATCCAAAACTATTGTAACATATCACCTCACCGAAATGCAGGTATAAAATGAAAGCTGTTTGAACTCTTTTAGTGTTAGTTGTGTGTGTGTAAACGAAAGTCATTGAAAATGTAATAAGTTATTATGAAACGCGTTCTAGCGTCGCGTCAGACTAGAAATAAAAATGAGTTTTGGAGAACTGATTTTCAATTACCTCGACAGTGAAAAGAAACATAAGAATATAGAGAAAATTCGTGTGAGAATTATTAATCTTACTTTTCGGTCATATTTAATAATTATGTCTACAGGAAAAACTGCTACCAAAATATACTAATATATATATATATATATATATATAATATATATATATATATATATATATAATAATATATATATATATAATATATATATATATATATAAGTAAATAAATAAATAAATGCTCCTAGAATGCTACATACGGTTGCTAAACATTTCAAGTGCACTGAATGTGGGGAAAAGATTCAGAAAGAGCAGAGTGGCCTGCGGGCCGCTCCAAGCAACAGCCTGGTGGACCAACCTCCTCCAGGCCCAAAGCCAAATGTGGTCAACTGGGACCAGGGATTAATGCTACCAGCTAGGGCAAAGAAAGTTTAGGACTACAGTGTATAGCAAAATACCTGCTATGGGACCTGGGATCAAATGCTACCAGCTAGGACAAAGGAAGTTTAGGACTACAGTGTATAGCAAAATATAGTTAAATTTATTAAATTTAATTAATGTAATGTACAATTTTTAATTTATGTTAATAATTAATGTTCATATAATTAATGTAATGTACAAAATTATTTAATGTACCATAGCAAATATTTATTTATTTTTATTTATGTATTTATTTATTTATTTAATACAAGAAGGTACATTGGGTTTGTGAGAATACATAGCATAGTATTTACAATCTTATAAAGCACTAGCTCTGACTGATTACATTGACAGCTTGATTGGTAATTTAAAAAGAATAATAGGCACCATACAGCAGATTGATAGCACATATAAAAGCCACCAACACACAACCCACCACCACTACTGTTATTATCTCACTCTACAACCTCCACCTCACACTACAACTACCACCACACATTACAACCTCCACCACACACTACCATCACCACCTCACACTACCAATTACCACCACACACTACA
>WNGS01164051.1:10054-26270 GCA_020271785.1 Procambarus virginalis
AGTGGGCGTTGACAGAGTGGTCGTCAGAGCCGGTCAGCATCACCTCACCCTTACAGATGGGAGTTGCCACAAAGATATTACCACTTAATTATTTCAATGTCTCTGATTAATTTCTTCTTAGTTTTTTTGCAGTAATATTACTCAATAATGTGTATTGTGATATATTTATATAATAAAAGGGTGAATAATCGCTATACTCAAAAGTATGGTGTGCATATTAGTGATTCAATTATTATGTTCATAAAACAATAAACAAATAGTTTGGTGTTATTACACTATATACACAGGTTATATATAATTATCTGCATGTTTTGTTCACCATAACGAACCACTAAGTTGGTATTGAGAGTCGAAAAGCAACGAGGAGTGACCGCTACACACCAGCCAGTCACTCGTTGCCACTCACTCCCTCAATAATGCCTCACTGGCCCACTTTCTCCTCCCACCATCCTGTTTATATTTTATTCACAATATACAGACGTTATATATATGTATCTACATGTTTTGTTCACCACAACGGTACAACTAAGCTGATATAGTTAGTTCAGGCACTAAGAGACGTCACTACACACAGTCAGCTGGCGGCTGCCTCCTGCACTGATTCAAGTTCACACGCACTAAAATTTCTCCCCTAACAATACTGTTTGCAGTGTTATTACACTATATACAGACGTTATATATAAGTATGAATATGTTTTGTTCACCACAACTGTACAACTAAGCTGATATAGTTAGTTCAGGCATTAAGAGTCGTCGCTACACACATTCAGCTGACGGCTCCCCTCACTCATTCAAGGTCGCATGCACTAAACTTTTCCCCCCAACAATACTGTTTTCAGTGTTATTACACTACATACACATATTATATATAAGTATCTACATGTCGTATGCACCGTAACTGTACACCTAAGCTTGAAGAGTGCCCAAAGAGCATAGTGGCCACCCTTTACACAGCCAGAAAAATCATGCAGATGATGTCACCTCCGTCACCCAAATGACTCCTCACAACATAATCCTTTTGCTGTTATTACACTAATACACACATTATATATAAGTAACTACATTTGTGTTCACCATAGAGAACCACTGAGCTGGTATGGTGAATGCAGACAGTAACAGGTGGCCACACAGTCAGTAAACAATGTTTATCTCTCTCCGTCCCTCAGCATCACTCCATCCACAGCGCTAATTATTACAACAATCCTGCTATTATCACAAACCTGGTCATTTTATCACAGTTAGGGGTCATCTGTAATATTGTCATCGCTAAATAATAGCAGTTATATATTTACTTGGACATTTTTCGGGCGATGCTGTGGTCACAAGCTGAACAGCAATGCTGTTCATTCATGCTGCGGTCGCCAGCCTTGGTTGCTCCAACAGTTCTGTGTCTCTCACACCTGAGAATATTGCCCACGATTTAAAAAAAAATGTCGTCTGTTTACAAAGAGCTCCGAGGAAGCTAATGTGAACCCCGTGTAGCTGCTTTCCTCCTTCCTCAGTTTCACAACCGTTTCCAGGCCTTAGACCCGAACACACCCTCCACCTCCTCCCCTATTCTTTTGCGTCCTCTTCCGAAAGATCTCCTCCTGGTTCTCCATATGGAGTTTCCCTCCATTTCCTACCCAGTCCACCATGTCTCCAATGTCTTCTTTCGAATCTCCCCCACTCTTTCTTCCCAACCATCCCCCAGTCTCTTGGCTCTCCACGCCGCCTGTCTGTCTATCCAGGCTGATGTCCATCATCCTCCCAGCAATCTTCGTGTTGTTTGCTCCTGTTCTTCTTCTGATGCTGAGACCATTGAGTCTGTCGCCCGGCTACGTTGTTACTGGAATGCCTGTTTCCTCGAGTCAGAACCGTATGCCTGGCTCCTCTCCTTCTTCCTCCCCAGCAGGTAAGAAGGAGTCGCTTTCTTCTTCCTCGCCCCCTCCTCTGACTCTATCACTACTCTATCACTACGTAGTGAAACGTATCACTATGTCTCCTCCCATTTCAGTGGTCGAGTCCCCTGTCCCAGATATGGAGGTTTCTTTCTGTCCCGATTCCCTCTCAGTTGCTGCTCTTGCTGAGGTGCACTCCGTGATTCCTTCCCCCCCCCCCCCTCTTCCTGCTGTCCTTGACTGCCCCTCTCAGTGTCTCCTCCTCCTCTGGATCCCCCTAACCCTGATTTTGCTAACCCTGCTCCTGATCCTGACCCTGATCCTGAGATTCTTTAATAACTGTGTTCTTCTTTACCTTTGTTTCTTTATTGTTCTCTTTACTGTCCTTTCTCTTGACAATGTCTATTTTTTGCGGAATATTCGTGGATTTTATGCCAACTTCCATGAACTCCAACTTCTAATTACACAGTTTTCACCACTTTGTGTTTGGAGGTCTATATTTGGAACTTGGAGGTCTATATTCGTACTGCTTTTTTTTGCGAAGACCTCCGTTGTTCCTGTCATTTTTGACCTGGAAAAGACTAATGACACGGCTTGGAGATATCATATTCTGTCCCAACTTCGTTCTTTTGGCCTTCGTGGTAATCTCCCTCTCTTCCTCCAAAGCTTCCTCTCTCGTCATTCCTTTAGAGTCAGGCTTGTTGCCACTCTCTCTGCCTCTTTTCTGCAGTACGAAGGTGTGCCCCCAAGGTAGTGTTCTGAGTACTACTCTTTTTCTGGTTGCCCTCAAGGTCTTCTTTCCTCTCTCCCTTCTGGTATCTTCTCCGCTCTTTATGTTTGACAATCTTACTCTTTGCTGTCTAGGTGATGATTCGCCTGTCCTTCAATGGCGGATTCAACTTGCGATTGATGCCGTGTCATCTTGGGCCACCAATCATGGCTTCAAGTTCTCTACAACCAAAACTTCTGTTATGACTTTTATTTGGAAGCAGGTCGTTCTTCGTCCCTCTTTGTCGCTTTATGGTCGTCAACTTGTGTACTAAGATTCTGTAAATCTTTTGGGTTATTCTTTGACACTCGTTTGTCCTGGTCGCCTCATACTTCTTACCTACGAGTTGAATGTTCTAAGGCTCTTAACCTCCTTAAGGTTCTGTTCCATACTTCTTGGGGTGCGGATAGGCGCACACTCCTCAATTTGCACTCCTCTCTCGTCCTGTCTAAACTCGATTATGGTTGTCCTGCATACTCTACTGCTGCTCCTTCTCTTTTCCCCGTCTTGATCTTTTACACCATACTGGGTGCGCCTCGGCTCTGGTGCTTTCGTTCCAATCCTACCCTCAGCTGGTACGCTGACACTGGCTTCATCTCTCTCCAGGAGCGCCGTGATTGCTACTGTCTTCACTATCTTGCGCGGTCCTTACAGCATCCTCACTCTCGCCTCAGTCGTGCTTTGATTTTTACCCTCCTATGGTTCCTGTTCCTCTTCACCGCCTGCCTCTTTCTGTCCGTTTGTTTCGCTTACGAGATTCCCTTTCGGTCCGTCTTACTAATGTTTCTCCTCGTATTGTTCCGTCCTTACCCCAGTGGAGGGTTCCCCTTCCCAAATTTTGTGCTTCCATGACCTGCATCACTTAAACTTTTACCCCTCCTATGGTCCTGAAACGCCTTTTCCTCGAGCACTTTTCTTCACACTCCCACTCCGTTTCCATCTTCACCAATGGATCTAAGTCTGCTGACGGTGTGGGTTACTCTGTTTTTTTCCTGTCCCTACATATATGTGTTGCCTCACTCCGGAGGCTAGCATCTTCATGGCAGAACTTTATGCTATTCTCTATACTTTTCGTCTCCTGCTTTCTCGTTGTCAATCCTCCTTTGTGGTGGTAGTTGACTCTCGTAGTGCCCGCATGGCTTTGGGGTTCTTTACTCCGGTCCACCCGATGGTCATTGAGATTCAACATTGGCTGTTTCTTATCTCCAGTAAATTTAAGTCGGTAGAGTTTTGCTGGGTTCCAAGCCATGTTGGCGTCTATTTAAATGAGCGTGCGGATGCTGCCACTAAGGAAGCTATCCGCACTTGTCCCATCTCCCGTAAAGGTATTCTATATTCCGACATTTACCCAGTTATTCATTCCTCCATCCTTGCCCGTTTGCAGGGTTGTTGGTCTTCTGTTATTGGTAACACACTGCCTACTCTTAAGGGTTGTGTGTCCCTGTGGCCTTTCTCCTACCACTGTAACCGTTGGTGGGAAACAGCTCTGGCTAGGTTACGTATTCTATAGTATGACTGCCGAGTTCCTTGTCCGAAACTCGGGAAGGAATCACACAAGACCAAATTGCTCATCATGTTCGACCGAGACCGTTAAACTTACATAACCTAACCTAACCTAATCTTACTAACTTAATGTAACTTACCTAACCTAACCAAAATTGTTGGAAATTTTCATCACCTACTTACTAATTCCTAATACAATAGGGTGTATTTCCTGTACTAGGCGTCATAATCATCCAACACTCATTTACTAATCCTTAGTACATGATGTATTTCTTGTACTAGGCATCATAATTAACTAACACTACTAATCCGTCGTTTAGGGATACTGAATTCATTTAATTAAGATGTAGAATGTCATATAATTTTTCCTAGAATCGTGCATTGTTGCGTCAGTCAGCTAGCCATAGGAAATCAATTCTTATATTAACAAATCGTGTTGAATCTAGCCTTATTTTGTCCTTTTATTATGGATAATCGTTTATTAATAGATTCATCTTCTAGTTAGTAAATCGATCATTTTTACTGGAATTAATTTATACAGCCACGATTAGCTGCACCAGTGACTAGAATGATAAACCGTATCTCCACTAAATCTTTCTCGTTCATTTAATATTGTCTAAATTAATTGACTGTATTACGAAAAAAATATTGTTGCCGCATAACACATTTATTTATGACGTAAATATTCGACATACCCCATTTCCTTCCATATTATTATACTCGGGATCCCAGCATTGGGTATTATTGCGCATGCACCACCTGAAAACGACGGGGAGAGACACACGAGAACCACCATTGTATAGGTGTTCAGAAGTTTGCTTATAGACATCTGTCCAAATGTGGAGCATGTGGGTTCCAGACTGATACAGGCTCCAGACTGATTCTGCAACTTCAATTATTTATGAACACCTCGTTCGGCAGGGAAGAGAAGTATCTTTACTAAATTCTACAGGCCTTTTAATTAGGATGTTTCCCTGTCGTGGCGATGCATGGCAACATATAATCCCTACGTAAGTTTACTGCTGATCCCCAAATCCATTTATAATTTACTATTAAATGAATGATTCTAGAGTTTGGAGCAAAATTTACATAATATTTGTATTTCAGCTGGAACACAAATATATGCAAGACAGTAACTTCTGCCACGATCACGTGTTTCTTCCAATAGCCTGTGCAACAAGTTTACGTCTACGAGTATACGATTTGCGAGACACATGCTGTGATACCTACTTACAGCTAAGTTGTCTTTCACGTTTCTAGTAGACAAACATTGCATTTAATTAACTAACCCTTGAATATTGTATTATTTATAATCTATATACATGCATTTCTTATTCGCATCATTTATGTAATTTATTATACACTAGCTGTACCTACCACGCGTTGCTGTGGCTCAGTCTGGTTAAATGGAAAAGAAAGAAAAGAGAAAGCGTAATTTTCTATTATGTTGAATTTCTCAATGCTTGTGGGTATACAGTATATTTTGTTTTTCCATTGTCTGCGGAGATAAAGAGATTGTCTGGTTTGCTGACTCTAGAACACTTAACATATAATTGTCCACGTGAGAAGCAATCCGTGTCTAGATATAAACTGCATAATTCTAAAGATTGGCCCTGAGCTTTGTTGATGGCGATTGTAAACGCGAATTGAATTGGAAATTAGAATCTCTTAAATTGAAATCCCTTATCTGTTGGAATCATAGGAATGCGAGGAATGAGGACATCTTCCCCTTTGAAAGATCCTGTCAAGATTGTTGCTTCTAGGACGTTGCTGATTTGCAACTTGGCGTGGCAAAGTTTTGGCTGGTTGATATTTCGCAACATGATAAGTGGCACGCCGATTTTTAATTGCAGTTCGTGTGGTGGTATCTCTTGCAGATCGAGTGAATTCAAACATTCTGTTGGATAATTAACCGCTTCATCTGCTTCCTCAACAGTGTAGACGGACTTGTATGTGACTGCCTTGCTTTGAATGTTAGACTGAATAAGATTGTTAAGTTCATAGACATCTTTGTTCTTGGCCGCAAGAATAGCTCGTTCACTCAGGCAATCGTTATTCTTATAATTAGTTTGAATAATGGGAAAAAGTTTTTCTACTAATTCTTCTTTTGACGTCACTAAATTGAAGAAGTTATGAGGCAATGAAATTCGTCCTGAGGTCAGATCAACCGGCACGTTTACGTTCCACATTTCCAGCAATTGATGTGAGAATATCTCAGCTGATGGATTGTTTTGCAGCTGGACACGCATATTTGTATTTAATTTTAACATCTTTACGTGGCACCACAAAGTAGAGTGTTTCAGGCAAGCATTTGTTTCGTCCGCTGGAGTCGATCGAGGAATTACAGGTAATGTTTGCATGAAATCTCCTGCAAGCAATATTAATGCTCTACCAAATGGTCTGATGTTTCCACGCAAATCTTGCAATGATCGATCAAGAGACTCGAGCGATTTTTTGTTGGTCATTGTTCTTCCATTCCAAACAATAAGTTTACATTTCTGCAAAACTTTTCCCGTGCCGGATCCTTGGAAATGTTGCACGTGGGAGTTTCAATGAATTGCATGTTCAATGGCATTTTCAAAGCCAAAGTAGCAGTTCTTCCACCTGGTAGCAATGTCCCAGCTATTCTGGACGATGCAAGAGCTAAGGTTATGCCATTTTGTGATCGAAATGCTGCCAGAATCAATCTAATTGGAAAGGTTTTACAGTTCCTCCAAGCGCATCTAAGAAGATTTCTCCAAACCCGTTATTGACAGTTTAAATTATTTGATTGTAAATGTCTTTTCGCTCAAGTGTTAGCTCAAGAATATTTGATTGCACATACGATAACATATCACCCATGTTGTAATTTTGTTTACGACGCAATTCTACATCGAACGAAACAGCAGCAGATCGATTCGGTGATGGCATTTACAATTGATTTAGAACTTTGTTCGCGATTTCTAAGCACAATCTTCAATCATTACCAATGCTTCATTGTAGATTTCTGCTGTGAAATCCATAATTGTTCATAATTGAATGTTCATAACTTAATTTTCCTTGCGTATTCGATGAATAATATCTTCAGCCTGTGCGATTTATATTTCTCCAATAAATCTGTTGGAGATGAAGGAGAGCCGGTGGTCAATATGACTGAAAACAATGCACGAATTGTTATGAATGTAACGTTGTTGGATGCGTCATTAAGGCATACATCCCAGAGTCGGTAGCTCTCCAATAAATTCAGAGGTTGACATGCACTACGTAAAGTGGCATGTGTAACGCCGTTGACAAATCTCAATGGCTGGAAAGAAGTTGGACCGGGCACATTTACCAACAGCATGCGAAGAAAGAAGCATTCATCTTGATTGGGAAGCACCGTGTGCAGTCTACATATCGTATTTTGTTTGAATATGTCAGGATGCCCGTCGACTCGCTCTCCTCACCTACGTCGTTCAAATGATTTTCTACTGGCATTCCATGTGTAATACGTGGCACTTCCAATACAGCAGTGTTTTCGGAAATGCGTCATTTTGACATAACGTGAAGAAAGCAGTTAACGTTGCAGCCGGTAGATTCATCGTTATTTGTTGCACATTTGCAGCTGTGAAATAAACGTGTTGTCCATTTTCTTGTTTCAAAACAAAAACAACAAATATTAACGAAATATTTCAATTCAAATGCAGATCAATCGACACAGTTCAAATTCACCACCAATTTCACTGAAAAATAAGAAGAAGAGTTAAAAGATGAAATGAAAAACACTGAAAAAACAAACAAATAAGCTATACCCACGAATTGAATGGTATGGTAAACATCACCGCTCAATTCCTAAGCAACATTACACAAAATAATTAAATCAAAATGAAAAGAAATCAAAATCTAAGAAAATTCAATATATCAATGCAATCAGAAACACTGAAATAAAATCGTAACATATTTTGTATATCATGTGTTGCTCTTACGTGCAACAGATGGCGCTGCTTTTTAAAAAATGCATGCTTTCACCTGTCACATGTGTGGCATCTAAGTAGTAGGTATATCAAAACACGCAGGTATTCGAATAGAACGTTGTGTCAAAATGTCAAAGCAATCGGTGATGATCTTTCGGTGATCACAGCGTGTGTTGCTCTTACATCCTACAGATGGCGCTGTTTAAAAAAAAAACATGTTTTTTCATGTCACAGATAAGGCATGTATATAGTAGATATATAAAAAAACTCGCCTATTCGAATGCAATGTTGTGTAAAAATGTCAAAGTAATCGATAAAGAGGTTTTGAAGATTTCCCTCACATGAAAAGCATACAAAAAACATAGATTTTCAAAAATGCGGGTTTTTTTTTCCCGTCACAGACGTAACATCAATACAGTATGTATATAAAAACCCGCTCTGATGAGAATGGAACGTTGTGTGAAAATTTCTAGGCAATCAGGGAAGAACTTTCGGAGATTAGCGATTTTGAACAAACGAACATTTCCATTTTTATTTATATAGACTAGCAGTACCTGCCATGCGTTAACTGTGGCTCAGTCTGGTGTAAAGGGAAAAAAAGAAAAGAGATAGGGCACGTTTCTAATATGTTTAATTTCACAATGCTTGTGGGTATACAATATTTTTTGTTGTTCCATTGTCTGTGGAGATATAGAGATTGTCTAGTTTGCCGGCGATAGAACACGCAACATTTTAATTGTCCATGTGAGAAGAAATCCGTGTCTAGATATAAACTGCACAATTCTAAAGATAGGCCCTGAGCTTTGTTGATAATGATTGCAACCGCCAATCGAATTGGAAATTACAATCTCTTAAATTGAATTGGCATATCTGTTAGAATCATAGGAATGCGTGGAATGTGGACATCTTCCCCTTTGAAAGAACCTGTCAAGATTGTCGCTTCTATGACGTCGTTGATTATTTTTTTACTCCAAGGCGCGTGGCATTGCAAAGTTTTGACTGGTTGATATTTCGCAATATGATAACTGGCAAGCCGATTTCCAATTGCCGTACGTGTGATGGAAGATCGAGTTGGATAATTAACTGCTTCATCTGCATTCTCAACAGTGACGACGGACTTGTATGTGACTGCCTTGCTTTGAATGTTAGAGTGAATAATATTATTAAGGTTGTAGACGTCGTTGTTCTTGACCGCAAGAATAGCTCGATCACTCAGCCAATCATGATTCTTATAATTGGTTTGAATATTGGGAAATACTTTTTCAACCAATTCTTCTTTTGACGTCACTAAATTGTAGAAGTTATGATGCAATGAAATTCATGCTGAGGTCAGATTAACCGGCACGTTTACGTTCCCAATGTTCAGAAATTGATGTGAGGATATCTCAGCTGATGGATCGTTTTGCAGCTGAACTCGCATATTTGGAGTTAATTTTAACGTCTTAACATGGGGCCACAAAGTAGAGTATTTAAAGCAAGCATTTATTTCATCTGCAGGTGTCGATTGAGGAATTGCAGGTAATGTTACCTGAATTCTCCTGCAAGCAATATTAATGCGTTCCCAAATGGTTTGATTTTTCCATGCAAATCTTACAATGATCAATCAAGAGCCTCGAGCGATTTGTTGTGGGGCATTGTGAATTCATATCAGCCATAACTCTGTTGGAGATGAAGGAGAGCCGGTGGTCAATATGATTGCAAACAATGCACGAATTTAATTAGGATGTGATGTGTTGATCGCGTCATTAAATGCATACATCCCAGTGTCGGTTGTTCTCCAATAAATTCAGAGCTTGACATGCACTACTGGAAGTGGCATGTGTTATGCCGTTGACAAATCATAATTGCCGGAAAGATGTAGGACCGGGCACATTTACCAACAACATGCGAAGAAAAAAGCATTCATCCTGATTAGGATGCACGACGTACTGTCTGCCTATCGTAGTCTATTTAAATATGCCAGGTTGTCCTCGTTTGCGTCATTAAAATGATTTTCTACAGGCAATCGATGTGTAATACGTAGGCACTTCCGAAAACAACAGTGTTTTCGCAAACTGGTAATTTATCTTAACGTGAAGAAAGCAGTTAACATTGTAGTCAGTGGATTCATAGCTGTTTGTTGCACATTTCCAGCTGTAAAATAAACGTGTTGTACATTTTCATGTATTCAATAAAAAAAAATGCTAACGATATTTTTCAAAACAAACGCAGATCAATTGACACAGCCCAATTTCACCACCAATTGCACTGAAACATAAGAACAGTTAAAAAAAACGAATTGAAAAACTATGAAAAAAAAATGAAAATAAACTGTACCCACAACACAGCTCAATTCGAACACAATGTCACACAATATAAATATATCAAAATAAAAATAAATAAAAAACTATAAAAATTTAATTTTTCAATGCAATCGGAAACATTGAAATGGAATCGTAACATATTTTGAATAGCTTGTGTTGGTCTTTCGTGCAACAGATGGCAATGTTTAAAAAAAAAGCATGTTTTTACCTGCTACAGGTGTGGCATCGAATAGAAGGTATATAAAAACACACACATATTCGAATGGAATGTTGTGTCAAAATTTCAGATCAATCGGTGAAGAACTTTTGGAGATTAAAGAGTGTGTGTTGCTCCTACGTCCTACAGATGGTGCTTT
This sequence comes from Procambarus virginalis, assembly GCA_020271785.1. Classification (NCBI taxonomy): domain Eukaryota; kingdom Metazoa; phylum Arthropoda; class Malacostraca; order Decapoda; family Cambaridae; genus Procambarus; species Procambarus virginalis. Next base: position 20,798 of record WNGS01164051.1, read on the forward strand.
TTTCAAAAAAGTCTGTTTTTTCCTGTCACAGGTGAGGCATGTATTATCAAGATTTCCCACACATGAAAAACACAGTTTTTCAAAAAAGCATGTTTTTTTCCCGTCACAGACGTAATATCGATATAGTATGTATATAAAAACCTGCTCGTATGCAAATGGAACGATGTGTGAAAATTTCAAAGCAGTCAGTGAAGAACATTTGGAGATTAGCAATTTTGAAGAAACGAACATTTCCATTTTTATTTTTATAGATTACATGCAATTGATTACGTAGACTAAACTTATAGAATAACCCCCAAAATGTGTTATGGGAAACGGCTTTAAAATTTATAGAATTTACAGTTCATTTATTGCATATTAATAGAATCTTTAGAATTTAATTGCATTTATTCATAAAGCTCCGAGTTGAATGCTCTAAGACCCTTAACCTACTTAAGGTTTTGTCCCATACTTCTTGAGGAGCGGATAGGCGCACGCTCCTCTATTTGCACTCCTCTCTCGTCCTGCCTAAACTCGATTATGGTTGCCCTGCTTACTCTTCTGCTTCTCCTTCTACTCTTCGCCGTCTTGATGCTTTGCACCATACTGGGTTGCGTCTCAGCTCTGGTGCCTTTCGTTCGAATCCCGTCCTTAGCTTGTATGTTGACACTGGCTTCCTATCTCTCCAGGACCGCCGTGATCGCTACTGTCTTCGCTATCTTGTGCGGTCCTTCCAACATCCTTCCTCTCGCCTCTGTCGTGCTTTGACTTTTCCTCCTCCTGTAGCACCTGTTCCTCTTCATCGTCTCCCACTTTCTGTCCGGTTATCTCGCTTGCAGGATTCTCTTTCTGTTCATATTTCTAATGTTTCTCCTCATATTGTTCCTTCCTTGCCTCTGTGGAGAGTCCCCCTTCCCAAGTTTTGTACGTCCTTGACTTGTATTACTAAAGCCTTTACCCCTCTTACAATTCTGAAAAGCCTCTTCCTTGAGCACTTTTCTTCGCACTCCCACTCCATTTCCATCTTCACCGATGGGTCTGAGTCTGCGGACGGTGTGGGCTACTCTGTTGGTTTTCCTGACCGTACCTATATGTGTCGCCTCCCTTCGGAGGCTAGCGTCTTTACGGCGGAACTTTATGCTATTCTCTATGCTCTCCGTCTCTTGCTTTCTCATTCTCATTCCTCCTTTGTGGTTGTAGTTGACTCTCGTAGTGCCCTCGTGGCTCTAGGGTCCTTTAATCCTGTCCATCCGGTGGTCATTGAGATTCAGCATTGGCTGTTTCTTATTTCTAGTACATTTAAGTTGGTAGAGTTTTGCTGGGTTCCCAGCCATATTAGTGTTTCTTTCAATGAGCGTGCAGATGCTGCTGCTAAGGACTCTATCCGTTCTTGTCCCATCTCCCGTAAAGGTATTCCTTATTCCGACTTTTATCCTGTTATTCATTCCTCCATCCTCGCCCGTTGGCAGGGTTGTTGGGCCTCTGTGGTTAGTAACAAGCTGTGTACTCTCAAACGTAGTGTGTCCCCGTGGCCTTCCTCCTACCACCGTAATTGGCGGTGGGAAACTGCTTTGGCACGGCTGCTGGTTGGCCATACTCGCTTAACCCACGGTCACTTAATGGAGCGCCGCCCTGCTCCTTATTGTCCGAGTTGCGTTGTCCCTCTTACAGTTGTGCATATCCTTGATGAATGTCCTGACTTCCAGGACGAGCGTGTATCTTTCCGACCGTCCCTCGCGGTCACTTGTCCCTCGATAGAATTCTAGGTGAATCGGATACTTTTGATATCGTTCGCCTTATGCGTTTTTGTTCTCGTACTGGCATTCTTGGTGATATTTAACGCCCTCTGATTATTTTGCACTTTGATGGTGCTATATAGCCTTTCTGGTTTGGTGCCTTTTGATAATTACCTTACCTTTACTTGAAGAACGGATATCAAAGAATAGTAAGTGAGTAAATTTATATTGTATAACGAGAGAAAGCCCCTGGTAGCCGCAAAGTAAAATAGCCGTAATTATACAGAAAATAACGTTAAAAAACATCCGTATGGACAAACGGCAAATGATAAAGTTATTTTTAAGAGGATAGGTTGGACAGTCCCAACACTCTGCCTGACAGTCCCCACAACTCTGTCTGATAGTCCCACTACTCTTACTGACAGTCCAACCTCTCTGGCTGACAGTCCCACCACTCTGCTTGATAGTCCCACCACTCTGCTTGATAGTCCCACCACTCTGCTTGACCATCCCACAACTCTTCTTGACAGTCCAACCACTCTACCTGACATTGCATCCAAAAAGCATCCGTAAAGCAGAATGGAGTAGAGAGACATTAGCTGCCCTGGGTAGACTGACTGTCCTCGTACCACAGCAGCTCTACATCGACTCTGTGGATACGGACACGTCATCATTACACTGGTCAGTACATGGGACACTAGGAATCATCACTCACGTACCCTGACATAGACATACAACTCCTCCTATAACAGACGGTGCTGATTTTCTAGGCGCCACCTCACTAGAGGTCAGCACCAACTACCTCTCGAGCTGACTAGGACAGGAGTCTAGCGCCTCTTGCTGGTATAATCCTGTCACCACTAGATGGCGTCGTCCAAAATGATGGGGTTTCGGGAGCGGACTCACAGATGGCATTGACGTCGCTGCTCCATGCTCCGACGATGGAATCGGGTTCGTAACAGCCTGTCAATGTCATATCTCTGTCTGACAGTCCCACCACTCTGTCTGACAATCCCACCACTCTGACAGTCCCACCACTGTGCCTGACATTCCCCACTACTCGGCATGACACTCCCACAACTCTGTCTGACAGTCCTACCACTCTTCCTGAGAGTCCCTCCACTCTGTCTGATAGTCCTACTACTCTGCCTGACAATTACCAGTCACTTTGACTAACAGTCCCCACAACTCTATCTGATAGTCCCACTATTCTTCCTGACAGTCCCACAACTCTGTCTGACAGTCCCACCACTCTGCCTTACAGTCCAAACACTGTGCTTAACAGTCCCACCACTCTGCCTGTTAGTCCTACCACTAGCCTGAGAGTCCCACCACTATTTCTGACAGTCCCACCACTCTGTCTATCAGTCCCACCACTCTGACAGTCCCACAACTCTCTCTGACAGTCCCACCACTCGTCTGACAGTCCCACCACTCTGACAGTCCCACCACTCTGACAGTCCCACCACTCTGACAGTCCCACCACTCTACCTGACAGTCCCACCACTCTGACAGTCCCAACAACACACCTGACAGTCCCACCACTCTGTCTGACAGTTCCACTACTCTGTCTGATAGTCCCACCACTCTACGTGACTGTCTCACAGTCCCACCACTCTGACCGTCCCTCCAATGTACCTGACAGTCTCACTAATCTGTCTGACAGTTCCAACTACTCTACCTGACAGTCCCACAACTCTGCCTGAAAGTCCCACCACTCTGCCTGACAGTCCCACCACTCTTCTTGACAGTCCCACAACTTTGTCTGACAGTCCCACCACTCTGTCTGATAGTCCCACCACTGCCTGACAGTCCTCATAACTCTGCCTGACAGTTCTACCACCCTGCCTGACAGTCCCACCACTCTCTCTGATCGTCCCATCACTCTGTCTGACAGTCCCACCAACCTACCTGAAAGTCTCACTAATCTGTCTGACAGTCCCACAACTCTGTGTGACAGTCCTACCACTCTGTCTCACAGTCCCACCAGTCTGTCTGACAGTCTCACCACTATGACAGTCCCAACAACCCACCTGGCAGTCCCACAACTGTCTGACAGTTCCACTACTCTGTCTGATAGTCCCACCATTCTACGTGACAGTCTCACCACTCTGTCTCACAATCCCACCACTCTGCCTGACAGTCCTCATAACACTGACTGACAGTCCCACCACCCTGCCTGACAGTCCCACCACTCTCTCTGATAGTCCCATCACTCTGTCTGACAGTCCCACCAACCTACCTGACAGTCTCACTAATCTGTCTGACAGTCCCACAACTCTGCCTGATAGCCCCACTACTCTGCCTGACAGTCCCACAACTCTGCCTGACAGTCCCACCACTCTGCCTGACAGTCCAATCACTCTGCCTGACAGTCCCACCACTCTGCCTGACAGTTCTACCACTTTGCCTGACAGTTCCACAACTCTGACAGTCCCACCACTCTTTCTGACAGTCCCACCTCTCTGCCTGTCAGATCCACCACTCTATCTGATGATTTCACAATTCTTCCTGACTGTCACACCACTCTGTCTGACAGTCCCATCACTCTGCCAGACAGTCCCACCACTCTGTCGGAAAGTCCCATCAATCTGACAGTCCCAACACTCTGCCAGACAGTCCAACTACTCTGCTTGACAATCCCACCACTCTGCCTGATAGTCCCACCACTCTGTCTGAAAGCCTCACAACTCTGCCTGATAGTCCCACTACTCTGCCTGACAGTTCCACCACTTTGTCTGACAGTCCCAGCACTCTGTCTGACAGTCCAACCACTCTGCCTGAACGTCCCACCACTCTGACATTCCCCCCTATACTCTGAAAGCCTACCACTCTGTCTGACAGACCCACCACTCTGTGTGTTAGTCCTACAACTCTGCCTGACAGTCCAACCACTCTATCTGATAAACCCACTATTCTACCTGACAGTCTCACCACTCTGTCTGACAGTCCCACCACTGTAACAGTCCCACCACTGTGACAGTCCCACCAATGTACCTGACAGTCTCACTAATCTGTCTGACAGTTCCAGCTACTCTACCTGACCGTCCCACCACTCTGCCTGGCAGTAGCACCACTCTGCATGACAGTCCCACCACTCTGCCTGACAGTCCCACAACTCTGCCTAAGAGTCCCACCAATCTGCCTGACAGTCTCACCACTCTAACAGTCCCACCACTCTATCTGACAGTCCCACCTCTCGTTCTGACAGTCCCACCACTCTGTCTGACAGTCTCACCGCTCGGTGTAAGAGTACTACCACTCTGTCTGACAGTCCCACAAGTCTCTCTGACAGTCTCACCACTCTGACCGTCCCTCTAATGTACCTGACAGTCTCACTAATCTGTCTGACAGTTCCAACTACTCTGCCTGACAGTCCCACCACGCTGCCTGACAGTCCCACCACTCTGTCTGACAGTCCCACCACTCTGCCTGACAGTCCCACAACTCTGTCTGACAGTCCCACCACTATGTCTGATTGTCCCACCACTCTGCCTGAAAGTCCCAACACTCTCTCTGATAGTCCCATCACTCTGTCTGACAGTCCCACCAACCAACCTGTCAGTCTCACTAATCTGTCTTTCAGTCCAAACTACTCTACCTGACAGTCCCACCACTCTGCCTGACAGTCCAACGACTCTGCCTAACAGTCCCACCACTCTGTCTGATAATCCCACCACTCTGTCTGACAGTCCCACTACTCTGCCTGACAGTCCCACCACTCTGTCTGCTAGTCCCACCACTCTGCCTGACAGTCC
>WNGS01164051.1:35215-51503 GCA_020271785.1 Procambarus virginalis
CCCCCGGCTGACCACCACCCACCTCCACCCCCAGGCCGTCCACCACCACTCCACACCCGAGGGCCTGCACCACCACACTCCACCTCCGGGCTGCCCCACCACACTCCACCCCCCGGCTGCACACCACACTCCTTCTCCGGGCTGCACCACCACACTCCACCTCCAGGCTGCACCACCACACTCCCACACCCCAGCTGCACCCCACACTCCACCTCCAGTGACTTGCCAACCCCCCAACCCTCCCTACACTTCCACCCCCGTGGTGCACACCACCACACATCCACCCCCGGGCTGCACCACCACACTCCACCCCAGTGGCTGTCTACCATCCACAGACTCCACCCCCCGGTGTCTGCAGCCACCTCACACTCCACCCCCGGGCCTGCATCACCCACAACTCCAGCCCCCGGGCTCACACCACCACACTCCACCCCCGGGACTGCACCACCACACTCCACGCCCGGGCTGCACCACCACACGCACACACATCCAGGGCTGGCCACCACCACACTCCACTCACCGGGGCTGCACTCACCAACACTCTTTCCATGGGCCTAGCACCACCACACGGCTTTTCCATGGGCTGCACCACCACTACTCCACCCCCCGGGCTTGCACCACCAACCTCCACCCCCCTCACCTACACCACCGTCACCCCTACATACCACCGTCACCATCATACACCACCACACGCTCCACCCCTGGGACCCGGTGCAGCACCACCACACTCCACCCCCTGGCCTGCAGCCCACACACATCCCCCCCCCGGGGCTTTTCACCACCACCTTACCTACCACCCCCCGGCTGCACCACCACACTCCTTCCCCGGGCTGCACCACCTACACTCCACTCCCTACCAGGCTGCACCACCTCACTCCACCCCCGGGCTGCACCACCACACTCTACCCCCGGGCTGCACCACCACACTCCTTCCCCGGGCAATGTGTGACTCGGACTGTGTTAGATAACCATATGCCAGGGGCGTTCAAGGTTCATATGTGTTGATTTGTGGTCACGAGGGATAGATATTTCATTCACACCTTTATCAAGCAAATCTTTCTATAACATTTACATTTCGTGTTTTATTAAAGATGGAGGCACAGTGGCTGCGGGAGTATGCCGCTACACGAAACTGATCATGAGTGTAAAACAAAGATGCGAGAAGGGGTAGAAACAAACCCCCCCCCCCCTTCCAGATTAACCTTCACTGATTGGCTTGGGCGAACTGCCTCCGAGTAACGTCTTGGCTTGCTAAGTGTGGCGGTCGATCGCCAGAAGACTCTCTTCTCTCTGAGTGTCCTTTTGTTACCTCGAATACAAAGGTAAGGATATTATTCTTGTGTATCTGCCAGAATATCTAGTGAAATGGAGGCTGTGATGGGGGTTTAATTTTAAGTTCACTTGTATCTATCTATTTCCTTTTCTGTCTACCTCCAACTCTCTTTCAATCAATTTCATTTCTCTATTTGTATTTGTCTATTTTATACAGTTTCTCTGTATTTATTTGTCTATCTCTACCTCTCTCTATGTATATATATATTTCTCGTTATCTATCTATATTTATTTCTCTGTGTCTTTCTCCATCTTTCTCTCTCAACTTTCCCCTGTTCCCTCTCTCCCCTCAGGTTACATTTCCATACTATCATACTGTGTATACTATCTTCACTATTCATTATATTCATTGTAACCATCTTCCGTTCTCCTTACTTTGTCACTAAATCCTGAATGAATTCAGCTCATCTTTTCTTGTAATTCATCAAAGTTCAGAGTGGATTACTCTCTGGCATTTCATTACACCATAGCAATCACATCTCGACTTATATCAGACTTCATAAAAAATGCAATTGGTAGGGTAAAGGGGGGGGGGGTGTTGAAATACTTTATTTATTATATCTTTAAACATTGGGTCATTCCCAACCAGCCTATGTCCGTCCTGTACCCCAGACCATTCCCCCTTGCATATTTGGGTGAGGGTAACCCCAAGCCCAGGCCTTCAACTTTGGACAAACAGACAAAAAACAGACATTCTCTCTTATGTTACAGACAAGTGTAATGGGAGCAAGTGGAGCTGCGCAACAACACCGTTAACACACAGACTTGGGATGTCTTTCATATTCAGTTTGATATATAACTTTTCGGATGAAAGCATCTCACATTATTAAATATATGTTAAAAGAATTCTTAGTGAAGATCAATCTTGCTTATCATGAAATCTCTCTTAGTTTCACAATCAATTGTATTTCTAAGACAGCACCCGAGGGACATTATGGTGTAGATGTTGATAAAATATTCATAGTACTGAATATTAAACATGGGTCATTTTATGTCTTCGTGGAACGAAATCCTTATGTTTTAAGTATAACATTTTAAATCAAAGGGGAGAAGGATGAAAAGATATAAAATGTTCATTGTCGACTTTTCAAAGTTGGGTTAAATATTATGCTGGCAAGGATAGATTTGTTCCAGATGACTTCAGTGGCGTCAGCTATTGCTGTTGTTCACTATTTGTCTATTACATAATATTCAGTTCATTCATAAAATATATGGAATCATTTGTCTGTACTTCGTTGTAATGAAGTCATTAAACAGTCTAAATTACCTAACTGATATGATCGAGTTACTTATAAATGCCTCACTGATATATTATTATAAAATATGATATTAGCATAGGGGAGCCGGTCGGCCGAGTGGACAGCACGCTGGACTTGTGATCCTGTGGTCCTGGGTTCGATCCCAGGCGCCGGCGAGAAACAATGGGCAGAGTTTCTTTCACCCTATGCCCCTGTTACCTAGCAGTAAATAGGTACCTGGGTGTTAGTCAGCTGTCACGGGCTGCTTCCTGGGGGTGGAGGCCTGGTCGAGGACAGGGCCGCGGGGACACTTAAAAAAAAGCCCCGAAATCATCTCAAGATAACCTCAAGATAGCCTATTCCGCTATTAAACACAAGGCTAATGACTGGAAGTAGAACAATGACAGTCAGGAACTGGTATAGTGTCCGTCGTATCATAGCTGTCATATGATATGATGCACCATGATATATCATAGCCCGATGACATGTTACTAGAAATATGTCATCAAGTAATTTGATGAATTAATAAAAATGATGAGCAGAATTGATTCAGGTTTTAGTGAGGAGAGTAGTGAGAACGGAAGATGGTGACAATGATGCTAACGTGTTTACCAGTTATGTCATCGTTTCTCAATGTTACCCATTTGAGTTGCATGGGAAAGTCCAGCGAGATAATTTGCTTCGGTGTTCCACTCTTTATTACTGACTGTAGCTGCCCACTTACCTCTAATGTTTCAAGCTATATTACTGACTGAAGTTCCTCCTGACGCCGTGCTCCACATGTTCACCATGTGCCTGGGCGTGCTGGTGGCCGTGCTCCACATGTTCACCATGTGCCTGGGCGTGCTGGTGGCCGTGCTCCACATGTTCACCATGTGCCTGGGCGTGCTGGTGGCCGTGCTCCACATGTTCACCATGTGCCTGGGCGTGCTGGTGGCCGTGCTCCACATGTTCACCATGTGCCTGGGCGTGCTGGTGGCCGTGCTCCACATGTTCACCATGTGCCTGGGCGTGCTGCTGGCCGTGCTCCACATGTTCACCATGTGCCTGGGCGTGCTGGTGGCCGTGCTCCACATGTACACCGTCGACCTGGGCGTGCTGGTGGCCGTGCGTCTCATGTACACCGTCGACCTGGGCGTGCTGGTGGCCGTGCGCCTCATGTACACCGTCGACCTGGGCGTGCTGGTGGCCGTGCTCCTCATGTACACCGTCGACCTGGGCGTGCTGGTGGCCGTGCGTCTCATGTACACCGTCGACCTGGGCGTGCTGGTGGCCGTGCGCCTCATGTACACCGTCGACCTGGGCGTGCTGGTGGCCGTGCTCCTCATGTACACCGTCGACCTGGGCGTGCTGGTGGCCGTGCTTCTCATGTACACCGTCGACCTGGGCGTGCTGGTGGCCGTGCTCCTCATGTACACCGTCGACCTGGGCGTGCTGGTGGCCGTGCTCCTCATGTACACCGTCGACCTGGGCGTGCTGGTGGCCGTGCGTCTCATGTACACCGTCGACCTGGGCGTGCTGGTGGCAGTGCGTCTCATGTACACCGTCGACCTGGGCGTGCTGGTGGCCGTGCGTCTCATGTACACCGTCGACCTGGGCGTGCTGGTGGCAGTGCGTCTCATGTACACCGTCGACCTGGGCGTGCTGGTGGCAGTGCGTCTCATGTACACCGTCGACCTGGGCGTGCTGGTGGCCGTGCGTCTCATGTACACCGTCGACCTGGGCGTGCTGGTGGCCGTGCGTCTCATGTACACCGTCGACCTGGGCGTGCTGGTGGCAGTGCGTCTCATGTACACCGTCGACCTGGGCGTGCTGGTGGCCGTGCGTCTCATGTACACCGTCGACCTGGGCGTGCTGGTGGCCGTGCGTCTCATGTACACCCCTCTCCCTGTCCAGCTCGTTGGTGCCGTGAGAGAGCTTGGTGAGCGGCTGCCAAAGTGTGAGGCTCCTTGGGACGGTCCTCTGTCCTTTTGAAGCTTTGTGCTTCTGCTGCTGTCCTCTCTAATTGTGCTGGACAACTTTTCCTTTTCCTTCTGTTTCGTTTTTCTCCCCCCTCTTCTCCTTTCTCATTGTCGTTCCCCGCCGACCTATTGTCTGTTTTCATTCTTCTTTCCTCCTTCTTTTATTTTGACGTCCGGGTGTTTGGGGAGGCATACTCTTGCACCCATAGAACTGTAGTACCCAACGTCTTGAACGAGGCGACCCTTTTATCGTCAATCCTCCTTTCGTCACTGAACCCGATCTCGACGGACTGATGGTTCTTAAGGTGGCGTTTGTAGGGCGTATACTCAAGACGCACCACTGGGGGACCCCGGCAAGATCGGCAATATGTCTCTTGTTGGGTGTCCTGCCTCTAATTGTGGCTCCATGATGGGTGTGGGGGCTCAATCGCGAATGAAAACCTTTCCTCGTTTTTATGTCAGATAATGTTTTCCTTGTATCTTCTCAGGCTCGTAGGGAGGGCGACCAAGCCCCCGAGTTGGACTGTGTTGGAAGACTAGCCTCTGTAGCCTCCGCTGCATTGGGCCCCGACCTTGCTCCTCCTTTGACCCTCTTGACTACTCCCCTCAGTTACCCTCCCTCCTCTGAGGTAGGGTCGAGTTCCCAGCCCCCAGTGGTGATCACATCGTCCCTGGCACGGCTCCGTCTCTCATTGTGAATACTGCGAATTTTTTACCCCCTCTCACTCTGAGGGTTCTCAATGCCGTCCCCACCACGGCCGCACTCGCACGATCGCTTCCCATACTAATACTTACAATGCCTTGTTTGGTCCCGCTACGTGGGCTAAATACTTTGATCTCCACCATCTGGATTCTACTCCTCTTGACGATTTCTCCCTCCATAAACACCTTGTTGATTCAGTAGATGTCTATGTTACTTTTAACCCCACCAGCTACGGTACGCGTGTCGTCGCTGCTCCTTCTCAGGATGCAGCTACTCACTGAGTCGCTTTGTCCTGCATTGGGGAGACCCCTGTTCGGGGTTCCAAAAATGCTCAGTTAACCCTTATGTTGCTAAGGGGTCCTGAGGAGATTTACACCCCTGTGCACAAGAAAAAATCTAAACAATTATTTCGTCTTCTAAAAATGTTAATATGTGTTCCCTGAGCACGGGAAAAATAATAAAAAAAAATCGTAGGTGACATATTGGGGCGCAATAGGACCGAGGAAGTCTGGCAAAAAGTGAGCCTTGACAGAGTGGTCGTCAGAGCCGGTCAGCATCACCCACGCTGACAGATGGGAGTTGCCACAAAGATATTATCACTTATTATTTCAATGTTCTGATNGTGGGCCAAATTCCCGGGTGTGAGGGCCTCAGTATGAGTGAGCCACCAAGCCTGACGCACGCAGCATGAGCTCACAGCACTGCTGTTCAGCTTGTGACCACAGCATCGCCTAAAAATGCATAATATACATGATCATGCTATTATTTAGCTTTGATATTATTACAGAAGACCCTGACTGTAAAAATACCAGGATTCTGATAATAGCAGGATTGTTGTGATAATAGCGCTATAGTGGGAGGAGTAATCTTGGTGGGGAGGAAGGTAGCGTTGTCTGCTGACTCTGTGTGACCACAATTTACTGTCTGGACTCACTATACCAGCTTAGTAGTTCGCTATGGTAAACAAAACATGCAGATACTTATATATAATGTCTGTATATGTATATGAGAATGGTGGCGAGTCAGGTGAGGTGAGGGAGGGATGGCAGCCAGTGGCGGGCTGCCACTGCCACTCAGCATGCCAACTTAGTGCTTCGTTATGGGAACACGAATATAGATACTATATATAAAGTCTGTATATAGTGAATAAAAGCAAAAACAGTATGGTGGGAGGAGAATGTGGGCGAGTGAAGTGTTGAGAGAGTGAGTGGCAGCAAGTGGCTGGCTGGTGTGTGGCGGTCACTCCTCGTTGCTTTTTGACTCATAATGCCAACTTAGTGGTTCGTTATGGTGAACAAAACATGCAGATACTTAAATATAACCTGTGTATATAGTGTAATAACCGACAAAGTATTTGTTCACTGTTTGATGAACATAATAATTGAATCAACAATATGCTCACCATATTTTTGAGTACAGCGATGATTCACTCATTTTATTATATAAATATATCACACTACGCACAATTGAATAATATTACAACAACAAAAAATCAGAGACATTGAAATAATTAGGTAATTATCTCTTTGTGGGCCACTCCTGCCTGACAGCTGGGAGCAACAGACCATCTGGGACGCATGCTGAGTCAGCGCCTGTTTTTTGCCAGACTTCCCCGCCCTATAGCGAGCAATATATGCCACTTACGATTTTTTTATTATTTTCCCATAAACAGAAAACACAAATTAACAGATTAAGAAGAAAAAATAATTTTTTAATATTTTTTTTTGGTATGCACCTGTGGGTGACAAATGCTAATTACCCCTGAGCAACACAAAGGTTAATCAACAGATAAATTTAAGTTGGCCCCTGTTGGTCCGTGAGCCCAGTTGGTCCGGCATTTCATTTAGAAAACAGTCTAGTTAGCCCCGGTTGGTTCGTGAGCCCAGTTGGTCCGGCATTTCATTTAGAAAACAATCCAGGTTTCTCTTGAAGATGTCCATGGTTGTTCCGGCAATATTTTTTATATTCGCTGGGAGGATGTTGAACAACTCTGGACATCTGATGTTCATAGTATAAAATCTGCAATTTTGATCATTAAAGTGATGATTGTCATAGATACTTGATATGAGGTTTAGTTTGGATTTAAAATAGGTTGCCTGTATAATGTTTGATGTCTTTATTTTTACTGCACCTTAGTATTTGGAAATTATCACTATTAAACATCATGTTATTTTCTTCTGCCCAGTTAAAAACTTTATTAACATCTGCTTGCAGTTTTTCAATTTCTTCAGCAGAGGTAATTTTCATGGTTTGTCATAGAGGTCAAGTAACTGTGAGAGTCATGATCTTCCCGCTCTATAATCTATCATGTACTATCAGCTATTGGGTTTGCTAAAATTATCAGGGTAGGTTAGGTTTGGTCATATTTCTACATTAGTTTTAACTCAAATTCTTCCTTTGAAAAGTCACTTTATTATTAATCCATTTTTCTGGGAGGGCTTTCCTTGGGGACACACTGGGCTGCTCACCTGGAACTTTTAAAACTTTTTTACCTATGTATTTAAAAGCAATTCTAAAGTTAGAAAGTGTAGTATAGGCCCCTTGTACAATGTTCTTAATATGATTCTCAGGTTATAGTTTTCTATCTAAAACCACCCCTAGATCTCTTTCTTGATCAGAATTCTTTATAGATCTCTGTGGCTCGATCATAGAAACTGAGTAAATTCGTTACACTGGACGTTTCAGATCGAAGACCATGCTGACAGTCTGATATATCATTGAGTACATCTGCATCTGAAATTGAGTAATACCGGATTTATTATTTGGTTTTATAAATTTTATACTTATATTCATACCCTATTTCAGAGACCACGAGTAATCTGGGCTTCGAACTCAACAGAAAAGCCTTCCGTAGACCTGCTTCTTGGCTACGTAATAGACAAAATTTAGTAAGTACTGATTTATTATGTGTTTATTGTTTATTTCTTTATTTTTTCTTTATATACAAGAAGGTACATTGGGGAAAGTACAGAGACTTGAAGTTATACATTCTTGTAAAGCAACTAGCACTCATAGCGTTTCTGGCATATCTAAGTATAGGCCAAGGAACTTGCCATCTTTTTTTTATTTCTGATGTTAACATTGTCTAACTGTAGCTGAATTGCATTTGTTGATTTGCTCCCAAATAAGATGTTGTAGGTCCTTTTCATGTTTAGTGTGAGTTTGTTGGTTGACATTCATAAGTGGATTTTTTTTAATTTATTGTTTACATCATTATTTAATATGAGTGGGTTGGGGTCTGAGTAGATGAGGTTAGTATCATCATTATCTCATATCTCAGTGATTTTGTCGTAATGGTCAAGTAGCTGTGAGAGGCATGATCTTCCTGCTCTAAATCCATGTTGGCCTGGATTGTGGAGGTCATTGGTCTCCATAAAACTAGTAACCTGACTCCTGATCACTCTCAACTAATTTTATTATGTGGGACGTTAGTGCAATTGGTCTATAATTTTTGGCCAATGCTTTGCTACCTCCCTTGTGTAGAGGAGCTATGTCTGCTGCTTTAAGAGCCTTTGGTATCTCCCCCGTGTCCAAGCTCTTCCTCCACACTATACTGAGTGCCTTTGCATTTCTTTATAAATATTGAATTCCATGAATCTGGACCCGGAGCTGAATGCATGGGCATATGTTATACTCAATTTGTATGTCCATTGAGACATAACCAATCACAGGCGAGTAGGCCTCTGACGTCATGCCAGACATACAGTCACCAGCCATGCTTGCAGCAGGCTCAGTTCTCTCGACAGACCCAGAGTAGGTGGACCTCGGCTGGCCAGATATACACCTTATCACCTTAATCAATAAATCTACGAAGTGTCTACTGTGTCTTCATTCAACCCGAACAAGGCAACGAATACTGGTAGCAGCAGTGGGATCCAGAATTATTTTTTCTGGGAACGACACTCCAAGTACCCACATCACCTTGTATGCCACCGCCGCCTCCATAAGCCGCCATCCTGCCACCCACGCATCATTTATTGTACCAGTCTGGGGTCCTGCTATCAGCCACTACTCTAGGTCGACGATTTCAAAAGTAAGGCGCAATATTTGCAAGAGAGAACGAATTTTCATCAGTGAAGGGGAGAGTAATTCGCGCCAGCCATTTTGAATCTCGCGCCCACGTGGGAACCACCTGCACCACCTCCAACACCACCCAAGCTGACAGCATCAAGCTTTGTGAGTGTTCATACTACTGCAATCGTCATCAGTCATCGTCGCAAGTATCAGCTGATCATCGTATGTGTTGTATTGTTCCTTGAGAATAATTGGTGGACTGCAATTGTTTGACTAAGTGTCGCCACCACACACACCTCGCCACGTTGCCACATCGAAGCCTCGCCACGTTTCCACATCGACGCCTCGCCACGTTGCCACATCGACACCTCACCACCTCTCACCATCGTCACCAGCCCCTGCTACATTGTTTTGTGTGAACTTCTTCCTAGCAAAAGTGTGCTTCTCCATCACCATCGTCGCAATATCGTCGTCGTCAGAGTTTATTTTCGTGCTCCCAACATCAATCAATGTTGCGTTGCCTGTCCCACCAGATGTAAACACACACCTCACATGTGCCTCTTCAGATCTTCACGATGTTCCTCCAATTTTGGTTACTGGTGATTCTCATGAATTGCAACCCTGAGATAAGTAATTGTTAGTTGAGAACAATGTGCCAAGTTCTAAAAAGTGACTTACATAATAATATCCATAATATCCTGTGAATTGACCATTAAGTGACTTGTTAAGTATTGGAGCTGGTTCAGTACTCCATTTCCACAGTTTCTCTGAGTCATTTCAATATTTCCTGCATTGATTCCATTATTCATTAATTGTTACTAGTGTCATTAGTGAATTCAAAGGTGAGAGAAGTAAGAAATAATTGTTTCTAGCAGTTTATTTTGCATAATAGAAATTTGTTTTTGAGATTTCCATAGACAATAGAACATAGAAATTTTTTTATGTTTCTCCAGACCTAACTTTGAAATTTATCCTTTAAGCATTTTATTTTAAACTTTTACCATAGCATGTTACCCATGTGCCTGTGTCCAATTTGTTTTTGCTAAACCCATTTTTCATGCATTGCCACTTGTATTGAATCTTTTTAATGAAATTTTGCAATTGCATTTTCCAGTTTTTATATTCTAAATTGCTGCGCTTAGCCTGGGTTTAATTAATTTACATGCTTCTAATTCCAGCCATTTTAATGAAAGATTGCTAAAATTAATTCACAATTTTGCTTGTTTTTAATTATTTGTTGCCTAGCCCAATTTAATAATTTTATTTCTGCTATTATTTTACTTTAGCCAAATTGATATTTTTTGAGTGTTTATTTTTGTGTATACTATTTCTGATGCCTGGTGCACTTAATTATAATCTGCGTTCAAACATTACTTCCACGGCTGCGACAATGCCTACCACTGTTGAAACCTCTTCAGACTCAACGGGAACAGTTGCTCATCCCAATGTCCAGAGATCAGCTCAGGAAATGGCTATTCCTCTTTTTGCTGGTGAATCCCGCTTATTAGAGTCATAGTTTAGTAAGGTTGAAGCGAAAACAGTTGCACGTTTTTCTAAGCCTACTGATGCTGAATACATGGCAATTGCACAGTCAGCTGTGGACACAACCAAAGGTGATGCACGTTTCGTTGTTTATGAGAAAGCCATTGTTAACATCCAGTCTTGGTCTCAATTTAAGGATTTCTTTCACCGTCACTTTGTTAATAAAGGAGACCTTGACCCGTATAGGTTAGACAAGAAAATTGCCAATGCCACCATGCAGCCTGGTGAAACGTTTAATGCGTTTACTAGCCGTCTCGATCAGTATCTGTATGCCTTAGTGTCTGCTATGAATAGTTCATCTTGGGTAGATAAAGACAATAATCTGTCCCCTGAAGCTATGGCCAAAATGATAGCATTTGGGACTTTAATGCATTTTGCCCCAGAGCATATTAAACCAATCATTGAGCAACAAAATTTTGGACTTAAACATGAAATTGGTGAAGTGTTTGAGGTTATTAACAATGCTGCCGATAAACTAGCTCCCCGAAGTGCTCAACTGTTGCCACCCTCTGATACTATAAATGTAGTAACAAACTCTCAGCATCCTCCCACAAACTCTCAAAACTCTCGGTCGCTGAACCGTACCCATGGTCGTAGTTCCCAGTCAAATTCGCCACTTCATAAGTTGCCGAAACGCCATAGTCCACAACCATCCACTCCCTCATGTTGGAATTGTGGTAAGAGTAACCACCTCGCAAGGGACTGTTGGTCCGCCCCTAGATCATCACCTCCTAGACAATTCTCTCGGTTCCCTCGTCAATCTAATAATTCTAGGCTACCATATTGCAAGTACCATAAACAAGTTGGTCACCACACTGTGGATTGTAGAGCTAGGCAAAGGACATCCCCACCTCATAACTCCCACGGTCAGTCTTGGCGAGGCACACAGCATCCAAGACATTATCAGAACTCTCGTAATTACAACTCCCAGCCCAGCTATAATGCAACTTCGAATTATAATACTCAGTCACAGAATGCTGGAGTTCAGAATGTTCACTCCATGTCGTCGGGAAACCCCCAGGGCCATCCACTAACCAATTCAAGCTAGCCAATCCTAGTGCCCTCCCTGTGTATTCAATAGCTACCCAAAATAGATTTGGACATTTGACAGAGGAGCACATTGACTCTAGACCAGTTGTAGATGTTGACGGAACCACAGTAAATTTGACCCAGACAAGACACAGATATCCCAGACAACATAAGTCAAAAGTAGTAACTTGTCCAGTCTCAAGTGATGGTCCCCATGTCTCAGCAATTGTACATGGTAGAGTTTTAAAAGTTTTTCTTGACTCAGGTGCAAAAATTAATATTGTCAAGCCCTCAGCTCTTAGAGACATTGAAAGTAAGCACCCTACTACTTTAAAACAGTCACACATACCTTTTCTAAGTGGTATTTCAGGAAATAAAGTAAAAGTTCAGGGTGAAATTGACCTCCCACTCAAGTTAAATGATGTCACATTGTCTATAACATGTTTAGTTGTTGACATTATTCACTTTCCTGGAGACATTCTCTTAGGTCTGTACACCATGATTCCGTTATCTTGAGATGATTTTGGGGCTTTTTAGTGTCCCCTGTCCAAACTAAATTCCAAAGGGTAACGAAAGACACTACAGCCGAATTGAAAGCAAAGGTCAACAAATTGATCGAAACTGTGAACGCCAAGAAATCCGGACTTCACCTGCCAAAGATTATTGGGGAATATAAACCTGGATATGCGTATGGAAATGTCAAGACACATAAGCCTGGAAACCCACTTCGGCCAATCATCAGCCAGATACCCACATCCATGAACAGACTGGCGAAACGACTCAATGCCTTGCTGACTCCTTATGTCCCTTGCAGCTTCAGCCTGAAGTCTCCAAAGGAATTTGTTGACTTACTGCGGGGAACACTGGCCACAGGGATAAGAGCCTCGTTGGACGTAGAATCACTGTTTACCAAGGTATCTGTGGATGAAACAATCGGGATGATAGCGGACAGAGTGTATCGTGATCCGGCCTGTACTCCTCTTGACATACCAGAAAACATTCTGACGAAACTACTCCAAGCTTGTACTAAAGAGGCACCCTTCTTGAGCCCAGATAGGCACATGTATAAGCAAGTAGATGGGGTCGCCATGGGTTCTCCCCTAGGTGTCCTGTTTGCGAACTTCTACATGGGTACCATCGAGAAAAAAGTCTTAGTCGACATGAACTTGAAACCGGCCATATACTGCAGGTATGTTGATGACATTTTTTACACAGGTACCTGATGTCAGACATCTGCAGGAGCTGATGGAGGTATTTTAGCAGAATTCTGTGTTGCGTTTCACTTACGAGATGGAGAATGATGGGAAGCTGCCCATTCTAGATGTAACAGTCATGGAAAGGAGCGGAGGTTTCCACACTGCAGTCTACACTAAGGAAACGAACATAGGAATGTGCCTAAATGCCAACAGTGACTGCCCAGACAGGTACAAGAGGAGTGTTGTTAACGCTTATGTCGACCGTGCTCTCAGCCACAGCTCAGAATGGAAGCAAGTCGACGAAGAACTCTGTAGGGTAAGGCAGGTCCTAGTCAACAACGGCTTCTCCAATGGTTTCGTTGAAGACATCATAAGAAGGAAAGTGAAACGCCATGCAACCTCTGAAGAGACAACTAATACAACACCTATACCCGCTATTAGACTATATTACAGGAACTTCTTTTCCACAGCTCATAAAACGGAGGAAAGGGTCCTGAAAGATATTGTTAATAGAAATGTTATCCCTACAGACAAAAATCAGAAGATACAACTGACGATTTACTATAAAACCAAGAAAACGGCCAGCCTACTCATGAGAAACTCTCCAGACACTGAGCAGAACGCTCTAAGAGAGACCAACGTCGTCTATGCCTTCAAATGTCCTCTTGGGGACTGTAAGCCTCAAAAAACTCAGTATATGGGCAGGACAACAACATCTCTTTCCAGGCGTTTAACGATGCATAAGCAACAGGGCTCCATTAAGGAACATATAATCTCTTCCCACAACCAAACCATCACCAGAGAAATCTTAGCAAACAACACAGAAATCATTGATAGATACAGCGACAGCAGGCGGCTTGACATCTGCGAGGCACTACACATCAAGAAGTCAACACCAGCAATCAACAGCCAATTAATGCACAACTATATTCTACCCACTTCAAGACTCCGCTCCAATATAGAAGCATCAAGAAATATGGGCCAATAGGCCGTCTGCAGTTACAAGTATGCCCAACTTATACCCATTGTTCCGTGTTCTGTGTTTTGTTGAAAGTTTGTTTTCACCTTACTATTGTATTACATCACCTCACCCAAATGCAGGCATAAAAGACCCAAACAAAAACAACATTTTATTAAACAATTATTTTATTTTTTTACCCTTAAATTTGTTTTAATATTTATATTAAAGTTAAATTTCTTTAAATTTTCAACCAAACACAAAGATGTGAAAACGTTTCAGATTAGGCTCAAAGCTTTCATAAGAGATTCATATTTGTATATGAATGGATTAAGAATGATTCATGTTAGGAGTGTAAAGGTGTCACAACGTTTCAAATTAGTGTTAGATACCTATTAAATTTCACACATAAAACCGTATCTGATACGTGAAAACAAACGTTTCCAATCCTTTCAAACACTTTCCAGATATGTTGTGGCAACCTTAAATTGTTTACTGGGTATCACCCACGTCATGGGTGTGTGTGTGGGGGGGGGGGGGTACTATCGCACACATCATGGGTGTGTGGAGTATACTATCACCCTCGTCCTGGGGTGTGTGTGTGGTCGGGGGGGGGGGGGTGTACTATCGCCCACGTCATGAGTGTATGGGGGATACTATCACCCACGTCATGGGTGTGGGGGGTGTTACTATTACCCACGTCATGGGTGTGTGGGGGTACTATCACCCACGTCATGGGTGTGGGGGGGTGTTCTGTTACCAACGTCATGGGTGTGTGGGGGGGGGGGTTACTATTACCCACATCATGGGTGTGTGGGGGTACTATCACCCACGTCGTGGGTGTGTGGGGGGGGTTAGTTTAGGTTAGGTTAAGATAGGTTAGGTTAGGCAGGGTTGGTTAGGTTCGGTCATATACCTACTTTAGTTTTAACTCAAATTAAACAAATTAACATATACATAATAAAATGGACATATTTATCATTTCTTAAGAAAAAATTTGGAAAAATATATAAATTCAGGAAAACTTGGCTTATTAGGCAAGTCGGGCCTTGCATAGTAGGCCAAATACGACGTTCTGGCTACTAGGAACAATATCAATATATATATATATATATATATATATATATATATATATATATATATATATATATATATATATATATATATATTTATAAATATATATATATATATATATATATATATATATATATATATATATATATATATATATATATATATATATATATATATATATGTCGTACCTAATGGCCAGAACTCACTTCTCAGCCTACTACGCAAGGCCCGATTTGCCTAATAAGCCAGGTTTTCATGAATTAATTGTTTTTCGACTACCTAACCTACCTAACCTAACCTAACCTAAGGAACACAAATGCGAACAAGCCTGAATGGTCCTGGGGACCATTCAGGCTTGTTCGCATTTGTGTTCCTCACGTGTGCCCCAAAGAATGAGGTGATTTGGTAAAATGCTATGCCAAGATAACCATCCGAGTGCCGGCGGTGAGGTGGTTCAAATAGCTTCGGCTATCACCTCATTATGTCCGGTCGTGATGGTCAAGTGGTTTAAGGCGTCTTGTACATACCAGTTGCGTTGCTCCTGGGAGTATGGGTTCGAGTCACTTCTGGGGTGTGAGTTTTTATTCATATATATATATATATATATATATATATATATATATAGATATATATATATATATATATATATATATATATATATATATATATATATATAATATTATAACTGAAAACTTACACCCCAGAAGTGACTCGAACCCATACTGCCAGGAGCAATCTGCTGGCATACAGGATCCCTTAACCGCTCGACCAACACGACCGGACAAAAGAGGAGGAAGTCGAGGCTATTTCCTTCCCCCCACCGGCACGCCGCCCGGTCGCGTTGGTCGAGCGGTTAAGGGATCCTGTATGCCAGCAGAGTGCTCCTGGCAGTATGGGTTCGAGTCACTTCTGGGTGTGAGTTAAGAAAAATAATGGCTCCACTGTCACACGAAGCCGCCGCCACCTGTTCCCTCCCTTTCCCCTCCTTCTCCCCTCCCATAACCATCTTAACACTCTGGTCTCCTACCCTCTCAGGTAGGGGGTCCCCCCTCCCTCCTCAACAATCCATGCCAGGTAGAGGGGCCCTCAACATAACCTACACAGTCACATCAATCTACACACAGGATTACTTCTACGGCGCATACACATACATATTCAACTACTACTACTATTTCTCTCCTCTTCTCCCCTGCCTTTACTCTCCATACATGACCACACACAAACACATAGCCTCCCGTCCC
>WNGS01164051.1:58920-69961 GCA_020271785.1 Procambarus virginalis
AACATGACTGAAAAAGCAGCACAAATACAATAGGTCGACAAACAGCGTTGATTAAAAAAAAATAACAGACATGGGTTGACAATAGAGGGTAAGGTAGGTTACAGGGAATTTATTAGGTAGTGTTTAGTTTTATCTTAACTGGTTGAGAGAGGTACAGTCTTTAACATGGTTGGAAGGTCATTCCACATTCTGGTTCCTTGATTTGTAGAGCATTTCTAGTTTGATTAGTCGTACTCTTGGAAATCAAACTGTATTTATTTCTGGTTGGTGCTCATGGGTTCTGTTACAACCTTCAATGAAGCTTTTGAGTCAGGATTGGCATTACAGTTCAGCGTTTTTATATATATAATACACATGAGAGAATTGCAGTGACTTAATATCTAACATATTAGAGATTTGAGTAGGGGTACCGAGTGATGTCTGGGGCCAGAGTTGGATATTGTCCTAATAGCAGCGTTGTGTTGAGTAATTAGAGGACGTAAATGATTTTGGGTAGTAGAACCCCAAGCACAAATACCATAGTTGAGGTAGTAATAGAGAGTAACCAGGGCAGGGCGGGGTACATAATATCTGATCTTAGAAAGAATGCCAACAGTTTTTGAAACTTTTTTTGATATATTTAGAATGTGTCCCTGGAAATTCAGCTTGTGATCAATGAGAATGCCAAGGAATTTTCCATCTAGTTTGTTACAAATTTGGGTATTGTTTATTTTGAGATTTATTTGATTAGAGGATTTATTGCCAAACAGCATATAGAAAGTTTTGTCAATGTTAAGGGTGAGTTTGTTCGCAGTTAGCCAAAGATGGACTTTATTTAGCTCAGTATTTACTGTGGCATTTAGAGCAAGGGGGTCAGGACTGGAGTAAATGAAGGTTGTGTCGTCAGCAAATAGAATTGGTTGAGGTGTTGGGAGGCATTTGGAAGGTCATTAATGAGATGAGAAAGAGGAGAGGGCCAAGTATGCTGCCCTGAGGAACACCAATGTTGATGGGTAGGGTGGGAGAAATTGAATTGTTCACAGAAACATACTGGAGCCTGTCAGTAAGGTAAGATTTGAGGTATTGCAGGGAGTGTCCTCTGACTCCATAATGATGTAATTTAAAAAGGTTTTAGTGGTTGACAGTGTCAAAAGCCTTACATAGGTCCACAAATAACCCAACAGGGAACTTATTTTTATCAAGAGCTGCATGAATTAAGTTAATCATACTAATAAGTGCATCGTTAGTGCTTTTTTGGGGTCTGAAGCCATATTGGCAAGAGCTAAGTATATTGTGTTTGGCCAGATAAGAGTGAAGCTGCTTGTAGATTAGTTTTTCAAAAATTTTTCATAAGTTAGGCAGGATTGATATAGGTCTGTAGTGGTTAACATCTGTGAGATCACCACATTTGTGGACAGGGGTTACTCTCACTTTTTTACAATATCTGGAAAGGTTTGGAGTTCAAGTGACTTGTTGAAGAGCAATGCAATTGCAGGGGCTAAGGATCTGGAGGCTTTTTTGTAAATTAATGTTGGAATCTCCTCAAGGGCACTAGACTTGGTTTTAAGGGAAAGGATTATCTCAATGACATCAGTGGAATTAGTAAGCATTAGGTACAGACACTGTGGATAGTTACCTGTAAGATAGTCCTTAACATCAGTACTGGAAAATGGAATATCATTTGCAAGTGATGACCCAATGGAAGAGAAGAACCTATTGAACTCAATAGCAGAATCAGAGGCTGAAAGCTGACCATCGTTATTGGACAGGAGTGTTGGTTTGTTGTTTAAAATCTTCTTTGGTCCCAATATTTGTGAAATTGTGCTCCAAGTTTTTTTAATGTTGCTCTTTATTTGGGTAAATTTATCTTCGTAGTATTTAGTTTTGGCTCATCTAATTATCTTAGATAGCACTAATGAGTAATTCTTTGAGAATTCTTTGGAGACGGTTCCTAACCTATACTTCTTCTCAAGGTCATGTTTTTTATTAATGGATTTAAGTATACCCTTTGTAAGCTAGGGATTGTTAAGCCTTTTGGTTGTGACTTGTTTTGTAAGCATAGGACAGTGGGTGTTATAAAGGCTAAGAGTTTTTTGAAGAAAAGATTGCACTGCTATGTTGATGTCCCCTATGTTACCTAACTCTGACTCCCAGTTGACATTATCAGCAGCAGTTATAAAATTGTCTATCGCAGATTCATTGTGCAGCCTAAAACGTATCTCCCTAGACTCTAGAGGTGGTTTGTTAATGTTGGTTAAGAGAAATGTGGGGTAATGGTCTGTAGTGCTATCGGTGAATATACCTGAAGTAAGCGGAGAGGTTATGTTGGTCCAGATGTGATCTAGAGTCGTGGCAGTACTATCAGTGATTCTAGTAGGTCTAGTGATTAAGGGTATGAGGAAGCAGGAATTCATACAGTTGAGGAGGCTAACAGCAGTAGGGTGTTCAGGCTCACAGAGGTCAATATTAAAGTCCCCTGCGATAATTAGATGGTTTTTGTTCAGTCTGTTATCGAGTATTAGATTACTAAGGTTTGAATTGAATTCGGACACATCAGTGTTAGGAATTCTATAGACTGCACCCACAGATAGGATAGACTCGGCACCCTTGACTCTAAAACTGGCGAAGATATACTCCCCACAGCAGTCTCTAGTTCTAATTACTTTAAAACATGTTAGTTCTTGGTGGTAGTAAAGAGCAGTACCACCACCTCTCTGAGTTTGACGACAGTTGTGAATTGCCGAGAAGTTAGGCATGTTAAAGAGTTGAGTAGTATCCTCTTTCAACCATGTTTCAGTAAGTATAATAAAAGAGAATTTGTTGTCAATAGTTTCAATCAAGGCACTAACATCATCGAAGAGTTTACCTAGGGATCTGACATTCAAGTTGATTACAGAAATATTGTGATTAATACATTGTTTACATCATGTGATGTAAAATATCTGCAATTTAGATCATTAAAGTGATGATTGTCATAGATAGTAGATAAGAGGTTTAGTTCAGGGTCTAAACTTGCCTGCATAAAAAGGCTGGTTGCAGGAAAACAAGGCAAGAATGGCAAATTACAAAATTGAATTATGATATAAAAGGGGAAAAAATATATAAACAAGTATATACAAAACACAAACAAAATGAACAAAAAAAGAAAATATGAGGTAGCTTACAAGGGGCTTACAGATACTCTCAGGTACACTGTAAGTAACAATTTGCATAATTGAGACACAGGCAAAGCCAGGGGTACAATGGAGTAAGAGAGTATGGCGAGGCTAGGCAATCTAAATAATAAATGAAATCAAAGAAAAAAGTTGAATAATAAACGTAGGAAAATTTAAGCTAAAGACTATTAACTAAAAGTCGTTTAGTTATAGTCGTATAATTAAAAAGACCTAAAGAAATATTGAAGTCCTCGGTTAATTTTGTCCAGAAAATGACTAGTAAAATGTAAATTAAAAATCAATTAAAAAAGTGAAACAAAGAGAAATTAGGATACCTAGCCCGCACTAGGTGACAAGGGGGTTAATTATGTTGACTCATTAGGAGTGATAATAAGGTGAGACAAACCACATTGGTTGAGGAAAGTGTTGAGGTTATCCTCATTTGCAATTGTAAACATTTTACCTGTTGATGTTTTTTAGTAACAAGACACCTGGTGTGGTTCTTCAGCTATACCTTGCTCTGGTTAGACCCCCATTTAGATTATGCAGTTCAGTTTTGGTCGCCTTGCCATAGAATGGATATAAATTCATTTGAAAGTGTCCAACGTAGGACGTCAAAGTTAAATCCCCAAATTAGCAATCTTTCATATAAAGAAAGATTAACAAAGTTAAAATTGCATTCACTGGAAAGGCGAAGAGTTAGGGGTGACATGATAGAGGTTTACAAGTTGATGAATGAGACATAACAAAGGGGAAATTATTAGGGGGTATTAAAAGTATCAACACAAGACAGAACACAAAATAATGGGTATAAATTAGATAAATTTAGATTTAGAAAAGACTTGGGTAAATACTGGTTCGGTAACAGGGTTGTTGATTAGGGCCCTGATTAGCAGGGCTGCAATTACCGCGTAACGGGGTGGAGGTTGGGACCCTCGATTGTTTCAAGCGTTGGTTGGACATGTATATGAGTGGGATTGGGTGGTTATAAATAGGAGCTGCCTCGTATGGGCCAATAGGCCTTCTGCAGTTACCTTTGCTCTTATGTTCTTATGTTAGACTGGTCAACCTGTCCTCGTCCCCACCCACATAGACTTGTCGGCTGAAGGCATAAAGTTAGGTTCTTCTTTAGTAAATACAGAGATAAAAGATTTATTAAAAATACTACTCATCTCTTCCTCATTATCCAATATATTACCTGTCTCGGTCTTTAATGGACCTATCCTTTCCCTAACCTTTGTTCGATAAAAATGAAAAAAAACTTTAGGGTTTGCTTAACTTGTTATACGAACTTCATAGTTTCTTTTTTTTTTCAACTTCATAGTGGTGGAGGAACTATTTTTCAAACTTCATAGTGGTGGAGGTGGGCTCCCTCGATTGTTTCAAGCGTGGGTTAGACATGTATATGAGTGGGATTGGGTGGTTATAGATAGGAGCTGCCTTGTATGGGCCAATAGGCCTTCTGCAGTTACATTTGTTCTTATGTTCTTATGTTTTTACCCTCCTTTTTGCACCCCATACCCATCTTGTGGGTGGAAGTGGAAATGGTTACAGAGGCACATATATGGGCTTAGGGACTGAACCCCACAATACATTTAGCTAAGCTGGTTACAATCTTGATGATATAGTTACAAAATTCAGTATAAGTCGTAAAATTATCAATGGGTTCGAGATCAACCACAATTACAGTTTCTATGCAGGCGATGAGTCAAAATAACATGGCTAAAATATGTTGACCAGATCACACACTAGAAGGTGAAGGGACAAGACGTTTCGGTCCGTCCTGGACCATTCTAAAGTCGACAATCGTCTTGAGAATGTTCCAGGACTTACCGAAACGTCATCGTCCCTTCGCCTTCTAGTGTGTGGTCTGGTCAACATACAGTTTCTAAATTAAGCAATAGGCAGAATAAGATTGTAGAATATGTAGTTTAGTAGTAGAGTACCACATCACATTGTTTGGATGTGTGATAATTGTATGATAGACAGTATGTTAAATGTGCTTTTTGTACTGTGATTTGTGTATTTGTACCCTATAATATATAGTAAAAATATATACTATACTATAATATACTATAGTATACAAATACAAACGAATACAAATATTAATTCAGGTAAAGTACATACATACAAGGTAAGATACAAAAGTTGATGGATTTATAGATAGAGCTAGTACATACAATGCTTAAAGTCACTATTATGCAGAGTTTTGGGCAGGAAAAACACTAAGACTAAAACTTAATACTAATTGAGATTAAAGTACAAATTGTGTTGAGAAAAAATAAGAAAAAAATAGAAAAAAGGGGGGGGGAACATGGCAGAAAAAATAAAAAATACAATATGGTCAACAAAACAGCATTGTTTAAAATAGAAGACATGGGTTGACATTTTGGGGGTGAGGTAGGTTACAGTGAGTTAATTAGGTAGTACTTAATTTTTATCTTAAGCTGGTTGGGAGAGGTACAGTCTTTAACATAATTGGGAAGGTCATTCCACATTCTGGGTCCCTTGATTTGTAAAGCATTTCTAGTTTGACTAAGTCGTACCCTTTGAACATCAAATATTTATTTGTTTCTGGTGTGGTGCTCATGGGATCTGATACAACCTTCTAGGAAGCTTTTAAGGTCAGGATTGACATTACAGTTCAGCGTTTTATATATATAAAATACACATGAGAGGATGTGCAGGGACTTAATATCTAACATATTCAGAGATTTGAGTAAGGGTACATATATGAGGGTACATATACTGCCCGGTTGCCTGAAATGCTATGCATACTAGTGGCTTTAGGTATTGTATGTACTATCTCTATCTATAAAACCAACATTATGTTTGTAAATGAACTATGTATGTACTTTCCTGAATAAAATTGACTTTACTGTATACTTATATACTATGTAGTTTTTTTTATCCCTCTCGTTTGTGAGAAAAAAATGACTAATACGTTCGGCCAATGACTTTGACTTCGATTTGACTTTGACTTCGTTCATGGCATCGTATTTTCCATAATATAAAAGTGTATGACAATGCAATTATATTATTGTGTGCAAATAAGTTGGAAATTTCATGTACCCTAAAAATAGTAAAATAAAGAATAAGAATAATTAAATAATTGTTGTAGTAAATTGTCACACGTTCATCATACACAAACGAACACACAGTGTGGAGCTGCAGTACAACAAGATCCCCGCCATTTTAAAACACGGCTTCGAATGTAAGTAAAGTTTTTCTCGTACTAACACTGTGTTATACAATAGAATTGATCTTGAATTCACAAATTTAGTTGCTACATCTGACAGAGTATGTTAGACGGTGTAATGCTGGTTGATGTTGACGCATTTGTGGGCTTGGTGGTGGTTTAAATGTGATGGCGTGGTCCGCTGTTGGAGACTGTGTTTTGATAGTATGGGTATAGGTTTGATATTGGTCTATAGTTTGTGGTGGTGGTGGTTGTAATGTGTAATATTGGTTGTTAGTGTGTGGTGGTGATTGTAGTGTGTGGTGGTGTTGGTAGTGTGTGGTGGTGTTGGTAGTGTGTGGTGGTGTTGGTAGTGTGTGGTTGTGGTGGTAGTGTGTGGTTGTGGTTGTAATGTGTGGTGGTCGTAATGTGTGGTGATGGTGGTAGTGTGTGATGGTGGTGGTAGTGTGTGGAGGTGGTTGTATTGTGTGGAGGGGGTTGAAGTGTATGGTGGTGGTTGTAGTGTGTGGTGATGGTTGTAATGTGTGGTGATGGTGGTAGTGTTGTGGTGGTGGTTGTAAAGTGTGGTGGTGGTTCTTATATGTAATGGTGGAGGTTGTAATGTGTGGTGGTAGTAGTGTGTGATGGTGGTGATAGTGTGTGGTGGTGGTTGTAGTGTGTGGTGGAAGTTGTAGTGTGAGGTGGTGGTGGTAGTGTGTGGTGGAGGTTGTAATGTGTGGTGGTAGTGTGTGGTGGAAGTTGTAATGTGTGGTGGTGGTGGTGGGTGGTGGTGGTTGTAGTGTGTGGTGGAGGTTGTAGAGTGAGATAATAATATAACAGTAGTGTTTGTGATGGGCTTCTTATATGTGCAATCAATTTGCTGTATGGTGCCTATTATTCTTGTTTAAATTACCAATCAAGCTGTCAATGTAATCAGTCAGAGCTAGTGGCTTTATAAGATTGTAAATATTATGCTATGTATTTTCACAAACCCAATGTACCTTCTTGTACATAAATAAATAAATAAATAAAAATAAATAAATATTTGCTATGGTACATTAAATAATTTTGTACATTACATTAATTATAAATGAACATTAATTAATTAACATTAATTAAAAATTGAACATTACATTAATTAAATTTAATACATTTAACTATATTTTGCTATACACTGTAGTCCTAAACTTCCTTTGTCCTAGCTGGTAGCATTTGATCCCAGGTCCCATAGCAGGTATTTTGCTATATACTGTAGTCCTAAACTTCCTTTGTCCTAGCTGGTAGCATTTAATCCCTGGTCCCAGTAGACCACTTTTGGCTTTGGGCCTGGTGGAGGTTGGTCCACCAGGCTGTTGCTTGGAGCGGCCCGCAGGCCACTCTGCTCTTTCTGAATCTATTCCCCACATTCAGTGCAATTGAAATGTTTAGCAACCGTATGTAGCATTCTATGAGCATTTATTTATTTATTTACTTATATATATATATATATATATATATATATATATATATATATATATATATATATATATAAATATATATATATGCATATATATATATATACATATATATATATATATATATATATATATATATATATATATATATATATATATATATATATATATAAATATATATATATGCATATATATATATACATATATATATATATATATTATATATATATTATATATATATATATATATATATATATATATATAACTGAAAAACCAATGAAACCATTGGAGATGCCGTTGTTGACTAGGACCTGCCTTACCCTACAGAGTTCTTCGTCGACGGGCTTCCATTCTGAGCTGTGGCTGAGAGTACGGTCGACATAAGCATTAACAACACTCTTCTTGTACAGTCTGGGCAGTCACTGTTGGCATTTAGGCACATTCCTATGTTTGTTTCCTTAGTGTAGACTGCAGTGTGGAAACCTCCGCTCCTTTCCATGACTGTTACATCTAGAAAGGGCAGCTTCCCATCCTTCTCCATCTCGTAAGTGAAACGCAACACAGAATTCTGCTCAAATGCCTCCTTCAGCTCCTGCAGATGTCTGACATCAGGTTCATGTGTAAAAATGTCGTCAACATACCTGCAGTATATGGCCGGTTTCAAGTTCGTGACGACTAAGACTTTTTCTCGATGGTACCCATGTAGAAGTTCGCAAACAGGACACCTAGGGGTGAACCCATGGCGACCCCATCTACTTGCATATACATGTGCCCCTCCGGGATCAAGAAGGGGTACCTCTTTAGTACAAGCTTGGAGTAGTTTCCTCAGAATGTTTTCTGGTATGTCAAGAGGAGTACAGGCTGGATCACGATACACTCTGTCCGCTATCATCCCGATTGTTTCATCCACAGGTACGTTGGTAAACAGTGATTCTACGTCCAACGAGGCTCTTATCCCTGTGGCCCGTGTTCCCCGCAGTAAGTCAACAAATTCCTTTTGAGACTTCAGGCTGAAGGCGCAAAGGACATAACGAGTCAGCAAGCCGTTGAGTCGTTTCGCCAGTCTGTACGTGGGTGTGGGTATCTGGCTGATGATTGGCCGAAGTGGGTTTCCAGGCTTATGTGTCTTGACATTTCCATATGCATATCCAGGTTTATATTCCCCAATAACCTTTGGCAGGTGGAGACCGGATTTCTTGGCGTTCACAGTTCCGATCATTTTGTTGACCTTTGCTTTCAATTCGGCTGTAGTGTCCTTCGTTACCCTTTGGAATTTAGTTTGGTCAGATAGTATGAGGTTCATTTTCGCCAGATATTCGTCTTTCTTAAGGATGACGTATATTGGCGACTTGTCGCCTCTCCTGACAACTATCTCCTTGTTCTCACGAAGGCTCTTAGCTGCCGCCTTGAGCTCGGGGGGTCAGTATGGTGCTTCTGTAGTTGCCTCGATTCTTTCCTCCTTCTGCAATAAGTCCTGCTTGTAAGGTGTTTTTGGTGGTGACCTTCTTTTGTGCTTCGAGGTCAAATATGTCGTCCAACAGGATCTCCAACTCCACTTTCCGGGCCAACGCACTTGGTCTGGACATAACGTGACAGTTTATACCCAGACTTAGGAGAGTGACTTGGTCCTCAGTGAGGTTGATTCCTGCAAGGTTCAGGAGGCCGTCTCTTGGTCGTGGAATTGCCATAGGTCCTCCATATAACGTTGTTAGTTTCTTGATTATCCTTGTTTCAGTGCTGAGGTGATGTCGGTCTGTGAGGATGTCGACACAACATCCTCACGACAAAGGATGACAAAGTCTTAGTCGACACGAACAAAGTCTTAGTCGACACGAACTTGAAACCGGCCATATACTGCAGGTATGTTGATGACATTTTTACACAGGTACCTGATGTCAGACATCTGCAGGAGCTGAAGGAGGCATTTGAGCAGAATTCTGTGTTGCGTTTCACTTACGAGATGGAGAAGGATGGAAGCTGCCCTTTCTAGATGTAACAGTCATGGAAAGGAGCGGAGGTTTCCACACTGCAGTCTACACTAAGGAAACAAACATAGGAATGTGCTTAAATGCCAACAGTGACTGTCCAGACAGGTACAAGAGGAGTGTTGTTAACGCTTATGTCGACTGTGCTCTCAGTCACAGCTCAGAATGGAAGCAAGTCGACGAAGAACTCTGTAGGGTAAGGCAGGTCCTACTCAACAACGGCTTCACCAATGGTTTCGTTGAAGACATCATAAGAAGGAAAGTGAAACGCCATGCAACCTCAAAAGAGACAACTAATACAACACCTATACCCCTTATTAGACTATTTTACAGGAACTTCTTTCCACAGCTCATAAAACGAAGGAAAGGGTCCTGAAAGATATTGTTAATAGAAACGTTATCCCTACAGACAAAAATCAGAAGATACAACTGACGATTTACTATAAAACCAAGAAAACGGCCAGCCTACTCATGAGAAACTCTCCAGACACAGAGCAGAACGCTCTAAAAGAGACCAACGTCGTCTATGCCTTCAAATGCCCTCTTGGGGACTGTAAGCCTCAAAAAACTCAGTATATAGGCAAGTCAACAACATCTCTTTCCAGGCGTTTAACGATGCATTAGCAACAGGGCTCCATTAAAGAACATATAATCTCTTCCCACAACCAAACCATCACCAGAGAAATCTTAGCAAACAACACAGAAATCATCGATAGATACAGCGACAGCAGGCGGCTTGACATCTGCGAGGCACTACACATCAAGAAGTCAGCACAGCAATCAACAGCCAATTAATGCACACCTATATTGTACCCACTTATCATCTCCGCTTCAATATAGAAGCATAAAAAATATGGGCCAATAGGCCCTCTGCAGTTACTTCCATCCTTCCCTTTAGCTTATACCCCGTTCTATACCCCGTTCTATACCTCGACCTATACCCCGTTCTATACCCCGTTCTGGCTTGTGTTGAAAATCTGTTTTCACCTCATCCAATACTATTGTAACATGTCACCTCTCCCAAATGCAGGTATATAAAATCGAAGATGTTTAAGCTCTATTCAGTTATAGTTGTGTGTGTGTGTAAACAAAAGTCTTTGAAAATGTAATAAGTTTTACGAAATGCGCTCAAGTGTCGCGTCAGACTAGAATTAAAAATGAATTTTGGAGAATTGATTTTTCATTTACCGTCAACATTAAAAAGAAGCATAAGGAAGATCGAGATAATTCGTGTTAGAATCATTAATCTTACTTTTTCGGTCATATTTAATAATATATGTCTACAGGAAA
>WNGS01164051.1:83757-99208 GCA_020271785.1 Procambarus virginalis
TGTGTACTGTGGCACCCGGTGCTCAAATGAGTGGGCAGAGACGCTCGCCGCTGTTTCGTTGTCCAGAGTGAGTCAAGGGTGAGCGGGGAGTCCGAGTGCCAGCTGTGGCCCACCGTAGTTGATGGCAGCAGGTAGATGTTTTACTTCCTCCACAACCCGAAGTGCTTGAAGTGATAATTTCAATGGGGGGTACATACGCCATTCATATAGCATCCCAGATTATGCCCAAGGAGATCCTGCCCATTATTTAACTATATATCGTGATTATTTCATTCGGCAATTAGAATCCTTGTTTGATGTCGTTCACCCCAATTTCCCTCCTGCCCTCTTGATATACCCCGATTTTTCATTCAATTTACAACGGCTTAATCGAGAAAATGAACCTGATTTTGAGGGGGAGTTGCCCATAAGGGCTGAACAACGCACTGTAACTAGGCATGAGGCCAGTGTTGTCGTAGATCAATGGATTGCTGAATTGGATAATAAGTTAGAAGAGTTATTTGCCGAGACAGAAGGTTCAAGTCTAGGTATACAGAGCATTTCTGGCTTTTATATTAATTCCTTAGCTGTTCAACATCCCATCCGTCTTGGAGAATACGTGCCTTATCCAGATAAATTGCGTGGTAAAAAACTCATTTTCAACCCTAAAGGGGAGCAAAATATGTGTTTGATCCAATGTTTAGCCGCATATATATGCCTTTCTCGGGGATGAATTCAAATAACATTGGCAGGCGTTCAAAGTCTTCCAGGTGGTGTCTCAGATTTGTCCGTTGGAGTGAGGATATCGAAATACCTATAACGTACGACAACATAAATAAAATAGAAAGTATAAATAAATTAAGTATATTTATCTATGTACTCACTCGTGAAGAAAATAGGTACTACATTAGCTTAGCTAGAAAAGGCAGGGAACATTCCTCTCCCAAAGTACCCTTGCTCATGCTAGAGGATCGGCATCTTGTGCTAATTAAAGATTTCAATCAGTATGTCCTTAACATGCGCAGCCATTCATGAGATCCCTAACAATCATATTTACTGTCATTCATGTTTAATTCATTTGTCACCTGATGCGATGCAGGATCACGAAGAGTCATGTGAAGTTAAACAAACATTGAAATTTTACCCTGAAGGTCATAAAATCAAGTTCAAAAATTACGGTCGCGCTTATGGTCCTTCTCACACGGCCTATTATGATTTAGAGTGCTTGTTAGACCCCTCCAATCCCCAAGGTATGATTGAAAAGCGTCACAAAGCCGTGGCATATGCTTTTATCATCAACAGGGAATTGGAGGTGGTAGATAAATTAACGTATATGGGAGATGACCCAGTGAATCATTTCATAGATACTTTGGAGAAGTCATGGAAGAGAATTAAATCTACCATGCCTGAATACAAAATATCTATGACACGTGCACATTGACAAGCCTATAGACGCCAGACCACATGTGAAATGTGTTATAGGCCATTTTAATCTGCTATGGACAAGCACCGTCGTCATGATCATGCTATTGAATTTAATAACTATTTTGCAGCCTATTGCCGTAGGTGCAACATATTATGCAGAAATTCATATAAATATTTGTATACATTCTCTCGCAATGCAGCTTATGACCTCGGGGTAATTTTAAATGAATTGTCTAACCTCCCTAACCGCAAAATTGATATTGCCTCCAAAGATGGATTTAAGTTCATGAAAGTAGATATCGGTAAACTTCGGTTTATGGATAGTTGGCTTTACTAAATGGTGGGCTGGAAAAACTAGCTAAAGAAAATATCGGGGAAGGTAAACCCACCACTTACACCTCAGTTATGCTAGATGACGTCCCTGTAGCCGCCCACCATTTATTGAAGACAGGCAAACAAGTATTCTGTTATGACTATATTTCATCTTTGGAGAAATTAAATGAACCGGCTCTTCCTCCTCCCGAAGCCTTTTTCAATAGTTTAAAACACGAGGCCATAAGCGAGAACGATTATACACAAGCTAAAGAAGTCTTTAGATTAGCGGAATGCAAGACCATTGGGGATTACTTGAAGGTCTATTTGAAAGTAGATACTGGACTATTGTGTGATGTGTTTACTGTATGGCGCAAGACCATGCTTGAGCTGTACAAGTTAGACATTACACACTGTCTCGTTATCTAGTTTTGCGTGGGACGCTTTCTTGTTTAAGAGTCAAGTTGTCTTGGACTCTATTTCCGATCCCCATTTGTACGATGTATTGCGTAGAAATCTAAGAGGCGGATTTACCTCTGTTGTACGACAACACACAAGTGTACAAAATGAGCATACGGGTGCTGATCCTTCTAGTACTGATAAATATATTCTGTATTTGGATTTTAATGGCTTATACGCCACCTGTATGACAGAACTGCTTCCTCAAGGTGGGATCCGTAAATTATCTGCTGCCGAATGCAATGATTGGCTCCATCAGGAATTGGAAAATATTGCATGTGATGGGGATAAGGGGTATTGGGTCATGTGTGATACCAAGCATGTCGCACCTGAGGTGGCTCGATTCACCGATGATTTGCCCTTAACCCTGTCACATGCTAATATTTCAACTGATCTTCTCTCCGATTATAGCAAACACATTTTAAATACCGAAGATCGCAAACTCCCCAAGAAAAACAATAAATTAATTGCTTCTCATCTCCCACAAAAAGATTACTTGGTCAATTTAGATTTGCTTCAGATGCTGATGAAATTGGGATTAGAAGTAGCTAAGGTAATTGCAGTTTATGAATTCCAACAAAGCAAGTACCTTAAGGAATTTGTCGAAACAAATGCTTGTGAACGTGCAAATACGCCTTGCGCCATTAAGGGCAAAGCTTTCAAGCTGGTATCAAATGAAATTTACGGCAAGAGTTTGACAAATGTGAGTAAATATGGTGATCAGCATTATTTAGTTACATCACGAGACAAATTCCAAAAGCGTGCACGTAATCCGTTCTTCAAACGGAGCATTTTGTTGAGCGAAGACAGTCATTTGCACGGTTAAGAAACGATCACTTAAAGTCAATACACCAACGTACTTGGGCTTCCAGATCTTGCAAATAGCTAAGAGGATCCTATATGATTTTTGGTATAATACGGTCAAAGTTCATTATGGAGACAGAGCTAGATTGCTGTATACGGATACAGATTCGTATTTGATTGAATTGACCTGTCCAAATGCTTTTGAGGAATTAAATAAACTGCCTTTATCTCAGCATATGGATTTCAGCAATTTTCCTCCTGAAAATCCCTATTTCGATGACTCCCGCAAAGGTCAACTGGGTTTGTTAAAATCTGAAGTTGGAGCCAAAATTATCAAGGAACTCATTGCATTGAAGCCTAAAATGTACTCAATTCTCACTCAAGATCAGGTTCAGATCTGTCGTTGTAAAGGAATTCCCACTTATCATCAGTCTAAACTTACTCATGCCGCTTTCCAAAGTGCTTTAGAGTTAAATATTGGGCAGAGGTTCCAATCCAGATCTATTAGGAATGTTAAAGGCCGTATGTGTACCTGTCTCACTACAAAACGTGGATTGTCCGCCTTTGACGATAAACGTTATGTACTGAGTCCTACACAGTCTTTGGCGTATGGACACCCCGATATACCTCGAGCAGAAATTCATGAAGAAGAGAATGAAGAGGAGGAAGATGCACCTGCTGCTGCTGCACGTCCTGCAAGACGCGGATTCCATCCCATATTCAATATGTGGGGAAAACGCGATGCACTGGTGAACAAGACGTATCCTCACAATTCGTGACTGAAGAAATTGGCGATAGAAAAATTTGCAACCTCCCCTAACCTATCATTGATGTTTGAAAAAATTGCGGGGCCCCTGACTCATCACTGATGTTCTGAAAATGCAGTCTCCCCTAACCTATGTTGAAAATGTTCTGTTCTATATAAAAAAAAAATTATGAAATGTATACTCTGATGTTTTTATAAATCCTTGCCCCCTAACCTATGTTTTGAAAAATGTTCTATGCAAAAATAAAAAAATTATGAAATGTATACTTTGATGTTTTTATGAAACCTCCCATGTTTAAATATGTCTTTATCATACTTATGTCAGTACAAACCCAACACGAGTCATGGATAGTTCACCTATCACTGAAGAACAACTCGATATTTTCAATGAACCTAGCAGAATAATCATTGCAGGATTTTCCAATGGCGGAAAATCTCATTTGTGCACTAAACTCGTACATAAATACCATCTGAAATTCTCCAGTATTATATGTGGGGGCAGTTACAGAGCATTGCTTGACGATCCAGTAATTAACAAGAAAATAATAGCTCATCCTGAAATTAT
Organism: Procambarus virginalis; assembly: GCA_020271785.1. Taxonomy (NCBI): domain Eukaryota; kingdom Metazoa; phylum Arthropoda; class Malacostraca; order Decapoda; family Cambaridae; genus Procambarus; species Procambarus virginalis. Next base: position 88,068 of record WNGS01164051.1, read on the forward strand.
CAACCCTTTAGATGAACGTACAGACGATTCACCTATTTAATTATTATTGATGACTTGTTCATCGAATCTGCCAATTCCAAAATTGTGTCTGATATCTTCACTAAAGGCAGACATCTGGCTATTTCGTGTATATTAATTACCAAAATATATTTTTCTCTGGGAAATATGCTAGAAGTATCAGTTCAAACGCCTCCCATTTCATACTAGTGAAATCTAGAGATTTAGCTCAAATTGAGACTTTAGGGCGGCAATTATTTGGAAAACAAGATTCTATAAAGCTTTTGGATATCTACAAGAAAGCCATCAGTAAACCTTATGGATATTTATTGGTGGATTTAGGAGTAAAAACCCCTGAACGCATTACNCTCGTTGGGAAGACTTCTGAAAATACACATGATGAGATCAATTTGCCTATCCCAATCCATTGAGGCTCATTACAAACTTTTTTAAGAGTGCCTTGATGGTCTGATGACTACGCTCGAGAGAACCCTGTGAAGCAGGATGATAGGGGCTGGACAGTACCTGTTTGATGTTGAACTCCTCCAGAGTCCGTTTGAAGAGATCACTGGTGAAGTTGGTGCCACAGTCGCTCTGAATCTCCCTCGGAAATCCATACTGGGTGAAGATTTTCAATAATTCTTCACCACTGTAGCAGCTGTACATTTTTCACTGGAACTGCTATCGGAAATCTGGTGGTAGGACCACGATGGTTAAGATATAGGCGTTGCCAGCAGTGGTCCGAGGCAAAGGACCAACACAGTCAATAATAAGTTTGGAACGGTTCCTCAGGCACCAGGATGGGTATCAGTGGTGCTCTGGGAATGGAAACGTTCGGTTTCCCGGCTAACTGACACACGTGGCACAGCTTGACATGATTCTTGACGTCGTTTACCATACCTGGCCAGTAGTAGTCTTGTCGAATTCCATGGTAAGTCTTGTTGAACCCATTTGTGACAATGCTCCGTGGGCAGGTGTAGAATCGTGGGCCGCAGGCTGGTAGGAATCACTAGTTGTTCAACGTCTGCCCAATCGTCCTCGTCCTTCAGTTTACTGGTCTATACCTGCGATAAAGTAATTCGTTCTCCATAAAGAACCCAGGAACACTGTCGGATTGGGTTTCAGCTGAAAGAATAATGGTGTCATGGTAAGATCATCTCTCTGTAACTTACGGAACTCCAAAGCAGTCAGATTAGGGGGTAGTTTCGAAGGTCCTGAGGGACAGCGGTAGCAGTAGAGTCAGCTGGCTGTGGTCGTGCAGCTTGAACACGGGTGGTCACCATAACAGGAGGAGAACCTTCATCACTCTCTTGAACCTTTGCTGGAACATGCTCAAAAATCGGGTTATCCAACACATAGTTGCTTTCCTCGGATATGTTCTTGACGATCTGGTTGTTTGGTTGTTGGTCGTCTGCCAAGTCGTTGCCCAGGAGAAGTTGTACTCCAGGCATGGGAAAAGGTTTTTCCTGACGGCGACTTGGACTTCACCGGTCACGAAGGGACAATCTAGGTAAACTCTGGCAAGGGATAAGGAGTTGTAGCAGTAGGGTCAGTGATGAACACAGTCTCTCCTGTGTAGGCGACGTTGGGCACAGCTGATTTCATGACGATCGATTGTAGAGCCGCTGTGTCCCGTAGGATCTTAAGTCCAAAACGTCCCTCTGAATCTGAACCGTGGGTAGAGATAGTTCCTGGATATAGATGCTTGCTAAAGAGAGAGAGATCATTAGCATGAACACCAACATTCATTACAGGCTTACCTAAGTCTAAACCTACTCACACTTAGGGTGAGTAGGTTTAGACTTAGGAGGTTCGATGTTACTTTAGATTGGGACTTACCACATTTCTCATGGTACGTCCATATAGTCGACAATACCTGAAGTACAGTTGAGAGGTACCTTGATCTGGGCTCGCTTTCTCGTAACTGTACCAAGACTTCTTACTGGTAGGTTCTGGTGTCAGCCGGTGGATGAGGCTGTAAGTGTCAGATGACTCGCGCACTTCACCAAATAAAGAGAGAGAGATCATTAGCATAAACACCAACATTCATTACAGCTTACCGGACTTAGGGTGAGTAGGTTAGACTTAGGAGGTTCGATGTTACCTTAGATTGGGACTTACCACATTCTCAATGGTACGTCCATATAGTCGACAATACCTGCAGTACAGTTGAGAGGTACCTTGATCCTGGATGGGTATGTTGAACTCTTCTTTGTCCGCTAAATATAGGCGGACAGGAGGAGGTACACGTCTCAAAAATTCTTCAACCAGTATGAGGTTGACAAGCTCTGGAAAAGTAGAGACATGTGCTGCCTCCAGCCATTTCATGAAATATCTTCGTTTGGTGTTAGCAAATTCTAAGAAGGTGGTGGTACTTGCCTTGACGTAGTCACGAAACTTTCGTCGATAGCTTTCGGTGGAGAGAAGGTAGGCGTCCAACACAGCTTGCTTCAGGGTGGTGTAGTCGTTTTCAGATGTCAAAGTGCTGAGTGTGACTGCTGCTCTACCTGTTAAATGTAATCGGAGAAGGGTAGCCCATTGGTCGTCAGGCCAATTAAGTTGATCAGCAAGGGTCTCAAAAGTGGTGAAAAACACATCAATCTCCGTTTCTATGAACGGGGACATTAACTTACTTGCATGGGAGACATTAAAACTGGGAGGAAGACTAGCTGCCGCTTGCTGGAGTTGAGCTTGGTGTGCAGCGTCCCTCGTGAGTTCTCGGTCACGACAGTTTAGAGCTGTTTCTGCCTGTCGTTTGTCGTGTTCACGCTGCATTTCGAGTTGTCGTTGTCTTACTTCAAGTTGTACCTTTTCACGCTCTTTGAATAAGGCCAACTCACGTTCACTTTCTTCTCTCTTCAGTGCGGCCTCTTCTCTTTTAAGGCGGATTTCTCTTTCTTGTTCTTCCTTTCTGATGGCAGCTTCACGCTCTCTGATTGCAGCTTCACGCTCTCTGATGGCAGCTGCTTCCTGTTGTTGCTCCCGCTCGATCTTAGCAAGTTCTAGCTTGAGCTTTATTGCTGTCAAGTCATGTTTATCTGAAATAGTGTATTGTTCATGAGTATCAGAATCTATCGTCCCTTCATCCAAAAGATAATCTAAAATTATATTATTCATGGCATATTTGTTGGCGCCAGGTGGAACTTCCAATTGATACTCGTGTGCAAGAGTTATCAATTCGACCCTTCTAGCGTGATGCAATTTCTCTATTTCACCTTCTGGATTTGCCTTGAAAGCTTGTAAGCGGAACATTGTGAAAATATAGCAGAATAAAGGAGACACGAATATACAGTGAGAATATGGTGAATGTCTGAAACAGGAAACGTGGCATCTGATACCTATCCTGTGGGGAATTATTAATAATTAAAGTTAATTCAAGATGGTAAATGAATAAGGTCGCAGGAAATCTTGTACCTGGTACTCACTGTGGGAGGATAAAGGCAAGAATATCCTACTAATTAATTGAAACAGTTTCGAAAAACAAGTAAAACACTAAATGGTTTCAAAGTAATTAGGTAGTACAAAAAATGTAGTCATACTTTGCCGAGTCACTATAAAACATAAGCAAGGTACCCACTGAAATTGAATATGGTATTTACAGAATTAGCGAACTTTGTGCTCAAAAGAAAGAACGCCAACTCCCTACCTTGGGTAAATACCATCAGTCTGACCGACGAGTAGGGGTGCGAGTGTCAACTGGTGACGAGAACTATCGGCGAGGTCCCAACTCGCCAATAATAGTTCGTGCTAGAGGATCTTTGGCCCTCTTTTTCCTCCTAGAGTCGGATTGCAGAAAATAGGTGCTATTGACCCGTAGACAGACCACAGTACCAGGGTACCTATGTGATAATCTGTCAAAAATGTGAGAAATATCTGAGGGACAAAAGATGTTAAACACGGGTAATAACACGGAAGGGGGAGACGACCAATTAAGAGTATGACTGCGGCTTACAGTCACCATGTAATCCAAAGTTGTCTCACACTCACCATATGCTACTCCCGTAATGCACAATATACACAGCACCATATAATAAAAAAATGATTAATGTAAATAATGAAAGCAAGGGAAATGAAAGCCAAGTACGCTTACCACAATTACCAATACCTGAGTGCAGCTCCTAGGACAGGCCCCCAATTATATGTGACGGTAAACTAGTGGAGTATGGTGGTCGGCAGTCTTCCACTGGCAGATGTTAAGGCCAGGCCACATATAAAAACAAAAAGTAAAAAAAAAAAGGAAAAAAAAAGAATGACTGCGTGTTTGATAATCTGTGGTAAGGTAAGGGAAGAGACATAAAACACAATAATAAACAATGCTCTTTAATAACACTCAGAAACAAATTGAAATAAAGGCAAAATCTTGGCTTAATGGTGCAGAACAACAAGTCGAAAAATAACTGAACATAAAACTGGATTACGTTAAAGGGAGGAGAAGTGACATGAAATAACAAGTAAAATAATAGTAGTGCTGGGAATATATGCGCTAGCTATAAACCTCTATTTGATCACACGAGGTGAGTCAACTTTGGTGTTCATAGCATGAGCACTGGATATATTCTGGTGAGAGAATGGCTGGGCAGTCTTGACAATGGCTAGCGAGGAATGTGATTGGCGTGGAGCTGGAGTGGTGTGTTGGTTAGCGGCCAATGAGAACGCAGGGCGTCCAGTAACAAGCAGTTTGTCTGGGACTGTAGCCGTCGGCGCGACCAGGTGTGCAGAAGTGGGGGGAAGGAGCGAGTTGCAGGTGCGTGTGGCTGTCTTGATATATACGTTAAGCCACTATAAAACGTATCTTGCATATTGTTGAGAATGTGACGATGGGAAGATATAGCAGGCTCAGTCTCTGGGAAGAGATTATCGTCACAACGTACATAAATATATATGCACGTACATAAATATATATGCACATCTCACATTCGCTCAAAAACATGCCTCCCCACACCTTGCTGTAGCATATAACAAATCAAAATACTTATTCAGTGTACATATATAGGAATACTACATTAAGTAAAAGCAAGCTTCACATGTTTTTGAAATAAGGCCTTCTGCAGTTACCTTCTTTTCTGACGCCATCATCCCCAATGCGCTGTAAGCCCCCCAATGAGCTTCCAGCCAACGTGCTAATGCGGGTCCTATAGGAGGTTCACACATAAGTGTGAACTCTTAATCGGGCTTAATACCTCACCTATACTCTGTGCTTCACCAGAGTCGATATTCAGCTACAATAGTTCTTATTTTCGCTCATTGCTCCTATTTTCTGTTATTCATTTCATAAACCCCATCTAACCATCCTAACCTAACCTAACCTAACTTATTATTATTTATAACAAACAAATGCTTTCTACAGACCAGTTGTTGATGTTTGGCGACATCACGAAAAGCAACCTCAGGTATAGGGATAAGGTGTTGCTGGCCATTAGCGTATAAGTGTCAAAGTATCACAGCACCTGACTTTTCAAACTATGTGTGACGTCACCAGATGGCCAATGCGGCTTTTAGCGTCCTACTAGCATGGGAATTTGGTGTTATTATTCAAAAATGGCTAGACTATCCATCCCCACCTAACCTAATCAGAGGTTAAAGAATAAACATTTTAGTCATCCGCAACTGTAATCATTCATTATGCAGTAATAAGTTCAATACTATAACAGCTACCCAAATATCGTACCGCAATTTAAGCAGCATCGTACGTCTGGCAGCATAACCGGTAAGCTTACCTGGCCGCCATTCCCCAGTCAAATAGGTCAGTTCATCTCTAGCTCTCCCAGCTTGCACAAGAAGCTAACATCGCTCCTGGACATTTCACCAAACCTCTGTATTATTCAACAACACGCAGCAATGGAAAACTGTCCTTTCTGCAATAAGCCAAAGCAGGGGAAATTGCATTTGTGTCGTGTTAAGTGTGGAGAATGTCATATTTCATATACGGCAAACTCTCGTCGCGAGTGTGTGTTATGTTGTCTCCAATGTGATGATATACCTCGCGGCCATTATGATAAGATCTGCGCCACCTGTTCCAAAGTATTTTGTGCAAACCGTAAGTATCAATATTATTATCATTATTATTATTTTTATATTATTATTATGACCTGTGTAATTTGTTCACCAGTGTCAGTAGGCATTTTTTGCGCGTGTTATATAGATAGTTGATTTTCCAATTATCAACTGTGGTAATTAATGTAAATAATCGAATAAATTATAATTATGTCCATTATTTATTTTAAACTATAATTTGCAAGATATGTTCCTGAAGCATGTCCATTTTGCGTGTGTTTGGAAGAGGAGGAGAACGACATGCAGTCTTGTAGCAGTTCTGATTCAGAGGTCTTAGAAGCTTCGCCTCCTCAAAGCGTTAAATATGAAAGTAAATTTCTTATTTTCCTACCATTATTCTCTATTTTTTTTACCAGTTGAGGTGTAATAAATATAACATTAACATCAGCCATTAATAGTAACATTAAATTATATAATTTTTTGTTTAGGTTCTCCAGCTCAGCAGATAGTTGAGGAGGATTATCCTCGTGGAGGAGGTGGAGATGAGCCTAGCACCAGCCAAGCTCGCACACCAACGTCAGAAGAAAATGACAACAGGGAAAGTTCAAATTGAAAGTAACATCCTCAAATAATTATTATTATTAGTATATTTCATTAACTACATTATTTATCAACTTCCTAAAATAAAATTTTATTGATCGAAATCATTATTCTTGTTACTTATAGGTTCGCAACTAGAAGACAATGATGAAGACTCCCTGCATTTGGTTTGGGAAGCAGATTCAGATATGAATGCCAGCCAGCCTATCGCTAATTCACCACCACCTCAGGAACAGCAGCAGCAGCAATTCAATTTCTTTCTTTATTATGCACCCCATACCCATCCCGTGGGCGGTGGTGTAAAGGATTACAGAGGCACATTCGGTTCAGGAACTGAACCCTCTAGTTCGTTTAGCTAAGCAAATAACAATGTTTGACGCTAGTTACAAAATTATCAATGTTGTATACACATGTACACACCCTCATACATACATGTACATATATATATACGTATACACATATACATACACATACATATCTAATCACTCATACAAATACACACATCAAGAAACTTTGTGTCACAAGTGACACAAAGAGGTGTCACAAGTGACACTACAAGAGGCTCACAACAGTCACTATACAAGGCACTTTACATCTATAGTGAGTCACACAGTTACTAGTCTTGCTGCACACCCACCCAACTGGGCGGCAGCTTTACAGTCATGTGCATGCATTACCGACAGTAAGCAAATTTTGGATACTTCGCTAAAATTTCGGGCAGCACATCATTGTGAATGAAGTACTTACACATTTCTTGGACACTATTGATGGTGTTATCTCTAAATTCCGCAATTTTTTCACATTCCATTATATAATGACGCAAAGTATGCGAATAGTTCTGCTGACAGAGTTTACATTTAGTCAAATCTACATCAGCAGATGTTACAAACTCCCAGAGGTACTTGTAGCCGAGCCTAAGCCTAGCAGTGGTAACATCTAGAAGTCTGCTAACATTATTGGATGACCCATAGACGTGCGGTTCTTCATGCATAATAGAATGATGATAGATGGAGTAACTGGTGTGAATTTCACTTTGCCTCAAGCCTCCGAAATTTAGTTGATGTTCCTGGGATATTACTGCCCTCAGGCTGCTGAAAGGCAGTCCAAGTTGGTAATCAATTCCCTCTTTACGAGCAAAAGTCTTGGCTAGCTCATCAGTTCTATCATGCATTCGGAGACCAATATGGGAAGGAATCCACAGGAGACAAACTCTGACTCCATCATTGATTATTTCACTATATCTGTGTCTAGCTTCAGAGATAAGCACGTCACAGTTATGCCTTGGGGAGCTGAGGGCAGTCAAGGATGACAAGGAGTCACTTACAATTAGCGTGTCAACTTTGGATTCATATACGCGCTCTAGTGCAAGGATTATGGCAACCAATTCTGTTTGAAGAGTGGAGGCCCAGTTACTTAGTCTCGCTCCACACTCATGGGAGATGGAACCATCTCTCCCTGTCACAACAACTGCACTTCCAGCTGCACCATAGGACTGATGCAAGGATCCATCAGTGTAAATAATCTGGGAAAGGGAGCGCTCTCTGACTAAAGCATCAATTTGGCTTAAGGCATTGTACTTTGCTTCTTGTCGAAGCAAGGCTTGTTCTTTAATCAGCTTCTTGGGTGGGAAAGGGGGAACAGTAATTTGGAAAGGAGTGATCTCCCATGGGGCAGGAAAGTGTTGTTGTTGTCGCTCTTGGTGGGGGTGATGAAAGTTATACATTCTGAGCACATTGGCAGTTACAGTAATCCATTTGGAGGGATGCTGACCTTCAAGGAAGAAGGCTTGGAGGGCTTCAGTGCAGGGGTTAGGGTGGGTTAGCCTAAGCATCTTGATACCAATTAAAGCATTAATTTCAGTGATACGATCACTTACACATGAAATATTCAGTTCCTTCCTCATGTTTAGTAATTTAGTTGTACGGGGGCATCCGAGGATAATCCTCATGGCTTCGTTTTGCATCTTTTCCAGCCCTCCAAGCATTCTCTCAGGCACTAGAGCAAGCATGGGTGCAGCATAATCAATCAGAGACCTAATATATGAGAGATACATCATTTTGACAATTCTCACATTTGCACCATAGCTTGGATGGTAGCCTGCCACAGCCTTGAGAGCACGGAGCCTCTCTCTACATTGGCGACCCAGTCTGGCTACAACATTGCGGTACAGTGGAACTTCAAGACCAAGGTATTTGTATCTGGTTACATAGTCGAGCAGAGAGCCATCATGCAACTGCATTTTGCGAACGGCCCCACCCCGCCTGGGTGGGCGTCGGTTCAGGATCTTTGTTTTCTCTACTGAGATGACCAAGCCTAGTTCCTGACATGTGTGCAATACAGAGTTCAGAACATTTTGGGTGTTGGTATACCCATTGGTGTGGATCAGTATATCATCCGCATAGCTAATGATGTGTTCGCTTGGGCTCCTAGTTACTGAGTTTAGAAGTGCATTGATTAACACATTGAACAGAGTAGGACTGAGGACACCTCCCTGTGGAGTGCCAAGTTCAAAATCTCTCGTTACACTCCTATGCCCTTGGAATAGTACAGATGACTTCCTGTTGGATAGATAGCCTCTTATCCACCGTAAAAGCCATCCTCCAACATTCATTTTAGCAAGTTCGCTCAGAATGACGAGTGGGTTAGCAATGTCAAAGGCTGACTTAAGATCTAGGAAAGTGGTGTATGACCTATCAGTATGCAGGGTGAGGAATGTGGTAATACAGTGATGTACACTCTTTCCATGCGTAAAGCCATATATCTGGGGAGACAACATGTTACTAATTCTGTAAAGGAGACGGTTGAGAACCATCCTCTCAAGACACTTACAGAGACAACTAGTGAGGGAGATTGGGCGAAAAGCACTCTGCTGGTTTGGTTTAGGAATGGGAATAATAAGACTGTTGGTCCATGACTTTGGAAGCTCCCCAGTTACATAGCTCATATTATACAATTCAAGCAAGGGATTCCCTGGAACTAGCAGAAGCATACGCAGTATGCCGTAAGTAACTCCATCCTCCCCGGGTGATGTAGCTTTGCCTTTATGTAGAGCAGAGTCTAGTTCGTATTCAGTAAAAAGCATGTCACAGTCATCCTCTTGATGAAGCATGAAGTCAAGGAGCCTTGCTCTATCAGCATATTTATTATTCAATTCGTTCTGTGTGAGTAGAGGAAGACTGTCAAAGCTGGAGGTGGTGGCCCAAGCATCAACAAGCTCATTTGCTCTGTGCAGAGGATTAGGGTGCGCAATCTCTGCAGCATTTTTCCCTTTGATCTTATTGATATCCTTCCATGCTCGACTTAGTGGCGTGTGAGAATTGAGACCACTGACAAAAGTTTCCCAGTCTGTCTGCCTCAGCTCTACCATACGTTCCCTGGCCTCAGCCAGAGCCGTTTGAAAGAGCTTAAGCATTTCAGCAGTGCGGGTCCTTCTATAAGCTAGTCCAATTCTTCTGGCAGTGCGTTTTAGTGCATGCAATTTAGAATCATTATAATAAGCATAAGTGCTATGACCAGTGTAATTTGGGTTACGTGGCCTAGACGATGGATCAAGTGATTCTATAAACTGCTCGATAGTACCTGTGAGCTCATTGTTAAAATCTTCAACTGATGAAGGCTCAGATGAACTGTACCATTCTGACACATGAGCAACAAAATTGTCTCGTTGATCGATGGGCACAGCCAGCCTCTTCCGCTTGAACACTCCGCCGGGGAGGATAGCGCTGCCAATGCTTACAGTGGCTAATATGGCCAGATGATCAGACGCCATATCTGGCACTATTGACGAGGCACAGACGGTGTGGGAGACGTTGAAACCGAGACATAGATCAAGAATACCTCCGTAGATATGCGTCGGTTCAAGGTCACCCACAATCTGTGCATCATCGTGACTACCTAATAGCGACAACAGTTGGTTGCCGTTACGATTGCTGAACTGCGAATTACCAATATTTCTATGCCTAGCGTTATAATCACCTATAATGATGGTAGGCTCAGTCTGAATACAGATAGGAAGGTCAGTATAATTAAACTTATCACTAGGAGCATACAGGTTAAAGATATTGAGGGCAGAGTTCCCCACGTAGATCCTCACACCATGATACTGAAGCCCTTCAGTTGACTTGGCTGGGAGTAGCTGGTGAGGAAGGGACTTCTTAACATACAAAATACAAGAGTGACTGGATTTAAGGTTATAGACAACAAAGGAGGGTAATTTAGGGGGTGGAGACCTGGTGGGAACTCTGCACTCCTGAAGGCAGACGACATCAATGGGCTCGGTCGTCACTTTGTGGTGGAGATCAGGAAGTCTTTTCCTGAGTGATGCTATGTTCCAACTGAGGATACGAAGCACCGTTGTATTGGGGGAGTTTGTGGAGGGATCCATAGTTTATATTTAATTATTAGTCCCCAAAAGCTTTTATGTGTGTTTGTATAATTTACTGTCCCCTTGCTTTGCTTTGTATCACTCCTGGTATCCCTCTAAGTTCTGTGATGCAGCTGGCTGCAAGACAATACAGCTGCAATACACTGTCTCTCGTTTCTTTTCCAAC
>WNGS01164051.1:102482-134151 GCA_020271785.1 Procambarus virginalis
AGACATAAGCAATGGTACCCACTGAAATTGAATATGGTATTACAGAATTAGCGAACTTTGTGCTCAAAGAAAGAACGCCAATTCCCTACCTTAGGTAAATACCATCAGTCTGACCGACGAGTAGGGGTGCGATGTGTCAACTGGTGACGAGAACTATCGGCGAGGTCCCAATTCGCCAATAATAGTTCGTGCTAGAGGATCTAAAGCCCTCTTTTTCCTCCTAGAGTCGGATTGCAGGACTTGGGTGCTATTGACCCGGAGACAGACCACAGTACCAGGGTACCTATGTGATAATCTGTCAAAAAGTGAGAAATATTGGGGGACAAAGATGTTAAACACGGAGGATAACACGGAAGGGGGAGACGACCAATTAAGAGTATGACTGCGGCCTACAGTCACCACGTAATCCAAAGTTGTCTCACTCTCACCATATGCTATTCCCGTAATGTACAATATACACAGCACCATATAAAATAAAGAATGATTAATGTGAATAATGGAAGCAAAGGAAATAAGAGCCAAGCGCGCTTACCACAATTACCAAACCTGAGTGAAGCTCCGTGGACAGATCTCTATTTAATAGTGACTCCGTGGACAGACCTCCATTTAATAGTAGCTCCGTGGACAGATCTCTATTTAATAGTAGCTCCGTGGACAGGCCCCCATTTATAGTGGCTCCGTGGACAGGCCCCATTTATATGTGACGGTAATCGAGTTGGAAATGGTGGTCGGCAGTCTTCCAACTAGCAGGTGTCATTGCTGGGCCACATATAATATAAAAAAAAAAGAAAAGGAAAAAAAAAGAGAAAAAAAAAGAATGACTGCGTGATTTGGTAATCTGTGGTAAGGTTGTAAAGACGAAAAGCAATAATAAAAAATATGGATTTTAATAACAATAAGAAAACACAAATTGAAATAAATGCAAAAACTTGGCTTACTGGCAAAAACAACAAACAATATAAACATGAAAATAGATTACGTTAATGGGGAGGAGAATTGATATACAAAAGTAAGTAAAATATGAATGCTGGAATATATGCACTAACTATGAACCTCTACTTGACCACACAGAGTGAGTCACTTAGGAGTTCACAGCTTGAGAGCACACAATATTCTGGCTGGCAGAAACGTAAGGAACTCCAACAATAACTGGTGAGGTCTTGTGATTGGTGGGGAGCCGGAGTGGAGTGTTGGTTGGCGGCCAATGAGGAAGCTGGATGGTCGCAGTCGCTAGTTAGGCCGTTGCAGGGTTCGGCGCGTCGACCAGGTGCAGCAGTGGGGGGGAAGGAGGGAGTTGCTGGTACATGTGGCGAGCTTATAATACGTTTAGCCACTACAAAACGTATCTTGTATGTTGATGAGGACAGGAGTGATTCGCAGAAATGGCAGGCTAAATCTCTGATAAGAGATTATCGTCACAATATATATATATATATATATATATATATATATATATATATATATATATATATATATATATATATATATATTTAACACACACACTCAAATATATGTAAATACACCAGATATATATATAGATGGTGTCTGGCTGCCCAGACTTACCTATTTCCGATAGTGTGCTCCCTCCTTCCACAGCAGAAAATTAACGGAATATGATTCACTCCTAAAGTCAATAACTATGAAAGTGTTAAACTTTCATTTTGCCCTGCAAAATATCAATGGGTCCAAGCCATGCACCCAGTTAGACGGGGGGTATAGATATTCGCAAGACGACACAATTTGCATTGCCGGTATTCTTATCCTCGACCAGTGCTACAGGTGAATTAGTGAATGAAATACTACCAGAATACCTAAGGAACTCCATTGGGATTTTTGATCCCGAATTTGCAGAAGGAGCTGGTCATTGGAACACTCTTGCCAACTCACACCCTCGACCAACTTTTCCAAATGACGGCAAACAGGCCAAATGGGATAGCCCCATAGTGGAGCACATCGCCACAGCATTGCTGGACGCAGCTTCTAAGAAGGACAGAGCACGTATTCTAGCTGTGCAAGCCCCCATGCCAGAGACTTCCTGTTGGCAGTCCCTAATTCCGCCTTGGACCCTAAGTATAGTCACTTAGGACCATCGGGCTCTAAGTATTGGTGTTGCCCTGCGCCTTGTTGCCCCTATCTCCACTGAATACCAGTGTTTTGTGTCTATGCACGGGCAGACCAATACGGCAGCCATGGCCTCATCTGTCGTAAGACACAGTGAAATATTGCCAGACATAATATTAACAAAGACCTTCTGTTAAAAATATACATTCTGAATAGGACACATTATAACTGTAGCAATAGAAGCTACATTAACTGTTTTGATGACACTGTAACTGTCTAAACCAATGATCAAAGTGATAGAAATTATAATGGGATGGTGGATTTCAAGCCAATTATGCTGAGCATAGAAAAAAATAGTGCTGTTATTGTTAAAACAAAGACTTTCTGTATTACACAAGGTTGTGAAGTTTGATATTACTGTACTATAAATGTCATAATCAAATGATTTTATAAACAGTACCATCATTATTGTCCGCAATTATTCTTGGTACGTCTGGTAAGTAAACAGTTTTTGAGGAGACCAGAACGAATCTGCCAAAAAAATATTGGACTTTGTACATTCCAATTCGTACAATAGCCTAATACTGCATACTAATACAAGTTAAAAAACAAATTGGAAATAATTGCTAGCCTAACCTAACACAATGACATAACCTAACACTTCTTTATTTGCAATTTTGTCACCGGCTGATTAAATGATATTTTTCACCTGCAAGTATGCTGGCTTGGGTCGATCTTCCAGGCATATTTATTCTACCGATTTATGGTAATTGTGACTACTACTGCCTCAGTAGAAGGATTTGTGACAGACACTGTACTGCTTCCTGTATCATCTACCTATAATAAAAAAATAATTGATAAAAACGTGCTGCATACTCAAACGTATTGGAATGTGAATACCAATATGAAGTAAAATATATTCTTCGTACAAATAACAAGCAAAACTTTAATACTGTAACTAGTTTTTGAAAATTATTTAACTAAATAGCAATAAAACATTTGCATAATTTTCAATTAGTAAAATATTACATATGTAGGAATTATTGTGGAATTGGAACTTATATTATAGTTTGTGGAGGTTTAATTTTTACATACAAGGCTTTCTACTTTAAAGCCAACAGTAAAGCCTGAAATAGTTAAAAGAAAGCTATATTAGCCAATACATACAATCGCAATGTTCCTATTTACATTATATCCCAAGACACTCAGATTAAAAGATCTCAGTAATACATCAACTGCTAATTAACTACCACCCATAGGATGGTTATTGGGTACACTATCACTCACAAGATAGGTATGGGGTCCACTAGCTACCACCCTCAGGATGGGTATTGGGTCCACTTCCACCCACATGATGAGTTTGGGGTCCACTACCACCCACAGGATGGGTATGGGGTCCACTACCCTTTACAAGATGGGTATGGGGTTCACTAACACCCACAAGATGGGTATGGAGTCCACTACCACCCACAGGATTGGTATGGGGGTCCATTACCACCTACAGAATGTGTATGGGGTCTACTACCACCCACAGGATGGGTATGGGGGTCCACTACCACCTACAAGATGGGTATGGGGTCCACTATCACCCACAAGATAGGTATGGGGTTCACTACCACTCACCGGATGGATATGGGGGCTCACTTCCGCCCACAGGATGTGTTTGGGGATCGCTACTACCCGCAAGATGGGCATGGGGTCCACTATCACCCACAAGATGTGTATGGGTCCACTACCAACTACAAAATGGGTATGGGGTCCACTACTAACTATAAGATGCGTATGGGGTTTACTACCAACTACAAGATGGGTATGGGTCCACTACCGCAATATATATACAATTGGAACAGACAAATATGGACTGGAGATGCAGATGTACTAGATTAAAGCCTTAGAGTCCATTAACAATGGTGGAATATTGTAACAAAAAAAGACTATAGTAGCTAATATTAATGTAAAACTATTTAAATGATGTCAAGGTTCCCCCCTTCCTACCTTATATGGTTGGGGCAGTTCCCATGGGTCTTCGCCCCTCCGAACCAGGCGCCACTGCTTGCCCTGGGGCTCCCCAGTCTACTAAGAGCTGGCCTTATATACACCCCTAGCGAATGGAGAGGTTCAAGTCTACCTGTATCACACCTGAACCTGCCTATCTCTATCACTAGGAGGCTCTCTCTATCTCTTTCTGGTCTGCCCTAGGTTGCCAGCTGGGTGTTTATACTCATCTCCCAGCAACACGTCAGTGGTCTCATTAGTTATTTAGAATCAAGGATGCAATTTCATGTGCAGTGCAAGGTGACATAAATGGTTCACTCAAAATGGTCCTAGAGAATGGAGGATCACTCAAACACATTTTTAAGATTAAAATTTTACTGAAGAAAATATATACACTTGCATAAAAAAATAATCCGGTGGAAATTTCCGATGGCAGCAACCTTCTCTCGTCACGTCTCTGGCAACATGGTCAGTTGACTGGGTCCACTTGTCAGGCGGCGGGCACACACCTCGCGCTTCTGTAAACACGATCAACTGGACGATTCAAAGTTCGTTTCTGGCTCCTTGAAAACGAGCCACGACTTCGAGATACACCAACGTCACCGCACTTACATATTTATGTTCCACTACCAACTCATGCCTGTATGAGCGCCTTGGCTCCTAGCCTAACACTCTGTCACATGCACAATGAATGATAACAAAAAATGTTCATGATATACAGAATATCCTAGCTTGCCTAGATCAAAGGGGTAAAGGGAGGGATAACTATCTACCTTACTTCATTCCAATACGAAGGCGACTTGTCCTCTGGTGAGGGATAATGAGGTTCCTGGTCCTGGCTTCTGGTCTTCGTTGATCAGTTCCCGCATACACAAGTTCCTCAGCAGTCTTTGTAGTAGCACGTCCCTGCTGTCCTCACACCTGGCAGGTATGGTCCTTCTCCTCTTCCTCGGGGTACTGGAGCCAGGTACCTATGCCATCGTCCTCTTCCTCCTCTCACTGGCCTGTAGACACAACTTGCAGTCCAGTATAGCTTCCCCTTGCCTCACTTCCAGTAAATTCGACTCGGCCTTCGCTGCTCGCTTGATATGTAGAACGTGGTCCGCTGGGCGTCGCACACGTCTCCAGCCCAACGTCCGTCCCTGCTACAGTCTCTTGATAATAGAGCTCTTGACTCTCTAGCCTGGCCAATCCGTACTCCTTGGCACTCCACGGGATGTCTGCAATATTAACGCGATACTTAAATCCACTGGTAGGGGGCTCTCTGGCCTCTAGATCTGGAGCTCACTGGAACGCGCACTCACTCTGTGACGATCCGTGACATACTCTGCCTCCCAGGCGCCAGCCGCCCCTGGGAGCCCTCCGCCTCGTGACATCAGACCGCCCGAGGGCATTCATCATTGGTCACTTCCAGCACGTGACCTTACCTGGCCAGTCAGGTGCCGGAAGGTGCCACGTCGTTTTGGCGCGAAACAGAATGGCCCGGCGCCATATTGTGCCTCAAAAGGGCGTAAGCCCCCTTGTATAATAACCTTAAATGGCAATTTGACAGCCAACCTGATAACGCTCCACACTGTCACACGCGTTAAAATGTTCTCTGGATATCAGAGAACGCTCAGGTTATGGAGATATGACTCTTTAAGCTGGGTTAGGAAAATATAGGGGTGGAACACCGTCACAATGAATAAATTAATATTTAATTGATAATTAACAAAGTTATCAATTTATGAATCAGATTGACAAATTTTATGTTCCTAGTGTTAAACAATATTGTGAAATTGAGAGTCTATGTAGTAACATAAATTGGTAAATCATAAATATTGTAAGTTAATAATCTTATGCATGTGTGTGTGTGTGTGTGTACTCACCTAATTGTACTTACCTAATTGTGCTAGCGAGGGTTGAGCTCTGGCTCTTTGGTCCCGCCTCTCATCTGTCAATCAACTGGTGTGCAGATTCCTAAGCCTACTGCGCTTTATCATATCTACACTTAAAGCTGTGTATGGAGTCAGCCTCCACCACATCACTTCCTAATGCATGCAATTTGTCTACTAAGTTATCATATTTAGTTATGTTACACACACTAAGTTATGTTAACACACACTAAGTTATGTGTGTGTGGGGGGGGGGGGGGGGGAAGGGGGTAGAAATAGCCTAAGCTACTCTATCCCTTTGAGATGTATTTTATCTTGTCTGAATAAACATACTTGAACTTGAACTTGTATTTGGTAAGCGAAAGTGGCAGGTAACCTTAGACGTTTTGTGGTCAACGTGGGGGGAGGGGGGTGGTAGGGTCAAACCCACCCTCCAACATCTGGGCATTGTACCAGCAGCCTCCACAACACCCCCAAAATTCAGCTGATGCTTGTAGATGCCTCATCTAACCTCACTTATGTCATGCATTAACCTACAGTTCCTGTGATATTTAAACTCCTCATCACAGTGGCGTCTCACCATTATAAACTGTATTGGATTTTATCCCGAAATAGCTATATGCTGACTGGACGTGTATGATGTATGAATGTATGTATGTATGCATGTATGTATGTATGTATGTATGTATGTATGTATGTATGTATGTATGTATGTATGTATGTATGTATGTATGTATGTATGTATGTATTGTTGGGGTGTACGCGGTTCGTGTGGGTTAAAGCAACGGTAGACTGGATCCCCTCTCGAGGTGGTTGCTCTGACAATAACCCTTACTCACCGTCGTTCTACGGGTCTTCCCTCGATCCTCTAGGCTCCACTGCACGCCCAGGAGAGTACCCCCAGTCGATCTCACAACCGGCCTTAAGTTGTAATATGAGTGGAGACACAGATTGTTCCCTCAATCTGTGGCCCGCCCCGGCAGAGAACTAACCCACAGCCTTCCAGGTCGCCAACTGGTGTTTTTAGGTGTCCAGTAACACAGCAGTGGTGAGGTGTAATTGTGGTAATTGTGGTAAGAGCAATTTCAACTAGTTTGGTCTCAGGCAAGTAATTACTTCTATCACTCTGTTATTTCCTTTTGGCAGTCACAAGATAAATGGAGGGGATGGTATCAAACACCAAAGAGTTTTGGTATTTTACTTAAAAAACAACGAGAAACATATATGCATCAATAATCATATCAGGATCAATGTATAATAGCTGCACACTCTGCAGCAAATAATCTGGAACGCACCGGATGGTAACACAGGCAACGCCACGCGTCACCTGTCAGAGTCAGCTGCTTCAGTGCCCTAGCACCCGTGAGAAAGAATAGTACTTGTTTTCTCTTTGGCGCTCCCCGTTTATTTAACTTTTCGCAAAACACTGTATTTAACATTCACATGACATACTTATGATTCCACTGGGTTGCGATACCCCACTTCACTGGTCTCGCAACTAATATCTTATTCTCACTGCAAGTGATTTTCCACCGTACCAAAAGATACAATATTCTTAATAATATTTACTGTGAATACGCTCACTTGGTCACTTCACTGTTCCTTAAATCTGTACTTCCTCTTAAAGAGATATCACTGGCAATCACTTCACGTATATGAGATTATTCAGTACACAAGCATATACATCGATAAATCATTGATCAATACAGGCATGTATATATATATATAAATCATGGAGATCAATACACAGGCATTTATATCAATAAATCATGGAGATCAATACACAAGGCATTTATATAAAGTCTGGGCTCATGGCCTAACATCAATATCTGGTTTACTACTAATATATATAATGATAATCACAGGAAATGAATTATAGTCACAGTAAATTCCTTAATGAATCCTGGTGCTTGCACACACCCACACATAGATATATATGTAAACTGATACTGTGAGTACTCTGGGTAGCCTCACCACACACTGTGCTCTCTGTGACTTAGATTCAGGTGAGACTTGCTCACGACATATAAAATATTCTGACAAATATCTATAGCTAACTAAAGGGGAAATGGGAGGGTAACTGTAAACACCTACTTCACCTATCCTAGGCTGACAGTTGGGTTGTAGCTCCTGGTCCAGGCTCTCGCCTCGTACACCCTCCAGAAACACAAGCCAACGCCTTAGGATGTCGCGTCTCGCCGCTTTCTGTACACTGCAGGTCCGTGCTTCTCCTCCAGTTCGTTGCAGGGTTGAAGTCGGTCTCCTGGCCGTCAACTTTCCTCCCAACTACGGCAGCCAGCCTACGTCTCGGCGGTCGTCGTACGTTTCCCAAATAGTCCCTTGTCACTGTACTCCCAGAGGAACTTCCTCTCACCACTACGAAGTCACTGTGAAGTTATCAGACGTCCCAGACGAAACTGCTGAAGCTCCACACGCACAGCACCCGACTTCAGAGCACTTGAAGCTCACTACACTGTCAATTCCCTCGTCGTCTAGGTATGTCACTAGGTATTTGGGAAGACTTCTCGACGTGCTTGCATCCAACTATTGACTCGTAGGGTTCCACGAAGGTAGGGTTACTGTCAAACTTGACATGATCGTCGATCACACGTTCAACCTAGTTGACAAAGGCGGTCAACTCGGTTCGCTCACGGTAGAATGGCCCAGCCACTAAACTGTCTCTTATTCTGGTGAACTGTCAAGGACGTTGCACACGTCGATGCCCGGCCCACTTCTTGCAACGCACCTGTCCCTGAGCACTTGTTGCTCAATATCCCGTCAATTCCTTATCTGAGCCACATCTGGGTTGAAGGAAAACCTCACAGAGTGCGTGCTGACAACTGGAGACGCTGATATCCACCGGAGCTCGGTAATCCGTCACTCAAACAGGATGACCGGTCGCACGTCCTGCCTCTCGGACGCGTCGTGTGAGACTGAAGGCTCCACTACGGCTGGACTCCCTCTGCCTATGTGACGTCACATTTTCCAAAGTAGGTTTTCATTGGCTCCCAGTGCCACGTCGCTGACAGTGACCAATCTTGTGATGCTGACGTCACACAGTTTTGGCGGGAGAACAGACTCGTCAGCGCCATTTTGGCTCCCTAAAGGGCCTATCCCACAGGCCAAAATACTATACTTTCACAAATTTTTCAGCTCAGCGAGAATACTATTCTCTCCCACATATGTTCAACTGATGCCTGCAAAGTAGAGAACGCTCGGGAATAGTGGACATGACTCTTACAGCAGGCGTGGGAGAATTAGAAGGGGGGAACACCGTCACAGTATGTATGTATGTATGTATGTATGTATGTATGTATGTATGTATGTATGTATGTATGTATGTATGTATGTATGTATGTATGTATGTATGCATGTACTCACCTAGTTGTACTCACCTAGTTGTGCTTGTGGGGGTTGAGCTCTGGCTCTTTGGTCCCGCCTCTCAACCATCAATCAACAGGTGTACAGTTTCCTGAGTCTAATGGGCTCTATCATATCTACACTTGAAACTGTGTATGGAGTCAGCCTCCACCACATTACTTCCTAATGCATTCCATTTGTCAACCACTCTGACACTAAAAAAGTTCTTTCTAATATCTCTGTGGCTCATTTGGGCACTCAGTTTCCACCTGTGTCCCTTAGTGCGTGTGCCCCTTGTGTTAAACAGCCTGTCTCTATCAACCCTGTCGATTCCCCTGAGAATCTTGAATGTGGTGATCATGTCCCCCCTAACTCTTCTGTCTTCCAACGAAGTGAGGTTTAATGTATGTATGCATGCATGTTCGTATGTATGTACAAATGTATGTGTGTATGTATTCCCTATCACGTCGAAGACTGCCCCTCTGTCATCCAGTTTAAGAGAAAAACAACTAAGTACTATGCAATCAACTCCATATAACCTTACCTCCTAAATGTCAACATATGTCAGTTCAATTCATGCTGTTGATCTCAATTAGTCTTAAGTCTTAGGTTTTACAATTTTTCCCAGATCTTGCCCAAAATGCTGTGCGTATTAGCGAGTAGCGGAAACCGGGCCTACGAAGGACCGTTTTGCTTTTTCCAGCGGTCCTTCGTAGGCCCGGGTGATTTTCGTTGCATTTGGTGACGGTCCTTCGTAGGCCCGGGTGATTTTCGTTGCATTTGGTGACGGTCCTTCGTAGGCCCGGGAGTTTTTCGTTGCCCCGGCGACCCTTGCACAGACATCGTTAATGGTCAATGACGTCACCCAGTCTTCATCTTCCCTGTATAAGCCCATTTTCTGTTGTATTTATTCCCAACCCATTCTTATCTAGAAGTTGTATATTTATGGTGTCTTGCCAAGGATCGTTTATTGAGCATAGAAATAGATGAAATCCACTATCTCCTATTCATATGAAACAAGTGGAAGTTGCACAGAGTATGAACCATCTTGTATCTTGGGGGTTCACCCCTGTTCACCCCTGTTACCAAACCAGTGTTTACCCGGTTATTTTTCCTAAATTTGAAACTTATCCAATTTATACCCAATGTTTCGTGTTCTGTCTCGTGTTTATAGTAATAATTAATATCCCCCTTTATCATCTCCATTCAGTCATACCTCTATCATGTCACCTCTATTTCTTCGCCTTTCTAAGAGAATGTAATTAAAGCTTTGTCCATCTTTTCTTCAGAGATTGCTTATGTAGCATAAGGTAAATATAAATGAAAACCCATTATCATCCATTTGTATGAAAACAGTCCCCTGCCAGGCGTGGTGACTTCAATGCGAATTCAGTACTAATCCAATATTGCTTCATAACACATAAATATATATGCACGTACATAAATATATATGCACGTTGTGACGGTAAAGTAGTGGAGTATGGTGGTCGGCAGTCTTCCACTGGCAGATGTTAAGGCCAGGCCACATATAAAAACAAAAAGTAAAAAAAAAGGAAAAAAAAGAATGACTGCATGTTTGATAATCTGTGGTAAGGTAAGGGAAGAGACATAAAACACAATAATAAACAATGCTCTTTAATAACACTAAGAAACAAATTGAAATAAAGGCAAAATCTTGGCTTAATGGTGCAGAACAACAAGTGGAAAAATAACTGAACATAAAACTGGATTACGTTAAAGGGAGGAGAAGTGACATGAAATAACAAGTAAAATAATAGTAGTGCTGGGAATATATGCGCTAGCTATAAACCTCTATTTGATCACACGAGGTGAGTCAACTTAGGTGTTCATAGCATGAGCACTGGATATATTCTGGTGAGAAAATGGCTGGGCGGTCTTGACAATGGCTAGCGAGGAATGTGATTGGCGTGGAGCTGGAGTGGTGTGTTGGTTAGCGGCCAATGAGAATGCAGGGCGTCCAGTATCAAGCAGTTTGTCTGGGACTGTAGCCGTCGGCGTGACCAGGTGTGCAGAAGGGGGGGAAGGAGGGAGTTGCTGTCTTGATATATACATTAAGCCACTATAAAACGTATCTTGCATATTGTTGAGAATGTGACGATGGGAAGATATAGCAGGCTCAATCTCTGGGAAGAGATTATCGTCACAACTCTCCCCCGAAGCCTGCGGTTCTGGTAGAGTCACATTCATGGGAGGTAGAGTGGAGGTGGAGCAGGCTCTACCTCAGTGATGCTGGAGAGGACGTCTGATATGATGTTGTCAGACTTCTGGGTGTAGCAATCTCCTGGCTGAAATGATGTAGCTGGCAAGCCCCATTATAGAAGTAGTCAATGGTTGAGTTGGGCTGTCTGTAGGAAATGAAGATGGTTGTGGTCCATGTAGATGGTGGTGGACTGAGTATTTTGCTGGTATGGAGCAAAGTGTTGCCCGTTCAGGACGACGAGTAGCTCCTTGTTGTTGCTCGTGGTGTCGTTATGGTAGTTGGTACATATGTCTCTTCGCTGTTGTACCAGGTCACCCACGTTGCCAGTACCACTGGCGTCGATATGGAGGATGGGAGACTTGGTGATATCTGGTGAGGGAGAGATGTAGTAGAGTATGATAGAGGAGCACAATTATTGTCTTGAAAATGATTGTGAAGTCAGTAAGGATTTCCAAATTACAAAGCGCTGTCTCAGTGTCAGTTTTCGGTAGGAGAAAGCAGGGAAGGTCTCACTGTGGCTGTATGGACCTGTAAATGAGGTGAAATTGGTTAACACAGTGGGAGGAACACCCGATAGGGCTCGAGTAGATTGATGTGGCACAGCTGGTCTTCCGCGCCTATCGGGTGTCTCGAGAACGTAGTTGAAGTTGTTCCGGCACTCCTAACACGGTAGGGTCCTGAGAACCTGTTTCTGTAAAGGAGAACCTGGGATAGGGAATAGGCAAGAACT
Organism: Procambarus virginalis; assembly: GCA_020271785.1. Lineage (NCBI taxonomy): Eukaryota > Metazoa > Arthropoda > Malacostraca > Decapoda > Cambaridae > Procambarus > Procambarus virginalis. The sequence goes on from WNGS01164051.1 coordinate 114,724, forward strand.
AAGTCTCCCGNCTCCAGGACCCTTCGAAACTACCCCCAATCTGACCGCTTTGGAGTTCCGTAAGTTACAGAGAGATGATCTTACCTTGACACCATTATTCTTTCAGGCTGAGACCCAATCCGACAGTGTTCCTGGGTCTTTATGGAGAACGAATTACTCTATCGCAGGTATAGACCCAGTAAAACTGAAGGACGAAGACGATTGGGCAGACTTGAACAACTAGTGATTCCCTACCAGCCTTGCGGCCCACGATTCTACACTGGCCCACGGAGCACTGTCACACTACGGGTTCAACAAGACTACCATAATTCGACCAGACTCTACTGGCCAGGTATGGTTAACGATGTCAAGAATCATGTCAAACTGTGCCACGTGTGTCAGTTAGCCGGGAAACCGAACGTTTCCATTCCCAGAGCACCACTGATACCCATCCAGGTGCCTGAGGACCCGTTCCACAGACTTATTATTGACTGTGTTGGTCCTTTGCCTCGGACCAGTGCAGGCAACGCCTATCCTTAACTATCCTGTGTCCTACCACCAGATTCCCATAGCAGTTCCAGTGAAAAACATTACGGCTGCTACAGTGGTGAAGAATTTATTGAAAATATTCACCCAATATGGATTTCGGAGGGAGATTCAGAGCGACTGTGGCACCAACTTCACCAGTGATCTCTTCAAACGGACTCTGGAGGAGTTCAACATCAAACAGGTACTGTCCAGCCCCTATCATCCTGCTTCACAGGTTCTCTCGGCGTAGTCATCAGACTATCAAGGCACTCTTAAAAAAGTTTTGCAATGAGACCTCAAGGATTGGGATAGGCAACTTGATCTCATTATGTGTATTTTTCAGAAGTCTTCCAACGAGTCACTAGGAGTATCTCTTATGAGATGCTCTACGGACGTAAGTGCCGTACACCTCTCAAGGCTTTCAAGGATTCTCTACGTGATGCCACCTTCAGTGAGCATCAGAATGTGCCCCATATCTTCAAACCTCCGACACATTCTAGAGAGGGTCCATTCCTTTGCTAGCAACAACCTACAGAAGCCCCAGAGAGGATGAAGACTCGTTACGACCAGCACTGCCAAGTAGAAGTTTAAAACCGGGAGACTTAGTTCTTGCCTATTTCCCTATCCCAGGTTCTCCTTTACAGAACAGGTTCTCAGGACCCTACCGTGTTAAAGAGTGCCGAACAACTTCAACTACGTTCTCGAGACCCCCGATAGGCGGCGGAAGACCCAGCTGTGCCACATCAATCTGCTCAAGCTCTATCATGGGGTTCCTCCCACTGTGTTAACCCAACTTCACCTCATTTACAGTCCATACAGCAACAGTGAGACCTTCCCTGCTTCTCCTTCCGAAACACTGACACTGAGACAGCGCTTTCTAATTCGGAAATCCTTACTGACATTATAATCACCTTCAGGACAGTAATTGTGCTCCTTTATCATATTCTAATACTTCTCTCGCCTCGCCAGATATTCAAGTCTCCCATCCTCCATAGCGACGCCAGTGGTACCGCAACGTGGTTCCTGGTACAACAGGCGAAGAGACTCTACATACCAACTACCATAAACGCCACCACGAGCAACAAGGAGCTACTCGTCGTCCTGAACAGGCAACACTTTGCTCCATACCAGCAAAGTACTCAGTCCACCACCATCTACATGGACCACAACCATCTTCATTTCCTACAGACAGAAGCCCACTCAACCATCGCTACTTCTATAATGGGCTTGCCAGCTACATCATTTCAGCCTGGAGATTGCTACACCCAGAAGTCTAACTACATCATATCAGACGCCTCTCCACATCACTGAGGTAGAGCCTGCTCCACCTCCCACTCTACCTCCCGTGAACGTGACTCCCACAGAACCGCAGGCTTCGGGGGAGAGTTGTGATAATCTCTTCCCAGAGATTGAGCCTGCTCTTTCTTCTTATCGTCACGTTCCCAGTAATATGCAAGATACGTTTTACGTGGCTTAAACGTATATCAAGACCAGCCACGCACCTGCAACTCCCCCCTCCCCCCACTCCTGCACACCTGGTCGACCCCCCAACTGCTACTCCCAGCCAAACTACCGACTTGCGGCCGTCCTGCATTCTCATTGGCCGTTCAACAACACACCACTCCAGCTTCCACGCCAATCACATTCCTCGCAAGCCAACGTCGGGATCACTGGCAGCCCTACCAGTCAGAATATCTAGTGCTCTTGCTGTGAACACCTACTTGACTCACCTTGTGTGATCAAATAGAGGTTGATAGCTTGCGCATATATTCCCACACCATTTATCTTTGTATTCCTGTTAACGTAACCATTTCCCCCTTTCAGTTTGTATATATATTTTACGTGTTTTACTTTTACATTATTTTAAATGCCAAGGAATTGTCTTTGTTTTATTTTGTTTTCTAGATTAAGTAAAGTGCATTTTTTTATATTTGTGTTTTCGTGTATCTTACCTTACCTTACCACAGATTATCAGACAGCAGTCACTCTTTTTTTTTCCTTTTTTTTATAACTTACATGTATTGGCCCAGCATTGACATCTGCCTATTTGGAAGACTGCTGACCACCATTTCCAACATATATATATATATATATTATATATATATATATATATATATATATATATATATATTCGTCGTTAAATAGCATCCAGCTCTATTGCCCATCATATTTTTCAATGCGATTTTAATTTGTTTACAGTTCATGCTCTCGTATCGCACATGACTCTCTGATCAGAATAAATTCTCAAAACTCCCGATGTATTTCCAAATAGGATAATAACTTTATTTGATTTCACCAGAACAGCAAATTCTAGCATAATTCTCAAGTTGCCCGATGCTTCGATCAGGAGAGTGTCTCACAATTCCTCAGGAATTAGTCTAAATGCCAACAATGTTCGTCTTTTATAATGAATTATATGTCAAGGTATTACAAGCGTTAAAACCTACTGTATTTTGAGTCTCATAGTATAGTTATGAACATTTATTCGGGAACCTGCAAGTTATATTAAATAAATTCGTTCCATCGCGTGTAACAAATACATTAGATAAATCGCAGTGATCAAAATAAAGAGGATTATGTGTATAAGCTCTAGATATTTCTTCCATATCCGCCATCAAAATAAATAATTTATCCGGGATAATGCTCCTCCATGGCTGATCGATACTTAATCTCTGCTGACCATTCCCTAGAACAAACGTCATGTTGGCTGTCTTATCAAACGTATCAGTAACTGGTGTGTTTTATTCTACCAGCGCCCGATTAATAGCCTACAATCATGATTCTTAAGGCGTTATCCGATCAATCCACATTCTAGATAGTTTAATGCTAAACTTGTATCCAGGTTCGTTACTATATATAACCCACGGATCGCTGTTGAGTTCTAGTCTCTAACGAATATTAACTCCATCCAAAAGATATTCGCTCAAAGTTGTAATATCCAAAAATATTTTAAAGCAGCAGTTTACTCCCTCAGTTTTTAACTTTGTAAATCTAGATTTAAGGTCCACTGAGGCATTCATAAAATAATCTGCGTCATATTTCTTAGAAAAAAACATTATTATAAAAATACGTTAGTTCTTTAAGCCGTTCAGCTTTACATTTAGAAAGAGTCGTCATTAGCTTTACATTGGATAAATATGAAAATAATGAATTAGTTTCCTCTACCTGCTCATTTAAATATACAGTTACAGCCTTAAACATAGTCTGGGACAAGCCATTAACTATTGATGCATTTTTAATATCTGCTAAAGATGTAATTCCGTGAGGTTCCATTAATTCAACCATCAGTTCTAGCGACAGGCTTGAAAGATCAATAAATTGTCTCTTAACTTGTTGTTAAGGGACTTAACTTATTGTCCCTTAGGGGATACGGAATTCAATAAAAGAATCTTTAACTTTATTGCTAATACTTGAATTAACTGGTAAAATATCTTGAGTCTGTCTTGAAAATATCGTACTTTCAATCATTCTCTGTGCAATAACTTTAGGAAAGTTATCACTTATAGCAGCTGTGTAGTTTTCTAAAGGGACTTGCAATGCTGCACTAGGAGCATTAATACTCATCATGGGTTGAGTCTATTATACAACTAGTTCTGTTTTTTTGAAAACACGTCTTTATATCTGTTCATTATTTTTATATAAGCAAGTTGTATCTTTTTCTTTTCTTTATTCGCCCACCTGCTAGTAGTTTTAGACCAATGCTTTTCAATGTTTCCATACCACGCTTTCTAATAGAAACTTTCAAAGTACCATGTCCTATATTTATATCCTGCAAAACATTCTGTACCATTGACAATGCAGCTGGTATAATAGTTTTTAATAGAAAAGGAGTGGCTTTACGAGCTAGGCCAGGGTATTACGGAAAAACGTGATATATGAAAAATGATTCGATATCAATCAAACTTTTTTACTAGTTGTATATAAAATTTGGTTCAACTGACCCAACTCTTAGCATTATAGCATAAATAGGAAGGGAGAAAATATATTGAATTAGGTGTCACAAATTTTCCAAAATGGTCAAAAATTCGCATTAAAAAAAATGTCAACTGAAATCATGATTATAACTCTAAGCTATCACAATAGCATATAATATTTTTTTAATATTCAGTTTTATGACAAAAAAATTAGAAAAAAAAATTCTTAAATTTTTTTCATATTTTTTATCAGCCGATTTGCATAAAACGTATACATCTTACAGAACGTATACCTATCTGTAAATATACAAATTCTGGAGGAAATTGGTTGAAGTCAACTTAAAAAACAGGTGGCAAGATTTTTTTCTTATTTATTTTCAAGTAACATTAAATTGCACCTCCTCTTTCGTTTTTTTCAATTTACATGAAATTAGACCTTTTATGTACCGTTAACGTCTCTACAATAATGCTAAAACACTCTATTCCTATGTTCATTTATTGATTTTATAAATGTTTGCAAAGATGAAATATTGGCATATATTATTGGGGGAACTTTGACTACTTGTATTAGTAAAACTAAACATATTTTGGATAATCCTTTTTAGCCAAATCCTTTATTGTATGCTAATATGATATATGAGTTTCATAGAAATTATGTCATTTGAAACTTGTGGTTGTAGTTAATTATTGAAAATGTGTAAAATTCGTTGGAAAACCAAAAAATATATCTCCCATTCTATGTAGGGTGCGATACTGAAACGTAGAACAGTTGCAGCCCTTCTTATATACAACTAGAAAAAAAATGGTTGACATTAAACAACATTTAAAAAAGCGTAATACGCCCACCTTAAGAAACTTAAAATTCTGCCCCCTCTTACGTGTCTTCTATAAAAACCCTAATATCGCCTAATCTTTCACCTCTTTTCCCTTGAGGTGTGATAAATCTATATATCACGTCAACAGACAGCTGTACAAACCAGACCCTCATGTTTAAACGCGTCAAGCGAGAATGATAAACACCCGCAGTTATTTCTCACTAGCTGTACCCGGCGACGCATTGCTGTGGCTCAGCAACCTTCCCCTGTCTCCCAGTCCTCCCCACCATTCCCCTGTCCTCTCGTCCCACCATCATCAACTCCCCCGTCCCCTTATCCTTCCCATCAACCACCCCCCTCCCCTGTCTCCTCGTCCACCCCCACCATCCCCCACTCCCGTCCCGTCGTCCTCCACACCATTCCAAACTCCCTCATCCGATGCATTCCCAAATGATCAAATGTTCCCATCAGAAAATTGGAAACATCAAATGATCTGATGTTCCCATCACTGAAATATACAAAACACAGTTTAAAAAAAAAAGAAATGAAAAACAATGAAAAAAAAAAATATATACCACGGAATGAACCATACAGTAAATAACACAGATCAATTCCAACGCATTGTCACACAAAATAATTATATCAAAATCATAATAAATCTATGAAAAATCAATTTGTCAATGCTCTTGGAAACATTGAAATAGAATTATTACATATTTAGTACAGCTTGTGTTTCTCTTATGTGCAACTGATTTCACTATTTCTTCAAAAAAAGAATGTTTTACCTGTCACAGGTGTGGCATCTATACATATACTTACAAAATGAACGGTATGGTAAACAACACAGCTCAATTCCAATGCAATGTCACACAAAATAATTAAATAAAAAAAATAAAAGTCTATGAAAATTCAATTTACCAATGCAATTGGGAAACACAGAAATAGAATCATAACATATTTAGTGTTGCATGTGTTGCTATTACATGCAACAGATGGAGCTGTTTAAAAAAAAATTACCTGTCATGGATGTGGCATCTATATAGTAGGTATACCAAAACATGCATATATTCGAATGGAACATTGTGTCAAAATTTAAAAGCAATTGATGAAGAACTTCCGGAGTTTACAGCGTGTTTCACTTGCGTCCATGAGATGGTACTGTATAAAAAAATATCCTGGCACAGGTAAGGCATGTATATAGTAAGTACACAAAACACGTGTCTATTTGAATGCAACGCTGAGTTGCATTCGAATAGGCGCACACAGTTTATCAAAAAAAGCATGCATTTCTTTCCGTCACAGATGTGACATATATATATTTTTCAAGATGTTGAGGAATGCCTTTTACGATTATAGATTCAAACAATTTCCCTTAGTAGACATTTATCTAATTGCATGATTGTTCGACACATGTGATCTCTCTCCCTTCTTAAAAATCGGTAACATATTAGCAACCTTCCACGACTATGGAACTTTGCTTCTTTCTAACGTTTTATTGAGTATGCAATACAAGGTCCACAAGACCTTGCCCGGTCATGTGGACTTGTTTGGCCTTAATTTCTCTATTTATTAAATAACTTCCTTTCCGGTAACTACTAAACAAGCCAACCTGTCCTCTTCATCACCAATATAGAGTTGTTTGGCTGAAAGATTAATGTTAAGTTCTTTTATAAATTCAGAGCCAAAGTTTATATATAAAAACACTATGCATTGCTTTGTTTTTATCAGTTATCTGACCTGTCTCAGTTTTTAATGGCCCTTCTTTTTCTTCTTTTCTTTTTCTTTTCTACTAAAATCCTTTAGTAGTTGCCTTTTTCCTACTATGACAACCTCATAGTTTCGCTTTGCTTTCCTAATGTTCTTTTTAGATTTCTAACTTGTTTGACAAATTTTCGTTCTAGATTAACTTCCCTATTCCTTAAATGATTGACTTGCTTAAATACTCTCTTGTACTAAATACGCTTGTACTAAAGAGGCACCCTTCTTGAGCCCGGATGGGCACATGTATAAGCAAGTAGATGGGGTCGCCATGGGTTCTCCCCTAGGTGTCCTGTTTGCGAGCTTCTACATGGGTACCATCGAATAAAAGGTCTTAGTCGATATGAACTTGAAACCGGCCATATACTGCAGGTATGTTGACGACATTTTTACACAGGTACCTGATGTCAGACATCTGCGGGAGCTGAAGGAGGCATTTGAGCAGAATTCCGTGTTGCGTTTCACTTACGAGATGGAGAAGGATGGGAAACTGCCCTTTCTAGATGTATCAGTCATGAAAAGGAGCGGAGGTTTCCACACTGCAGTCTACTCTAAGGAAACAAACATACGAATGTGCCTCAATGCCAACAGTGATTGCCCAGACAGGTGCAAGAGGAGTGTTGTTAACGCTTATGTAGACCGTGCTCTCAGCCACAGCTCAGGATGGAAGCAAGTCGATGAAGAACTCTATAGGGTAAGACAGGTCCTAGTCAAAAACGGCTTCTCCAATGGCTTCGTTGAAGACATCATAAGAAGGAAGGTGAAACACCATGCAACCTCTGAAGAGACAACTAACACAACACCTGTACTCCCTATTAGACTATTTTACAGGAACTTCTTTTCCACAGCTCATAAAACGGAGGAAAGGGTCCTGAAAGATATTGTTAATAGAAACGTTATCCCTACAGACAAAAATCAGAAGATACAATTGACGATTTACTATAAAACCAAGAAAACTGCCAACCTACTCATGAGAAACTCTCCAGACACAAAGCAGAACGCTTTGAAAGAGACCAATGTCGTCTATGCCTTCAAATGCCCACTTGGGGACTGTAAGCCCCAAAGAACTCAGTATTTAAGCAAGACCACAACATCTTTTTTCAGGCGATTAACAATGCATAAGAAACAGGGCTCCATTAAGGAACATATAATCTCTTCCCGCAAACAGACCATCACCAGAGAAGTCTTAACAAACAACACAGAAATCATCGATAGATACAGCGATAGCAGGCGGCTTGACATCTTTGAGGCACTACACATCAAGGAGTCAACACCAGCAATCAACAGCAAATTAATGCACAACTATATTCTACCCACTTCAAGACTCCGCTCCAATATAGAAGCATCAAGAGGAAATTTAGGCCAATAGGCCCTTTGCAGTTACTTCCATTTTTCCCATTCATCTATACCCATTAAACCGTGTTCTGTCTTTTGTTGAAAGTTTGTTCACCTCATCCAAAACTGTTGTAACATATCACCTCACCCAAATGCGAGTATATAAGACAAAAGCTGTTTAAATGTTAGCTTAGTAAAACTGTTTAGTGTGTGCAGGTTATAGTTGTGTGAGTGTAAACTAAAGTCTTTGAAAATGTAATAAATTATTACGAAACGCGTTCAAGTGTCGCATCAGACTAGAAATTAAAATGAATTTCGGAGAACTGATTTTTCAATTACCATGAAGAGTAAAAAGAAACATAAGAATTATTGAGAAAATTCGTGTTACAATTATTAATCTTACTTTTTCGGTCGTATTTAACAACATAAGTTTACAAGAAAGACTGCTACCAAAATATATATATATATATATATATATATATATATATATATATATATATATATATATATATATATATATATATATATATATATATATATATATATATAATGAAACGAATACGTGATGATCCGATCATGTTTATAATAAATACAATAGGAAGAGACTAAGGAAGTGGTGGGACACTGGATTGCTGTATACAAATCTAAAAGGAAAATAGTTATACTAGATTCTTATGGAATAAATGTGAATTCGCCCTACATTTCTGAGTTTTAAAATTGTTATAAAGACTGCCAAAGTATATACGTTCACAGAACGACTCCAGAGCCTAAATACATACGTATGCGGGCTATTCTCTTATTATCTCTCAAGTAAGGAACTAAAAAACGTATTAAAGCTATTTGAAACAAAGTTTTACTTATGGATCTTATAAGCAGAATGATAGGAAAGTAATGAAACAATCTTATTGTATATTTAAAAATATGCTGAGTTGCTATGAAACATTATGTTACGATAAGAGTGATAGTTGTTGGAAAAGGTGCTTGGAAGTGGAGATGACGGGCTGAATGAGCCTACATATGAAAACTATCTTACAATAGTGAGTACGTTTGTTTTTTACCGCTTTGTGCATTTGATAAATATTGTACTGGTGTAAAAGCTATCTAAAACGTTATTCTTCTATTTTACAGAGATGAAGACTGTACAAGATGGTTATTATACACGCGTATTGAATAGAGAGCTTCTGTTAACTTCAGGATAAACGATAAACTTGAGTAAAACTAAAATTATATGAATAAATAAGTAAATAAATCCGTTCTATTAATACCTATTGAATATATAAATTATTACGGTGGTGAATGCTGGCAATGACTGACTGACTGCTAGCAGGTAGACTGGGGGCTTAATGAGTCAGGTGTTGAAGGAGATGCCTGGGGACATATTGATAAAGTTGTCTGCACCTGTGTAAACACAGATCTGATGAATCGTTTGATATGTTTTGGTGCAAAAAGGAACTAACATTACGATGTCTGAAATGTAGATTGATAAAAAAAAGCTGTGCGATACAAGCAATTACGTACTCTACAACAACGTACAAGGAGTTTGTTTACCCATGTCTTTAACTTCTTCTTGAACATCGATTAAACGGTTATGATAACTCTATGGGTCCCAGGGTCCCAGCGCACTGTGTTATTCTCCATAATGAACTAGTAGATCAACTAGCCAAATCAATGCACAACACACCTCACATTACCCGCCATCCAATTCTTCCATGTTGCACGTAAAGGAGCCTCCAAAAATACCATCACCCAAGATTTTGCAACGAAATGGAAAACGTCATGCTCACCCTTATAGCTCACCTTTGTACTATGGGTCCATTAAAAAAAAATGGGAAACATGTCATATATAAAAAGCAGAGAAATCGATATAACGATGACCAGATTAAGGCTGGGACACACCTAACTGGCAGCACACAGCTCTAAGTACAGAACAGACATCAACGAACTCTACATCCACTGTCAGGTGCCTGAAACAATCGAACACTATCTCCTTCACTACTTCCGACATAATAGTGCCAGAGCAAATTTCAAACAAGTACTTATCTGACTTAAAATACCCTTTACGGTCGAGCATATATTAGAAGGAGGTGACCACTCGTTACAGGAAAAATACCAAAAATACCAAATACCAAAATAGTCAAATCACTGGCTAAATATCTCCAATCGACCAACAAATTGGCTCACACTTGACCCGTGCCACATTTGTACCTGGCGCCACCAACAGCTAAACACAGAAAACAAATGCCTCGTCGCAACACCATGGATCAGCCCTACGGTGCGGCAAGTCTCCCTTTAACATACACCTCTGTTTTAGTCACCGCTCCTTTATCTACAGCACAACGTAACAAGCACTTTTGAAACTCTTATCATCCTCAACATAAACGCCTCTCCCAACATCTGTACTGGTGCAGTCATCGGGAGGACAAACCCTTCAAGCAAACTGCACCTACTATCAAGAAGAAGGTAAGTTTGGCGGCGCCTGGAGAGTGTGAGGATGGGTTGACAGGGGGATTACGGCGACGGTAATCGACTGCAATTACGATTACAGCACCGATGTTGAACTCCACGACTTAAGCACCACGCCATGACTTAAGCACCACGTGCAACATCTTTTTTTTTTTTTGCAGGGATATTCCTGCGCGGGCCCTAAGCCTCTGGCTGGCCCACTAAGTGTTGCTTGTTTCTGTTTTACTTGGGCGGAGTATAAATATTTATGACTCGTATGGTCGCTTCAGTAAGATTTTGCCATATGTGTTTAACAACTTCTGCTCTGTTGAATCTAAGTTAAAATCTTAATGGGTTTGTAACTGTGCACTGTGTTAGATAATGTTCCAGTGGTCTGTCGGGCATTTCTCCACAGTGTGACATTACACCGTCGTTAACACCCTATGCCATGATACAAGCACAACGTGCAGCACCGTTGTTAGCACCCCACGCCATGATACAAGCACAACGTGCAGCACCGTTGTTAGCACCCCACGCCATGATACAAGCACAACGCGCAGCACCGTTGTTAGCACCCCACGCTATGACTAAAGCACCAAGTGCAGCACCGATGTTGGCCCCCCACGCCTTGATACAAGAACCACGTGGGTCATTGTTGGCACTGCACGCAATGCTACAAGCACCATGTGCAGCAACGTTGTTGGCACCTCCACACCATGACACAAACACAACGTGCAACACCATTGTTGGCACCTCTACACCATGACACAAGCACCACGTGTAGCACCGTTGTTGTCACCTCTACACCATGACACAAGCACCACGTGTAGCACCATTGTTGGCACCTCTACACCATGACACAAGCACCACGTGTAGCACCGTTATTCGCACTGCACGCTGTCTCACACGCATCACCGTTTTTGGCACCCCAAGCCACGACACAAGCACCACATGCAGTACAGTTGATGGTACCGCAAGCTGTGATACAAGCACCACATGCAGTACAGTTGATGGTGCCGCAAGCTGTGATACAAGCACCACATGCAGTACAGTTGATGGTGCCGCAAGCTGTGATACAAGCACCACATGCAGTACAGTTGATGGTGCCGCAAGCTGTGATACAAGCACCACATGCAGTACAGTTGATGGTGCCGCAAGCTGTGATACAAGCACCACATACAGTACAGTTGATGGTGCCGCAAGCTGTGATACAAGCACCACATGCAGTACAGTTGATGGTGCCGCAAGCTGTGATACAAGCACCACATACAGTACAGTTGATGGTGCCGCAAGCTGTGATACAAGCACCACATGCAGTACAGTTGATGGTGCCGCAAGCTGTGATACAAGCACCACATACAGTACAGTTGATGGTGCCGCAAGCTGTGATACAAGCACCACATACAGTACAGTTGATGGTACCGCAAGCTGTGATACAAGCACCACATGCAGTACAGTTGATGGTACCGCAAGCTGTGATACAAGCACCACATGCAGTACAGTTGATGGTGCCGCAAGCTGTGATACAAGCACCACATGCAGTACAGTTGTTGGTGCCGCAAGCTGTGATACAAGCAGCCACATGCAATTCAGTTGTTGGTACCGCAAGCTATGATACAACCACCACGTGTCGGAAATTTCCTACACCCCAAAAACTAACCCTTGACACAATAAGGTAAAATACGTTGTGTAAGGACACTAACTTTACTAACCGTTCTAATAATCTGATAACTGAGAGTTCAGGAGTTCTAGAACATGCAATGCATGATTGCGTCAGCTGCCACGTGTTCGCGGTGACTATTTTTTTGCCTAACGCTTGATAAAACTCCGTCTGCAATCTGTTCTCCTTTGCGACTGCCATCTTAGTTTGAGATTAATCAATAAAAAGGTCGAAGTCTTTGATTTCCTCTTTATATTAAAATTTAAATCCGCATTTAAAATTTAAATGTAAAAAATAATTAAAGAAATTTTAACATTTTAAAATAACACTTCCTAAATTACTTAATTTTTTGCGGTAAGCTATCAGAAACAGTATAAAACTGTTCATAATAATTGAGGATAGCACTCAATATTTGAGGATAATAAAAGCGCTCAGAAATTAGCATCTCACTTCTCTCCTACATAAATTTGCACCGAAAAGAAGTGCAGTGACTATCAGATGTGAGGGAAGGGGAGGACGCCGCGCACGCACCGTACGAGAAGGTTAGCACATGGCCAAGGTAAGGGACGGACATCCCACTGTACTCTCACCTTTGACGCCATATTTGTGCTTATAAGGGAAGCGTGTCTCTCGTAGGTGCAAGTTGAGCAGCAGAGTCGTGTTTATCAAGCATCGGACTGCCGCATCCTCTAAACACGAGAGACCGTGTCATGGTTGTTTAAATCATTTTTTGTTCCAGAGCTCTATTACATTAGAATGTCACCTGGGTTACGAGGCATGCCCTACAATCAAACCCAGTAATCTCTCGATTCCCTTGGGTATGGCCTCGAATGTAATTACAAACTCTCACATTTACCCATAGTAGTTTAGCCTACTAACCAATTCATTTAAACTATTTCTTTCAAATTTCAAGTTTTTTTAGCATTATTAAACCAGCCCCCAAATTTGTATGTGTACTGGAAATTCTATGGCAAGAATTGAAACTAAAACACGCAGTCCACATTTCTACAGTCCTCTTAGTAATAGTAAAACTAAATTTATATATATACAACTGCTGGAAAATTATGATACAAGCTATGCTTGTGTTATAATTTGCCTGCTGCAAGCTATGACACAAGCACCCACCCGGAGCAACGTTGTTGGCACCTAACGTCATGACACAAGCACCACGTGCAGCACTGTTGTTGGCCCCCTAACGCTATGACACAAGCACCACGTGCAGCACCGTTGTTGCCGCCACGTAATGACACAAGCACCACGTGCAGCACCGTTGTTGCCGCCACGTAATGACACAAGCACCACGTGCAGCACCGTTGTTCTTCCACCCCCCCCCACACCATGACGGATGGATGTTCTTCCATGGGGGGGGGGTGTATGTTCTTCCACCCCCCCCCCCACATCTTGCAGCACCGTTGATGGCTCCCCACGCCTTGACACAAGCATCAAGCGCATCGTTGTTGGCACTGCAGGCAAAGCTACAAGCACCAGTGATGCAACATTGTTGGCACCTCACAATGACACAAGCACTACGTGACGCACCGTTGTTGTCCCTCCACGTCATGACACCAGTAGCACGTGTAGCATCTTTGTTGGCCCCCCACGCCATGACACAACCACCACGTACAGCACCGTTGTTGTCTCGTCATGACATGACACGAGCACCACGTGCAGCACCGTTGTTGGCCTCCAGTGACCTGACACAAGCACCACATGAAGCACTGTTGCTAGCACTAAACGCCATGACACAAACACCATGTGGTCGAGCGTATAGCTGGTTGTGGGAGTGGCACGACCGCAACTTGTCCTCGAGCGTATAAGTGTTAGACGTAGGGATCCGGCCTCAAAATGTGGTCGAGAATATTGCTGGTAGAGGAAGGGGACAGCCTCAACATTTAGTTGAGCGAATGTCTGGTAGAGGGAGGGGGCCAGCCAAAACATGTGGTCGAGCGTATGGCTGCTAGAGGGAGGGTCCGGCCTCAACATATGCTCGACCACATGTTGACTCCGGCCTCTCTAACTCTACTAGCCATAAGCTCTAGCATATGTTGAAGCTGGCCAATCCCTCTACCAGTCATACGCTCGACAACATGTTGAGACTGGTTCCCTCACTCTGCCAGCTATATGCTCGACCACGTGATGACGCCGGTCCCCTCCCTCTACCAGCCATACGTACGACCACATTTTGAAGCCGGCCCCCTTCGTCCAACAACTGTACGCTCGATGACATGTTGAATTTAGCCCTCCTCCCTTTTCTAGCCATATGCTCGACCATATATTGACCCCGGCCCCTAAAGAAATAATGGCTGAGCCGCCCCTCTACCAGCATATGGCTGGTAGAGGGAGGGTAGCTAGCCTCAACTATGCAGCCCCATCATGGAGTATGCAGTATGCGGAGTATGTAGCCCCAGCATGGAGCCCGTATCTAGTCAAGCACAAGACGTAGCTGGAAAAAGTTCAGAGGAATGCCACTAGGCTAGTCCCAGAACTAAGAGGCATGAGTTACGAGGACAGACTACGTGAACTGCATTTCATGTCGCTGGAAGACAGAAGAGCTAGGGGAAACATGATCACCACATTCAAAATTTTCAGAGGAATTGACAGGGTAGACAAGGATGGATTATTTAACACGGGTGGTACACGCATAAGGGGACACAGGTGGAGACTGAGTACCCAAATGAGCCACAGAGACAATAGAAAGAATTTTTTCAGTGTCAGAGTAGTTAGTAAATGGAATGCAATAGGAAGTGATGTGGTGGAGGCAGACTCCATACACAGTTTCAAATGTAGATATAACAGAGCCCAGTAGGCTCAGGAATCTGTATATTGGTAACTTGGATAATTACCTCCCAACTTTGTTTTAACGATACAGTTTCTTGTTGTCATCAATATGTACAGTCATAGTTGTTGTATCACATACAGAACACTCATTGTCAGATTCTCCTTTTATTCTCCCGTGTTCATGCTGATGGAAACGCCATTCAAAGAAGATGACCATTCAAAGAAGACCATGCTAGGATGTAAAATGTGTAAAGCAAAAGTAAGTAGTTATCAAAAGAAGGTGCCAAGCTCTAGAATGTTAAGCAACAGACTATAAGTACCTGCAGGAAATGAAAATATACTTTCATGAGCATTACATAAAAAGAGAAATTGTTAAAGATTGGTAATCTGTTTCCATTTGACTATGACAATAATAATAATGGCAATGCATTTGCTTAGTAACAAACTTAGTTTTAAATATATACACCAATTTAATATTTGCACGATTAAAACAGTAATGGTATGAAAACTTACACGCCCTCGAGAAGCACCAAATAATTCCAGTGAACTAACTAATGCCTGAAGAAAAGTTCCAGGACTGCTTCTCTTGGAAAAATGCCAGGAATCTAATAGATTTATGCTGTAGAAAGTGCTACTATTTCTTCCTGATGAATAAAAACCAGACTGGTGCATGGTTTTCCCAAGTTCTTCATCTACATATCCGCACTTGCACTTAAACTATTGGGGTATACAGATCATACCTACCTGCCGCCGACCCCCCCCCCCAAAAAAAAAAGATTAGAGTAAAACAATTTTATTTGGCAAGGGATTCAAGTGAGGCTATCATTATACGTGTAAACCCACCCATAAGCAATTCTCTGTATTGTTTATGTTATTTCAAAATATTTATTTGATTTGAATTTGAATGTTATATAAATTATATGAATTAAATACAATTTTAAAACACACCTTGGTTCAGAATAGAAATGGGAGTAAATGAAACAGACCAACCCGTCCTCGCAAATAGTCAATACTGTGACTTGTTAGTTACCTGCATAGGTGACATACTAAACATTATAGTTTCCTTGAAAAGCTTCATAGAAAACACCGACCTTACCTAACCTACTTAGTATGTTAAAATAAGCATCTTATAGCTTCGTAATTACAATTGTTACTTTACCTATTATAGGTATAGATTAGGTAATAATTGTAATTACGAAGCAATAAGATGCTTATCTTAACATACTAAGTAGGTTAGGTAAAGTCGGTGTTTTCTATGAAGATTTTCAAGGGAAACTATTAAGTTAAGTATGTCACCCATGCACTTATTTAATAAGTCAATATTAACTATACAAATTTGCGAGGACGGGTTGCACAGATTACAGGTCAGGACGTAAATTCACGAAGCTCCACGTATTTCTTCGTAAGTGGGTTTGCTGCGAAGGTTCCTAAGTATGCCCTAAGAAGATGCTTAGGTGCAATTCACGAAGGTCCACTTAGGAAGAAATTTGTTGGTTCACCTGCGTGCCGATAGAGGTCACTACTGTGTTTCGTTTGGCCAGTCAGAGAGCAGCAACATTCTTCATATTGAAGATTTAGCGTTGGCTTATCGGAGCTCTACTGCCTCCTATTTACGTCTAATTTTCTTATAAAATTAGTATATTTCGAGGTAAAACAATGTTTTTTTCAACTTCTACAGCCAGCACGGACATTGTAGTAAATAAATGTTACATTTATTGTTTACCTACGTAATTCTAAGAGATACTGTGTAGCTGTCCTTGTTGCTCGGAAGATGCGCTGACAATTATTGTATATATTTACTGAATTTACCCAAGGGCCACTAACTATCTAGTGGCCTCGAAGAGGACAGAAAGCCGGCGGCTTGTTAAAGGGCCCGTCAATTGCCTTAAGGATATTTTTTAGCTGGAATTTGGCATTTACGGCTTCAGCGGGTAGGCGGTTCCATGGGTTTATAGCCCTCTTGGTGAAAAAAACATCTGTTTTCAGTCCTACTTGAGAGAACATACTCTCCAACACTATATCTGTGATTGCCCTGTTATCAGTGACTTCATACCAAATGGTATGAGGTACTTTGAGCTCTGTAATTACTTCATACACTCAGGAATATTGGAAGATATTCTTGTGCTGCACCCAGATTTTGCCAGTGGAGGCTAATAGATCAGCATTAAGTATTTTGTTCTCTCCTGACTACATGTATGACTGGCCATCCTGTGAGGTGAGGATGTTGAATGAGCTTGTAGCTGGTTTTTGATCTACACTGTGTGGTCCTTCATACAGAATAGGGAAGCAGCACATTGCTGTGTATACCAAAACATGTTAAAAAATACATTGTTTGAGAGGAGTCTTGTAGAAACTGGTAAGAGTAATTATAATATAATGTTTCCATGCTTTAGTGCTTACCTCTTGTGAAAATCGTGAAGAGTTGTTTAGTCAGAGTTGATTTGTTTTTTGTATTGAGGCTGGTATTTTCTAAATTGATTCCATGTATGTCTAACCATCCTGTGAGATGGGAGTATTAGATAAACTTATAGCTAGTTTTTTATCTACACTGTGTAATATTCCATATAGAATAGGGTAGCAGCACATTGCTGTGTATACCTAATCTTTTTAATAAAAAAATCAGTAATACAGATTTTATATTATAGTTTGTATTATTACAAATACAGTACTGCATTATCCTTATTAAGTCATGTTAACCATGGATCATTTAGATCTCATGTTGATATATAATAGTCATATTTCTTTTGAACTGCTAATCCATGCTATTCATTTCAGAAACATTCATTAAATTGTGCATTATGTCTCAATTTTTCACTTCCTTGGATATACTGTACAGTACAAAAGACAGGATAAAAATAAACCAGTAATATTTCTTTCATTATATTTTTTATTTAAATAACTGCATCAATATTTTCACAGCTGACAGGATTTGTTTTACAATACAGGTGCATTACTTGTTAAAATAAAATTGGTTTATTGTTACACACAATGGTGCTACATAGCCTTCCCAGCTTGGTGCCTTCTTTTAATACTTACTGATTAAGAAATAAATAATAATAACTAAATTTTATTCAGGAAAAGTACGTACAGTTGATTTACAAACATAATGTTGGATTTATAGACAGCTAGTACATACAATACCTAAAGCCATTAATACTCATAGCATTTCGGGCAAGGTGTGGGGGAAAAAGCACTTAGACTAAAACTAAATAGTAATCAGGATTAGGTGTAAATTGTGTTGAAAGAAGGAATAAAAAATACAAAAAAGGGGGAAACATAGCAGAAATCAGCAATTGTACACGTTGGTAAACAACATTGTTTAAAAAATAGCAAGACATGGGATGACATTTAGGGAATAAGTTAGGTTACATGGAGTTAATTAGGTTGTACTTGGTTTTACTCTTAAACTGGTTGAGAGAGGTACGGTCTTTGACATGATTCGGGAGGTCATTCCACATTCTGGGTTCCTTGATTTGTAGAGCACTTCTAGTTTGGTTACACACAGCCAAATTGTACAACAGGAAGAAGTCTTGGACACAAATTTGTTCCATGCTAAATGTAGAGGAATCAGCTGAGTATTCCTCAAATAAAATAAGTTGCCTCAGCTTATAAGGTAAATAAAATAAGCATTTCTCAAATAAGTAGCTGCCTCACCTCACTGCCTTACTGCTACATAGCCTTCCCGGCATGGTGCCTTCTTTTGATAATTACTTGTTCCACACCCAAGTTGTGTAACAGGAAGAGGTCTTGGACCCCTACTTCCCTCTCTCTTTTTTTAATAGTCCATATAGTCATAATTATAGCTTTAAGTATTCAATGAATAAAGTTTTGACATTTTTACCCTTCTCCTTACCTAACATCATTGTGCAGCATATTTTTTATTTATGTCTCACCCAGATTTAATCTCAAAATAAAACCAAACTAAATAAATTAGAAATGGGTATGTATAGCTAAGGTACACCCTTACTACTAGGTGAACAGGGGCATTTGGTGATAGTAAATGATCCCATCAGGCAGGGCTCATCACCTTCTCTCATATTTCATGTTCACCAGTGTTTATTTACTTAATAACTACGGGTATAACTATCTTAATATCTTGCTATTAAAAACTAATTCTAATATCATAAAGACATATTTACTCAAAGTTTCAAGCAGAGAATGATATATAACTCACAAGGACTCCTCTTCACGAGATTCAATTTTTATAATCTTTTGTTTA
>WNGS01164053.1:18817-67045 GCA_020271785.1 Procambarus virginalis
GGACAGTACCTAGCAGAGGTGACCTTGGGACAGTACCTAGCAGAGGTGACCTTGGGACAGTACCCAGCAGAGGTGACCTTGGGACAGTACCTAGCAGAGGTGACCTTGAGACAGTACCCAGCAGAGGTGACCTTGGGACAGTACCTAGCAGAGGTGACCTTGGGACAGTACCTAGCAGAGGTGACCTTGAGACAGTACCCAGCAGAGGTGACCTTGAGACAGTACCCAGCAGAGTGACCTTGAGACAGTACCCAGCAGAGGTGACCTTGGGACAGTACTAGCAGAGGTGACCTTGAGACAGTACCCAGCAGAGGTGACCTGAGACAGTACCCAGCAGAGGTGACCTTGAGACAGTACCCAGCAGAGGTGACCTTGGACAGTACCTAGCAGAGGTGACCTTGAGACAGTACCCAGCAGAGGTGACCTTGAGACAGTACCCAGCAGAGGTGACCTTGAGTGACAGTACCCAGCAGAGGTGACCTTGAGACAGTACCTAGCAGAGGTGACCTTGGACAGTACCCAGCAGAGGTGACCTTGGACAGTACCCAGCAGAGGTGACCTTGGACAGTACCCAGCAGAGGTGACCTTGACAGTACCTAGCAGAGGTGACCTTGGGACAGTACCTAGCAGAGGTGACCTTGGACAGTACCCAGCAGAGGTGACCTTGGACAGTACCTAGCAGAGGTGACCTTGAGACAGTACCTAGCAGAGGTGACCTTGGGACAGTACCCAGCAGAGGTGACCTTGGGACAGTACCCAGCAGAGGTGACCTTGAGACAGTACCCAGCAGAGGTGACCTGGGACAGTACCCAGCAGAGGTGACCTTGGACAGTACCCAGCAGAGGTGACCTTGAGACAGTACCCAGCAGAGGTGACTTGGGACAGTACCCAGCAGAGGTGACCTTGGGACAGTACCCAGCAGAGGTGACCTTGAGACAGTACCCAGCAGAGGTGACCTTGAGACAGTACCCAGCAGAGGTGACCTTGAGGACAGTACCCAGCAGAGGTGACCTTGAGACAGTACCCAGCAGAGGTGACCTTGAGACAGTACCCAGCAGAGGTGACCTTGAGACAGTACCCAGCAAAGGTGACCTTGGACAGTACCTAGCAGAGGTGACCTTGGGACAGTACCCAGCAGAGGTGACCTTGAGACAGTTAGCAGAGGTGACCTTGGGACAGTACCCAGCAGAGGTGACCTTGGGACAGTACCCAGCAGAGGTGACCTTGAGACAGTACCTAGCAGAGGTGACCTGGGACAGTACCCAGCAGAGGTGACCTTGGACAGTACCTAGCAGAGGTGACCTTGAGACAGTACCCAGCAGAGGTGACCTTGGACAGTACCTAGCAGAGGTGACCTTGAGACAGTACCCAGCAGAGGTGACCTTGAGACAGTACCCAGCAGAGGTGACCTTGGACAGTACCCAGCAGAGGTGACTTGAGACAGTACCGCAGAGGTGACCTTGAGACAGTACCCAGCAGAGGTGACCTTGGACAGTACCCAGCAGAGGTGACCTTGGACAGTACCCAGCAGAGGTGACCTTGGGACAGTACCTAGCAGAGGTGACCTTGGGACAGTACCTAGCAGAGGTGACCTTGAGACAGTACCCAGCAGAGGTGACCTTGAGACAGTACCCAGCAGAGGTGACCTTGAGACAGTACCCAGCAGAGGTGACCTTGAGACAGTACCTAGCAGAGGTGACCTTGAGACAGTACCCAGCAAGGTGACCTTGAGACAGTACCCAGCAGAGGTGACCTTGAGACAGTACCCAGCAGAGGTGACCTTGAGACAGTACCCAGCAGAGGTGACCTTGAGACAGTACCCAGCAGAGGTGACCTTGAGACAGTACCCAGCAGAGGTGACCTTGAGACAGTACCAGCAGAGGTGACCTTGAGACAGTACCCAGCAGAGGTGACCTTGAGACAGTACCTAGCAGAGGTGACCTTGAGACAGTACCCAGCAGAGGTGACCTTGGACAGTACCTAGCAGAGGTGACCTTGAGACAGTACCCAGCAGAGGTGACCTTGAGACAGTACCCAGCAGAGGTGACCTTGGGACAGTACCTAGCAGAGGTGACCTTGGGACAGTACCTAGCAGAGGTGACCTTGAGACAGTACCTAGCAGAGGTGACCTTGGGACAGTACCTAGCAGAGGTGACCTTGAGACAGTACCCAGCAGAGGTGACCTTGGGACAGTACCTAGCAGAGGTGACCTTGAGACAGTACCCAGCAGAGGTGACCTTGAGACAGTACCCAGCAGAGGTGACCTTGAGACAGTACCCAGCAGAGGTGACCTTGGGACAGTACCCAGCAGAGGTGACCTTGAGACAGTACCCAGCAGAGGTGACCTTGGGACAGTACCTAGCAGAGGTGACCTTGAGACAGTACCAGCAGAGGTGACCTTGAGACAGTACCCAGCAGAGGTGACCTTGAGGACAGTACCCAGCAGAGGTGACCTTGGGACAGTACCCAGCAGAGGTGACCTGGGACAGTACCTAGCAGAGGTGACCTTGAGACAGTACCCAGCAGAGGTGACCTTGGGACAGTACCCAGCAGAGGTGACCTTGGGACAGTACCTAGCAGAGGTGACCTTGGGACAGTACCTAGCAGAGGTGACCTTGGGACAGTACCTAGCAGAGGTGACCTTGAGACAGTACCTAGCAGAGGTGACCTTGAGACAGTACCCAGCAGAGGTGACCTTGAGACAGTACCCAGCAGAGGTGACCTTGAGACAGTACCTAGCAGAGGTGACCTTGAGACAGTACCCAGCAGAGGTGACCTTGAGACAGTACCCAGCAGAGGTGACCTTGAGACAGTACCCAGCAGAGGTGACCTTGAGACAGTACCTAGCAGAGGTGACCTTGGGACAGTACCCAGCAGAGGTGACCTTGAGACAGTACCCAGCAGAGGTGACCTTGGGACAGTACCCAGCAGAGGTGACCTTGAGACAGTACCCAGCAGAGGTGACCTTGGGACAGTACCTAGCAGAGGTGACCTTGGGACAGTACCTAGCAGAGGTGACCTTGGGACAGTACCTAGCAGAGGTGACCTTGTGACAGTACCTAGCAGGTGACCTTGAGACAGTACCTAGCAGGTGACCTTGAGACAGTACCTAGCAGAGGTGACCTTGAGACAGTACCCAGCAGAG
Organism: Procambarus virginalis; assembly: GCA_020271785.1. Taxonomy (NCBI): domain Eukaryota; kingdom Metazoa; phylum Arthropoda; class Malacostraca; order Decapoda; family Cambaridae; genus Procambarus; species Procambarus virginalis. The sequence goes on from WNGS01164053.1 coordinate 21,963, forward strand.
GTGACCTTGAGACAGTACCAGCAGAGGTGACCTGAGACAGTACCCAGCAGAGGTGACCTTGAGACAGTACCTAGCAGAGGTGACCTTGGGACAGTACCCAGCAGAGGTGACCTTGAGACAGTACCCAGCAGAGGTGACCTTGGGACAGTACCCAGCAGAGGTGACCTTGGGACAGTCTCAAGGTGACTAGAGAAGTACCTAGCAGAGGTGACCACTAGAGGTGGACCTGAGACAGTACCTAGCAGAGGTGACCTTGGGACAGTACCCAGCAGAGGTGACCTTGAGACAGTACCCAGCAGAGGTGACCTTGGGACAGTACCTAGCAGAGGTGACCTTGAGACAGTACCCAGCAGAGGTGACCTTGAGACAGTACCCAGCAGAGGTGACCTTGAGACAGTACCTAGCAGAGGTGACCTTGGGACAGTACCCAGCAGAGGTGACCTTGAGACAGTACCCAGCAGAGGTGACCTTGGACAGTACCCAGCAGAGGTGACCTTGAGACAGTACCTAGCAGAGGTGACCTTGAGACAGTACCTAGCAGAGGTGACCTTGGACAGTACCTAGCAGAGGTGACCTTGGGACAGTACCTAGCAGAGGTGACCTTGAGACAGTACCAGCAGAGGTGACCTTGAGACAGTACCCAGCAGAGGTGACATTGGGACAGTACCTAGCAGAGGTGACCTTGAGACAGTACCTAGCAGAGGTGACCTTGAGACAGTACCCAGCAGAGGTGACCTTGGGACAGTACCTAGCAGAGGTGACCTTGAGACAGTACCCAGCAGAGGTGACCTTGGGACAGTACCTAGCAGAGGTGACCTTGAGACAGTACCCAGCAGAGGTGACCTTGAGACAGTACCAGCAGAGGTGACCTTGGGACAGTACCTAGCAGAGGTGACCTTGAGACAGTACCTAGCAGAGGTGACCTTGAGACAGTACCTAGCAGAGGTGACCTTGGACAGTACCCAGCAGAGGTGACCTTGAGACAGTACCTAGCAGAGGTGACCTTGAGACAGTACCCAGCAGAGGTGACCTTGAGACAGTACCCAGCAGAGGTGACCTTGAGACAGTACCCAGCAGAGGTGACCTTGAGACAGTACCCAGCAGAGGTGACCTTGGGACAGTACCCAGCAGAGGTGACCTTGAGACAGTACCCAGCAGAGGTGACCTTGGGACAGTACCCAGCAGAGGTGACCTTGGGACAGTACCTAGCAGAGGTGACCTTGGACAGTACCTAGCAGAGGTGACCTTGGGACAGTACCTAGCAGAGGTGACCTTGGACAGTACCCAGCAGAGGTGACCTTGGACAGTACCTAGCAGAGGTGACCTTGGACAGTACCCAGCAGAGGTGACCTTGGGACAGTACCTAGCAGAGGTGACCTTGGGACAGTACCCAGCAGAGGTGACCTTGAGACAGTACCCAGCAGAGGTGACCTTGGGACAGTACCCAGCAGAGGTGACCTTGAGACAGTACCCAGCAGAGGTGACCTTGAGACAGTACCAGCAGAGGTGACCTTGGGACAGTACCTAGCAGAGGTGACCTTGGGACAGTACCTAGCAGAGGTGACCTTGGGACAGTACCTAGCAGAGGTGACCTTGGACAGTACCCAGCAGAGGTGACCTTGGACAGTACCTAGCAGAGGTGACCTTGAGACAGTACCCAGCAGAGGTGACCTTGAGACAGTACCCAGCAGAGGTGACCTTGAGACAGTACCCAGCAGAGGTGACCTTGAGGACAGTACCTAGCAGAGGTGACCTTGACAGTACCTAGCAGAGGTGACCTTGAGACAGTACCCAGAGGTGACCTTGAGACAGTACCCAGCAGAGGTGACCTTGGACAGTACCCAGCAGAGGTGACCTTGGAACAGTACCTAGCAGAGGTGACCTTGAGACAGTACCCAGCAGAGGTGACCTTGGGACAGTACCTAGCAGAGGTGACCTTGGGACAGTACCTAGCAGAGGTGACCTTGAGACAGTACCCAGCAGAGGTGACCTTGACAGTACCTAGCAGAGGTGACCGGGACAGTACCTAGCAGAGGTGACCTTGAGACAGTACCCAGCAGAGGTGACCTTGAGACAGTACCCAGCAGAGGTGACCTTGAGACAGTACCTAGCAGAGGTGACCTTGGGACAGTACTAGCAGAGGTGACCTTGAGACAGTACCCAGCAGAGGTGACCTTGAGACAGTACCCAGCAGAGGTGACCTTGACAGTACCCAGCAGAGGTGACCTTGGGACAGTACCTAGCAGAGGTGACCTTGAGACAGTACCCAGCAGAGGTGACCTTGGGACAGTACCCAGCAGAGGTGACCTTGAGACAGTACCCAGCAGAGGTGACCTTGAGACAGTACCCAGCAAAGGTGACCTGAGACAGTACCCAGCAGAGGTGACCTTGAGACAGTACCTAGCAGAGGTGACCTTGAGACAGTACCCAGCAGAGGTGACCTTGAGACAGTACCCAGCAGAGGTGACCTTGAGACAGTACCTAGCAGAGGTGACTTGAGACAGTACCCAGCAGAGGTGACCTTGGACAGTACCCAGCAGAGGTGACCTTGGGACAGTACCTAGCAGAGGTGACCTTGGGACAGTACCTAGCAGAGGTGACCTTGGACAGTACCCAGCAGAGGTGACCTTGAGACAGTACCAGCAGAGGTGACCTTGAGACAGTACCTAGCAGAGGTGACCTTGAGACAGTACCCAGCAGAGGTGACCTTGAGACAGTACCCAGCAGAGGTGACCTTGAGACAGTACCCAGCAGAGGTGACCTTGAGACAGTACCAGCAGAGTGACCTTGAGACAGTACCCAGCAGAGGTGACCTTGAGACAGTACCCAGCAGAGGTGACCTTGGGACAGTACCCAGCAGAGGTGACCTTGGACAGTACCAGCAGAGGTGACCTTGAGACAGTACCTGCAGAGGTGACCTTGGGACAGTACCTAGCAGAGGTGACCTTGAGACAGTACCTAGCAGAGGTGACCTTGGGACAGTACCCAGCAGAGGTGACCTTGGACAGTACCTAGCAGAGGTGACCTTGGACAGTACCTAGCAGAGGTGACCTTGGGACAGTACCTAGCAGAGGTGACCTTGGGACAGTACCAGCAGAGGTGACCTTGAGACAGTACCCAGCAGAGGTGACCTTGGGACAGTACCCAGCAGAGGTGACCTTGGGACAGTACCCAGCAGAGGTGACCTTGAGACAGTACCCAGCAGAGGTGACCTTGGGACAGTACTAGCAGAGGTGACCTTGAGACAGTACCCAGCAGAGGTGACCTTGGGACAGTACCTAGCAGAGGTGACCTTGAGACAGTACCCAGCAGAGGTGACCTTGGAACAGTACCCAGCAGAGGTGACCTTGAGACAGTACCCAGCAGAGGTGACCTTGAGACAGTACCCAGCAGAGGTGACCTTGAGACAGTACCCAGCAGAGGTGACCTTGAGACAGTACCCAGCAAGGTGACCTGGAGACAGTACCCAGCAGAGGTGACCTTGAGACAGTACCCAGCAGAGGTGACCTTGAGACAGTACCCAGCAGAGGTGACCTTGAGACAGTACCCAGCAGAGGTGACCTTGAGACAGTACCCAGCAGAGGTGACCTTGAGACAGTACCAGCAGAGGTGACCTTGAGACAGTACCCAGCAGAGTGACCTTAGACAGTACCTTGCAGAGGTGACCTTGAGACAGTACCAGCAGAGGTGACCTTGGACAGTACCCAGCAGAGGTGACCTTGAGACAGTACCCAGCAGAGGTGACCTTGGGACAGTACCTAGCAGAGGTGACCTTGAGACAGTACCCAGCAGAGGTGACCTTGGACAGTACCCAGCAGAGGTGACCTTGAGACAGTACCCAGCAGAGGTGACCTTGGGACAGTACCCAGCAGAGGTGACCTTGAGACAGTACCCAGCAGAGGTGACCTTGGGACAGTACCTAGCAGAGGTGACCTTGAGACAGTACCCAGCAGAGGTGACCTTGAGACAGTACCCAGCAGAGGTGACCTTGGACAGTACCCAGCAGAGGTGACCTTGGGACAGTACCTAGCAGAGGTGACCTTGAGACAGTACCCAGCAGAGGTGACCTTGGACAGTACCCAGCAGAGGTGACCTTGGGAGACAGTACCTAGCAGAGGTGACCTTGAGACAGTACCTAGCAGAGGTGACCTTGGGACAGTACCTAGCAGAGTGACCTTGGGACAGTACCTAGCAGTGACCTTGAGACAGTACCCAGCAGAGGTGACCTTGGGACAGTACCTAGCAGTGACCTTGAGACAGTACCTAGCAGAGGTGACCTTGAGACAGTACCCAGCAGAGGTGACCTTGAGACAGTACCTAGCAGAGGTGACCTTGGACAGTACCCAGCAGAGGTGACCTTGGACAGTACCCAGCAGAGGTGACCTTGAGACAGTACCCAGCAGAGGTGACCTTGAGACAGTACCTAGCAGAGGTGACCTTGAGACAGTACCCAGCAGAGGTGACCTTGAGACAGTACCCAGCAGAGGTGACCTTGAGACAGTACCCAGCAGAGGTGACCTTGAGACAGTACCTAGCAGAGGTGACCTTGAGACAGTACCCAGCAGAGTGACCTTGAGACAGTACCCAGCAGAGGTGACCTGGGACAGTACCCAGCAGAGGTGACCTGGAGACAGTACCTAGCGAGGTGACCTTGAGACAGTACCCAGCAGAGGTGACCTTGGGACAGTACCCAGCAGAGGTGACCTTGAGACAGTACCTAGCAGAGGTGACCTTGGGACAGTACCCAGCAGAGGTGACCTTGGGACAGTACCCAGCAGAGGTGACCTTGAGACAGTACCCAGCAGAGGTGACCTTGAGACAGTACCCAGCAGAGGTGACCTTGAGACAGTACCTAGCAGAGGTGACCTTGGACAGTACCCAGCAGAGGTGACCTTGAGACAGTACCCAGCAGAGGTGACCTTGAGACAGTACCCAGCAGAGGTGACCTTGAGACAGTACCAGCAGAGTGACCTTGAGACAGTACCTAGCAGAGGTGACCTTGGACAGTACCCAGCAGAGGTGACCTTGAGACAGTACCCAGCAGAGGTGACCTTGAGACAGTACCCAGCAGAGGTGACCTTGGGACAGTACCTAGCAGAGGTGACCTTAGACAGTACCCAGCAGAGGTGACCTTGAGACAGTACCCAGCAGAGGTGACCTTGAGACAACCCAGCAGAGGTGACCTTGGGACAGTACCCAGCAGAGGTGACCTTGAGACAGTACCCAGCAGAGGTGACCTTGGACAGTACCTAGCAGAGGTGACCTTGGGACAGTACCTAGCAGAGGTGACCTTGGGACAGTACCTAGCAGAGGTGACCTTGGGACAGTACCCAGCAGAGGTGACCTTGAGACAGTACCAGCAGAGGTGACCTTGAGACAGTACCCAGCAGAGGTGACCTTGGGACAGTACCTAGCAGAGGTGACCTTGAGACAGTACCTGCAGAGGTGACCTTGAGACAGTACCCAGCAGAGGTGACCTTGAGACAGTACCTAGCAGAGGTGACCTTGAGACAGTACCCAGCAGAGGTGACCTTGAGACAGTACCTAGCAGAGGTGACCTTGAGACAGTACCCAGCAGAGGTGACCTTGAGACAGTACCCAGCAGAGGTGACCTTGGGACAGTACCTAGCAGAGGTGACCTTGAGACAGTACCTAGCAGAGGTGACCTTGAGACAGTACCTAGCAGAGGTGACCTTGGGACAGTACCCAGCAGAGGTGACCTTGAGACAGTACCCAGCAGAGGTGACCTTGGGACAGTACCTAGCAGAGGTGACCTTGAGACAGTACCAGCAGAGGTGACCTTGAGACAGTACCCAGCAGAGGTGACTTAGACAGTACCCAGCAGAGTTGACCTTGGGACAGTACCAGCAGAGGTGACTTTGGACAGTACCCAGCAGAGGTGACCTTGAGACAGTACCCAGCAGAGGTGACCTTGAGACAGTACCCAGCAGAGGTGACCTTGGGACAGTACCTAGCAGAGGTGACCTTGAGACAGTACCCAGCAGGTGACCTTGAGACAGTACCCAGCAGAGGTGACCTGAGGACAGTACCTAGCAGAGGTGACCTTGAGACAGTACCAGCAGAGGTGACCTTGAGACAGTACCCAGCAGAGGTGACCTTGAGACAGTACCCAGCAGAGTGACCTTGAGACAGTACCCAGCAGAGTGACCTTGACCAGTACCCAGCAGAGGTGACCTTGAGACAGTACCCAGCAGAGGTGACCTTGAGACAGTACCCAGCAGAGGTGACCTTGAGACAGTACCCAGCAGAGGTGACCTTGGGACAGTACCCAGCAGAGGTGACCTTGGGACAGTACCTAGCAGAGGTGACCTTGAGACAGTACCCAGCAGAGGTGACCTTGAGACAGTACCCAGCAGAGGTGACCTGGGACAGTACCTAGCAGAGGTGACCTTGGGACAGTACCTAGCAGAGGTGACCTTGGGACAGTACCTAGCAGAGGTGACCTTGGGACAGTACCTAGCAGGTGACCTTGAGACAGTACCTAGCAGAGGTGACCTTGAGACAGTACCCAGCAGAGGTGACCTTGAGACAGTACCTAGCAGAGGTGACCTTGAGACAGTACCCAGCAGAGGTGACCTTGAGACAGTACCCAGCAGAGGTGACCTTGAGACAGTACCAGCAGAGGTGACCTTGAGACAGTACCTAGCAGAGGTGACCTTGGGACAGGTACCAGCAGAGGTGACCTTGAGACAGTACCCAGCAGAGGTGACCTTGGGACAGTACCCAGCAGAGGTGACCTTGAGACAGTACCTAGCAGAGGTGGGGGGCAGAGGTGACCTTGGGACAGTACCCAGCAGAGGTGACCTTGAGACAGTACCAGCAGAGGTGACATTGGGACAGTACCTAGCAGAGGTGACCTTGAGACAGTACCTAGCAGAGGTGACCTTGAGACAGTACCCAGCAGAGGTGACCTTGGACAGTACCTAGCAGAGGTGACCTTGAGACAGTACCAGCAGAGGTGACCTTGGGACAGTACCCAGCAGAGGTGACCTTGGGACAGTACCAGCAGAGGTGACCTTGAGACAGTACCCAGCAGAGGTGACCTTGAGACAGTACCCAGCAGAGGTGACCTTGAGACAGTACCTAGCAGAGGTGACCTTGGACAGTACCCAGCAGAGGTGACCTTGAGACAGTACCAGCAGAGGTGACCTTGGACAGTACCCAGCAGAGGTGACCTTGAGACAGTACCAGCAGAGGTGACCTTGAGACAGTACCAGCAGAGGTGACCTTGAGACAGTACCAGCAGAGGTGACCTTGGACAGTACCCAGCAGAGGTGACCTTGAGACAGTACCCAGCAGAGGTGACCTTGGGACAGTACCTAGCAGAGGTGACCTTGAGACAGTACCCAGCAGAGGTGACCTTGAGACAGTACCCAGCAGAGGTGACCTTGAGACAGTACCTAGCAGAGGTGACCTTGAGGACAGTACCCAGCAGAGGTGACCTTGAGACAGTACCTAGCAGAGGTGACCTTGGACAGTACCCAGCAGAGGTGACCTTGGGACAGTACCCAGCAGAGGTGACCTTGGACAGTACCAGCAGAGGTGACCTTGGGACAGTACCTAGCAGAGGTGACCTTGAGACAGTACCAGCAGAGGTGACCTTGAGACAGTACCAGCAGAGGTGACCTTGGGACAGTACCTAGCAGAGGTGACCTTGAGACAGTACCAGCAGAGGTGACCTTGGGACAGTACCCAGCAGAGGTGACCTTGGGACAGTACCTAGCAGAGGTGACCTTGAGACAGTACCCAGCAGAGGTGACCTGGGACAGTACCTAGCAGAGGTGACCTTGAGACAGTACCCAGCAGAGGTGACCTTGAGACAGTACCCAGCAGAGGTGACCTTGGACAGTACCTAGCAGAGGTGACCTTGGGACAGTACCAGCAGAGGTGACCTTGAGACAGTACCAGCAGAGGTGACCTTGGGACAGTACCAGCAGAGGTGACCTTGAGACAGTACCCAGCAGAGGTGACCTTGGGACAGTACCCAGCAGAGGTGACCTGGGACAGTACCTAGCAGAGGTGACCTTGGAGACAGTACCCAGCAGAGGTGACCTTGAGACAGTACCCAGCAGAGGTGACCTTGAGACAGTACCCAGCAGAGGTGACCTTGGGACAGTACCAGCAGAGGTGACCTTGAGACAGTACCCAGCAGAGGTGACCTTGAGGACAGTACCCAGCAGAGGTGACCTTGAGACAGTACCAGCAGAGGTGACCTTGAGACAGTACCCAGCAGAGGTGACCTTGAGACAGTACCAGCAGAGGTGACCTTGAGACAGTACCCAGCAGAGGTGACCTTGAGACAGTACCCAGCAGAGGTGACCTTGAGACAGTACCCAGCAGAGGTGACCTTGAGACAGTACCCAGCAGAGGTGACCTTGAGACAGTACCTAGCAGAGGTGACCTTGAGACAGTACCCAGCAGAGGTGACCTTGAGACAGTACCCAGCAGAGGTGACCTTGAGACAGTACCAGCAGAGGTGACCTTGAGACAGTACCCAGCAGAGGTGACCTTGAGACAGTACCCAGCAGAGGTGACCTTGAGACAGTACCCAGCAGAGGTGACCTTGAGACAGTACCAGCAGACCTTGAGACAGTACCCAGCAGAGGTGACCTTGGGACAGTACCTAGCAGAGGTGACCTTGAGACAGTACCCAGCAGAGGTGACCTTGAGACAGTACCCAGCAGAGGTGACCTTGAGACAGTACCCAGCAGAGGTGACCTTGGGACAGTACCAGCAGAGGTGACCTTGAGACAGTACCCAGCAGAGGTGACCTTGAGACAGTACCCAGCAGAGGTGACCTTGAGACAGTACCCAGCAGAGGTGACCTTGGAGACAGTACCCAGCAGAGGTGACCTTGAGACAGTACCCAGCAGAGGTGACCTTGGGACAGTACCCAGCAGAGGTGACCTTGAGACAGTACCCAGCAGAGGTGACCTTGGACAGTACCCAGCAGAGGTGACCTTGAGACAGTACCCAGCAGAGGTGACCTTGAGACAGTACCCAGCAGAGGTGACCTTGAGACAGTACCCAGCAGAGGTGACCTTGAGACAGTACCCAGCAGAGGTGACCTTGAGACAGTACCCAGCAGAGGTGACCTTGAGACAGTACCCAGCAGAGGTGACCTTGAGACAGTACCTAGCAGAGGTGACCTTGAGACAGTACCCAGCAGAGGTGACCTTGAGACAGTACCCAGCAGAGGTGACCTTGGGACAGTACCTAGCAGAGGTGACCTTGAGACAGTACCTAGCAGAGGTGACCTTGAGACAGTACCAGCAGAGGTGACCTTGAGACAGTACCTAGCAGAGGTGACCTTGAGACAGTACCCAGCAGAGGTGACCTTGAGACAGTACCCAGCAGAGGTGACCTTGAGACAGTACCCAGCAGAGGTGACCTTGAGACAGTACCTAGCAGAGGTGACCTTGGGACAGTACCCAGCAGAGGTGACCTTGAGACAGTACCCAGCAGAGGTGACCTTGGGACAGTACCCAGCAGAGGTGACCTTGAGACAGTACCCAGCAGAGGTGACCTTGAGACAGTACCCAGCAGAGGTGACCTTGAGACAGTACCCAGCAGAGGTGACCTTGGGACAGTACCTAGCAGAGGTGACCTTGAGACAGTACCCAGCAGAGGTGACCTTGAGACAGTACCCAGCAGAGGTGACCTTGGGACAGTACCTAGCAGAGGTGACCTTGAGACAGTACCCAGCAGAGGTGACCTTGAGACAGTACCCAGCAGAGGTGACCTTGGGACAGTACCTAGCAGAGGTGACCTTGAGACAGTACCCAGCAGAGGTGACCTTGAGACAGTACCCAGCAGAGGTGACCTTGAGACAGTACCTAGCAGAGGTGACCTTGAGACAGTACCCAGCAGAGGTGACCTTGAGACAGTACCCAGCAGAGGTGACCTTGGGACAGTACCCAGCAGAGGTGACCTTGAGACAGTACCTAGCAGAGGTGACCTTGAGACAGTACCAGCAGAGGTGACCTTGGGACAGTACCCAGCAGAGGTGACCTTGAGACAGTACCCAGCAGAGGTGACCTTGAGACAGTACCCAGCAGAGGTGACCTTGAGACAGTACCCAGCAGAGGTGACCTTGAGACAGTACCCAGCAGAGGTGACCTTGAGACAGTACCCAGCAGAGGTGACCTTGAGACAGTACCTAGCAGAGGTGACCTTGGGACAGTACCCAGCAGAGGTGACCTTGAGACAGTACCCAGCAGAGGTGACCTTGGGACAGTACCCAGCAGAGGTGACCTTGAGACAGTACCCAGCAGAGGTGACCTTGGGACAGTACCTAGCAGAGGTGACCTTGGGACAGTACCTAGCAGAGGTGACCTTGAGACAGTACCCAGCAGAGGTGACCTTGAGACAGTACCCAGCAGAGGTGACCTTGGGACAGTACCTAGCAGAGGTGACCTTGAGACAGTACCAGCAGAGGTGACCTTGAGACAGTACCCAGCAGAGGTGACCTTGGGACAGTACCTAGCAGAGGTGACCTTGAGACAGTACCCAGCAGAGGTGACCTTGGACAGTACCAGCAGAGGTGACCTTGAGACAGTACCCAGCAGAGGTGACCTTGAGACAGTACCCAGCAGAGGTGACCTTGGGACAGTACCTAGCAGAGGTGACCTTGAGACAGTACCCAGCAGAGGTGACCTTGAGACAGTACCCAGCAGAGGTGACCTTGGGACAGTACCCAGCAGAGGTGACCTTGAGACAGTACCCAGCAGAGGTGACCTTGGACAGTACCCAGCAGAGGTGACCTTGAGACAGTACCCAGCAGAGGTGACCTTGAGACAGTACCCAGCAGAGGTGACCTTGAGACAGTACCCAGCAGAGGTGACCTTGGGACAGTACCCAGCAGAGGTGACCTTGGGACAGTACCTAGCAGAGGTGACCTTGAGACAGTACCCAGCAGAGGTGACCTTGAGACAGTACCCAGCAGAGGTGACCTTGAGACAGTACCTAGCAGAGGTGACCTTGAGACAGTACCCAGCAGAGGTGACCTTGAGACAGTACCCAGCAGAGGTGACCTTGAGACAGTACCTAGCAGAGGTGACCTTGAGACAGTACCCAGCAGAGGTGACCTTGAGACAGTACCCAGCAGAGGTGACCTTGAGACAGTACCCAGCAGAGGTGACCTTGAGACAGTACCTAGCAGAGGTGACCTTGAGACAGTACCCAGCAGAGGTGACCTTGAGACAGTACCCAGCAGAGGTGACCTTGAGACAGTACCCAGCAGAGGTGACCTTGAGACAGTACCTAGCAGAGGTGACCTTGAGACAGTACCCAGCAGAGGTGACCTTGAGACAGTACCCAGCAGAGGTGACCTTGAGAGACCAGAGAGTACCCAGCAGAGGTGACCTTGAGACAGTACCCAGCAGAGGTGACCTTGAGACAGTACCCAGCAGAGGTGACCTTGAGACAGTACCCAGCAGAGGTGACCTTGAGACAGTACCCAGCAGAGGTGACCTTGGGACAGTACCCAGCAGAGGTGACCTTGGGACAGTACCTAGCAGAGGTGACCTTGAGACAGTACCCAGCAGAGGTGACCTTGAGACAGTACCCAGCAGAGGTGACCTTGGAGACAGTACCCAGCAGAGGTGACCTTGAGACAGTACCCAGCAGAGGTGACCTTGGGACAGTACCCAGCAGAGGTGACCTTGAGACAGTACCCAGCAGAGGTGACCTTGAGACAGTACCCAGCAGAGGTGACCTTGAGACAGTACCCAGCAGAGGTGACCTTGAGACAGTACCCAGCAGAGGTGACCTTGAGACAGTACCCAGCAGAGGTGACCTTGAGACAGTACCCAGCAGAGGTGACCTTGAGACAGTACCCAGCAGAGGTGACCTTGGGACAGTACCCAGCAGAGGTGACCTTGAGACAGTACCCAGCAGAGGTGACCTTGAGACAGTACCCAGCAGAGGTGACCTTGAGACAGTACCCAGCAGAGGTGACCTTGAGACAGTACCCAGCAGAGGTGACCTTGGGACAGTACCCAGCAGAGGTGACCTTGGACAGTACCTAGCAGAGGTGACCTTGAGACAGTACCCAGCAGAGGTGACCTTGAGACAGTACCCAGCAGAGGTGACCTTGAGACAGTACCCAGCAGAGGTGACCTTGAGACAGTACCCAGCAGAGGTGACCTTGGGACAGTACCCAGCAGAGGTGACCTTGAGACAGTACCCAGCAGAGGTGACCTTGGACAGTACCCAGCAGAGGTGACCTTGAGACAGTACCCAGCAGAGGTGACCTTGAGACAGTACCAGCAGAGGTGACCTTGAGACAGTACCCAGCAGAGGTGACCTTGAGACAGTACCCAGCAGAGGTGACCTTGAGACAGTACCCAGCAGAGGTGACCTTGAGACAGTACCTAGCAGAGGTGACCTTGGGACAGTACCCAGCAGAGGTGACCTTGAGACAGTACCCAGCAGAGGTGACCTTGAGACAGTACCAGCAGAGGTGACCTTGAGACAGTACCCAGCAGAGGTGACCTTGAGACAGTACCCAGCAGAGGTGACCTTGAGACAGTACCCAGCAGAGGTGACCTTGAGACAGTACCCAGCAGAGGTGACCTTGAGACAGTACCCAGCAGAGGTGACCTTGAGACAGTACCCAGCAGAGGTGACCTTGAGACAGTACCCAGCAGAGGTGACCTTGAGACAGTACCAGCAGAGGTGACCTTGAGACAGTACCCAGCAGAGGTGACCTTGAGACAGTACCTAGCAGAGGTGACCTTGAGACAGTACCCAGCAGAGGTGACCTTGAGACAGTACCCAGCAGAGGTGACCTTGAGACAGTACCAGCAGAGGTGACCTTGAGACAGTACCTAGCAGAGGTGACCTTGAGACAGTACCCAGCAGAGGTGACCTTGAGACAGTACCAGCAGAGGTGACCTTGAGACAGTACCCAGCAGAGGTGACCTTGGGACAGTACCCAGCAGAGGTGACCTTGAGACAGTACCCAGCAGAGGTGACCTTGGGACAGTACCCAGCAGAGGTGACCTTGAGACAGTACCAGCAGAGGTGACCTTGAGACAGTACCCAGCAGAGGTGACCTTGGACAGTACCTAGCAGAGGTGACCTTGGGACAGTACCCAGCAGAGGTGACCTTGAGACAGTACCCAGCAGAGGTGACCTTGAGACAGTACCCAGCAGAGGTGACCTTGAGACAGTACCTAGCAGAGGTGACCTTGAGACAGTACCCAGCAGAGGTGACCTTGAGACAGTACCCAGCAGAGGTGACCTTGAGACAGTACCCAGCAGAGGTGACCTTGGGACAGTACCTAGCAGAGGTGACCTTGAGACAGTACCCAGCAGAGGTGACCTTGAGACAGTACCCAGCAGAGGTGACCTTGGGACAGTACCCAGCAGAGGTGACCTTGAGACAGTACCCAGCAGAGGTGACCTTGAGACAGTACCCAGCAGAGGTGACCTTGGGACAGTACCAGCAGAGGTGACCTTGAGACAGTACCCAGCAGAGGTGACCTTGAGACAGTACCCAGCAGAGGTGACCTTGAGACAGTACCCAGCAGAGGTGACCTTGAGACAGTACCCAGCAGAGGTGACCTTGGGACAGTACCCAGCAGAGGTGACCTTGAGACAGTACCCAGCAGAGGTGACCTTGGGACAGTACCTAGCAGAGGTGACCTTGAGACAGTACCCAGCAGAGGTGACCTTGAGACAGTACCCAGCAGAGGTGACCTTGAGACAGTACCCAGCAGAGGTGACCTTGAGACAGTACCCAGCAGAGGTGACCTTGAGACAGTACCCAGCAGAGGTGACCTTGAGACAGTACCCAGCAGAGGTGACCTTGAGACAGTACCCAGCAGAGGTGACCTTGAGACAGTACCCAGCAGAGGTGACCTTGAGACAGTACCCAGCAGAGGTGACCTTGAGACAGTACCTAGCAGAGGTGACCTTGAGACAGTACCCAGCAGAGGTGACCTTGAGACAGTACCAGCAGAGGTGACCTTGAGACAGTACCCAGCAGAGGTGACCTTGAGACAGTACCTAGCAGAGGTGACCTTGAGACAGTACCCAGCAGAGGTGACCTTGAGACAGTACCCAGCAGAGGTGACCTTGAGACAGTACCCAGCAGAGGTGACCTTGAGACAGTACCAGCAGAGGTGACCTTGGGACAGTACCTAGCAGAGGTGACCTTGAGACAGTACCCAGCAGAGGTGACCTTGAGACAGTACCCAGCAGAGGTGACCTTGAGACAGTACCAGCAGAGGTGACCTTGAGACAGTACCCAGCAGAGGTGACCTTGGGACAGTACCTAGCAGAGGTGACCTTGAGACAGTACCCAGCAGAGGTGACCTTGGGACAGTACCAGCAGAGGTGACCTTGAGACAGTACCCAGCAGAGGTGACCTTGAGACAGTACCCAGCAGAGGTGACCTTGGGACAGTACCCAGCAGAGGTGACCTTGAGACAGTACCCAGCAGAGGTGACCTTGAGACAGTACCCAGCAGAGGTGACCTTGGGACAGTACCAGCAGAGGTGACCTTGAGACAGTACCCAGCAGAGGTGACCTTGAGACAGTACCCAGCAGAGGTGACCTTGAGACAGTACCCAGCAGAGGTGACCTTGAGACAGTACCAGCAGAGGTGACCTTGGGACAGTACCTAGCAGAGGTGACCTTGAGACAGTACCTAGCAGAGGTGACCTTGAGACAGTACCCAGCAGAGGTGACCTTGGACAGTACCCAGCAGAGGTGACCTTGAGGACAGTACCCAGCAGAGGTGACTTGGGACAGTACCCAGCAGAGGTGACCTTGGGACAGTACCTAGCAGAGGTGACCTTGAGACAGTACCAGCAGAGGTGACCTTGAGACAGTACCCAGCAGAGGTGACCTTGAGACAGTACCAGCAGAGGTGACCTTGAGGGACAGTACCCAGCAGAGGTGACCTTGGGACAGTACCAGCAGAGGTGACCTTGAGACAGTACCAGCAGAGGTGACCTTGGGACAGTACCCAGCAGAGGTGACCTTGGAGACAGTACCAGCAGAGGTGACCTTGAGACAGTACCAGCAGAGGTGACCTTGAGACAGTACCCAGCAGAGGTGACCTTGAGACAGTACCCAGCAGAGGTGACCTTGAGACAGTACCCAGCAGAGGTGACCTTGAGACAGTACCTAGCAGAGGTGACCTTGGACAGTACCCAGCAAGGTGACCTTGAGACAGTACCTAGCAGAGGTGACCTTGGGACAGTACCCAGCAGAGGTGACCTTGAGACAGTACCCAGCAGAGGTGACCTTAGACAGTACCTAGCAGAGGTGACCTTGANGTCTGCGACAGGCACACGTCTTGATCCGCAGGAGCTCCGTATTGCAGTCGCTCTCCGTCTTGCTGCCCTATCCACACTGTTCATAGGTGTATTTGCGGCGAGGCAGATGCTGACGAATATGGATTGCATGCTGCACTGTGGAAAATCTGGTGGTGGCACACTAGACACGACGAAGTCAACGACATCATTAAAAGAAGCCTTGCCTCTGCTCAGTGTCCAGCGGAGAGAGAGCCCCGCAACCTTCTGAACCGTGACTCTGTTAGCTTTGCCGGCCGACCAGACGGAATCACCTGCTTCCGTGGAAGGGTGGCAGACAGTTGGCATGGGACTATACTTGCGTATCCACCCTGGCAGCCACATACATCAACCTCTCTGCCGGCACAGCAGGAGCCGCGGCGACACACAGAGAAAAAGACAAGTCAGCCAAGTACAGGCAATTAGATCATCGGTACAACTTCGTTCCAATAGGGTCTGAGACCCTAGGCCATGGGAGAGAGTGCAAGAAGGTCTCTTAAGGATCTTGGTTCCAAGCTCATTGACACCACAAGAGACCCTAGAGCGGCAAGTTTTCTCTTTCAGCGCCTCAGTGTCGCGATCCAGAGAGGGAATGCTCGCTGCATCCTCGGTTCCTGCCCGACGTCGAGGAGTTCGAGGAAATCTACAGCCTCTAGGAAGCGAACTTTTTTTTGTGTCCTCTTAATGTTAATTTTTTGTATACAATCAGATATGTAACTGTATAACCTTGCATAATAAAGTGTACACCATGAAAAAGGGGGGGTGGAAGGAGAAGCGAACACCCTTATGTATTCAGAGTTAAATGGCAAGTTTTTCCTGAATGCTCTGTGTTCCCTTGTCTGAGACTGTGGGTCCCTATAATTGCACCAGAGGTGTACCCTATATATATATATATATATATATATATATATATATATATATTATATATATATATATATATATATATATATATATATATATAATATATATATATATGCGGAAAATCCACAGAGAAATATGAAAAGAAAGTGAACGTTTCGGTCTGTTAGGGCCTTTGTCAACACAAGACTGACTAAAGGAGAAGGAGAGAGGGTACAAGCCGACACCTGGAACCTGACCAACCATCCCTAGGGAAAAGGATTACCAGACACAGGTATAGCTTATTTTAGAATGGTCAAAGAGGATTAAGCGGTCAGAGAATAAGGATGAAAGATTAAAGAAAAGCCTCATGAACACACAATATTTGAATATAAAATTGTAATGAGACATTGTAAGCCTCTCTATCAGAGTTTTCTCTTAACTGTTGTGCAATATTATAACTTAAAAATGGATTAAGTTTGTACATACCAGTACTAACATTAAGAAGATTTGGACACTGACTGATTAGAGCTGACTCTATCAAATTCCTTTCCACGAAATCACCACAATTGGTAATGCTTTTCGCCCCATTCCAATTAATGGTGTGATCGCATAAACTCGTGTGCAGATATAATGCATTAGACGTTTGGGCAGTTCTAATACTATAAGCATGTTGTGACAACCGCAATTGTAAGGACTTTCCTGTTTGTCCAAGGTACACAAAATCACAATCATTACAGGGAATCGAATACACATCCTGCTATATCAGGGTAGTTTTTTATTAAATTGGACTTGATCGTACTATTAGTGAACACCAAATTTATATAGTTTCTTAACTTGTACTGCTCACCATTACCCCCAACATTGTCCCCTCGTACTGCTCACCATTACCCCCAACATTGTCCCCTCGTACTGCTCACCATTACCCCCAACATTGTCCCCTCGTACTGCTCACCATTACCCCAACATTGTCCCTCGTTCTTCCCTCCATACTCTACTCCCGACCCTCTTCCTCCCCACCATTCCCCACGCCCTCATCCGATGCCTTCCCAAATGATCTGATGTTCCCATAAGAAAATTGGAAACATCAAATGATCTGATATTCTAATCACTGAAATATAATAAAAACAGTTAAAAAACGAAATGAAAAACTATAAAATAAAAAAATAAACTATACTCACAAATAGAACGGTATGGTAAACACCACAGCTCATTCCAACTCAGTATCACTCATAATAATTAAATCAAAATGAAAATAATTCATAATCTATAAAAATTCAATTTATCAATGCAATCAGAAACGTTGAAATGGAATCGTAACATATCAAGTAAAGCGTGTGTTGCTTTTACATGCACGGTGATGTTTAAAAAAACTGTTTTTACCTGTCACAGGTGAGGCATCTATATAGTAGGTATATAAAAATACGCTGCTATTCGAATTCAACGTTGTGTCAAAATTTCAAAGCAATCGGTAAAGAGGTTTCGAAGATTTCCCTCAAATGAAAAATACAGTTTTACCAAAAAGAATGTTTTTCCCGTCACAGACGTGACATCTATATAATATGTGTATAAAAATTTGCTTGGATGAGAATGGAACATTGTGTGAAAATTTCAAAACAATCGGAGAAGAACTTTCGGAGATTAGCGATTTTGAACAAACAAACATTTACATGTTTATAGATTTATATGGACACTAGCTGTACCCGTTGCTGTGGTTCAGCATCGCACATGCGTTGCTGAGCCACAGCAAAAGAAAATAAATCGAAATCTATGAAAATTCAATTTACCAATGCAATCGGAAACATTGAAATGGAATCGTAACATATTTAGTATAGTGTATGATGCTATTGCCTGCAACAGATGGCGCTGTTATTCAAAAAGGCTAATTTTTACTTGTCACAGGTGTGGCATCTATATAGTAGGCCTATAAAAGCCCGCTCGGATTCGTATAGGACGTTGTATCAAAATTTGAAAGCAATCAGTGAAGAACTTTCGGAGATTAGCGATTTTGAACAAACGAACATTTACATTTTTATTTATATAGATAATGACCTTGAGACAGTAACCAGCAGAGGTGACCTTGAGACAGTACCCAGCAGATGTGACATTGAGACAGTACCTAGCAGAGGTGACCTTGAGACAGTACCCAGCAGATGTGACATTGAGACAGTACCTAGCAGAGGTGACCTTGGGACAGTACCTAGCCAAGAGGTGACCTTGAGACAGTACCCAGCAGAGGTGACCTTGGGACAGTACCCAGCAGAGGTGACCTTGAGACAGTACCCAGCAGATGTGATTGAGACAGTACCTAGCAGAGGTAACTTTGGGACAGTACCTAGCAGAGGTGACCTTGGGACAGTACCTAGCAGAGGTGACCTTGAGACAGTACCCAGCAGAGGTGACCTTGGGACAGTACCCAGCAGAGGTGACCTTGAGACAGTACCCAGCAGAGGTGACCTTGAGACAGTACCCAGCAGAGGTGACCTTTAGGCAGTACCCAGCAGAGGTGACCTTGAGACAGTACCCAGCAGAGGTGACCTTGAGACAGTACCCAGCAGAGGTGACCTTGGGACAGTACCCAGCAGAGGTGACCTTGGGACAGTACCCAGCAGAGGTGACCTTGAGACCAGCAGCAGGTGACCTTGGGACAGTACCCAGCAGAGGTGACCTTGGGACAGTACCCAGCAGAGGTGACCTTGGGACAGTACCCAGCAGAGGTGACCTTGGGACAGTACCCAGCAGAGGTGACCTTGAGACAGTACCCAGCAGAGGTGACCTTGAGACAGTACTCAGCAGAGGTGACCTTGGGACAGTACCTAGCAGAGGTGACCTTGAGACAGTACCAGCAGAGGTGACCTTGAGACAGTACCTAGCAGAGGTGACCTTGGGACAGTACCTAGCAGAGGTGACCTTGGGACAGTACCTAGCAGAGGTGACCTTGAGACAGTACCCAGCAGAGGTGACCTTGGGACAGTACCAGCAGAGGTGACCTTAGACAGTACCCAGCAGAGGTGACCTTGAGACAGTACCCAGCAGAGGTGCCTTAGACAGTACCAGCAGAGGTGACCTTGAGACAGTACCCAGCAGAGGTGACCTTGAGACAGTACCCAGCAGAGGTGACCTTGGGACAGTACCCAGCAGAGGTGACCTTGGGACAGTACCCAGCAGAGGTGACCTTGGGACAGTACCCAGCAGAGGTGACCTTGAGACAGTACCAGCAGAGGTGACCTTGGGACAGTACCCAGCAGAGGTGACCTTGGGACAGTACCCAGCAGAGGTGACCTTGGACAGTACCCAGCAGAGGTGACCTTGGACAGTACCCAGCAGAGGTGACCTTGGGACAGTACCAGCAGAGGTGACCTTGAGACAGTACCCAGCAGAGGTGACCTTGAGACAGTACCCAGCAGAGGTGACCTTGGGACAGTACCCAGCAGAGGTGACCTTGGGACAGTACCCAGCAGAGGTGACCTTGAGACAGTACCCAGCAGAGGTGACCTTGAGACAGTACCCAGCAGAGGTGACCTTGGGACAGTACCCAGCAGAGGTGACCTTGAGACAGTACCCAGCAGAGGTGACCTTGAGACAGTACCTAGCAGAGGTGACCTTGAGACAGTACCCAGCAGAGGTGACCTTGGGACAGTACCCAGCAGAGGTGACCTTGGGACAGTACCCAGCAGAGGTGACCTTGGGACAGTACCCAGCAGAGGTGACCTTGAGACAGTACCCAGCAGAGGTGACCTTGAGACAGTACCAGCAGAGGTGACCTTGGGACAGTACCCAGCAGAGGTGACCTTGAGACAGTACCTAGCAGAGGTGACCTTGGGACAGTACCCAGCAGAGGTGACCTTGAGACAGTACCCAGCAGAGGTGACCTTGAGACAGTACCCAGCAGAGGTGACCTTGAGACAGTACCCAGCAGAGGTGACCTTGAGACAGTACCCAGCAGAGGTGACCTTGAGACAGTACCCAGCAGAGGTGACCTTGAGACAGTACCCAGCAGAGGTGACCTTGGACAGTACCCAGCAGAGGTGACCTTGGGACAGTACCTAGCAGAGGTGACCTTGGGACAGTACCTAGCAGAGGTGACCTTGAGACAGTACCCAGCAGAGGTGACCTTGAGACAGTACCCAGCAGAGGTGACCTTGGGACAGTACCTAGCAGAGGTGACCTTGAGACAGTACCTAGCAGAGGTGACCTTGAGACAGTACCCAGCAGAGGTGACCTTGAGACAGTACCCAGCAGAGGTGACCTTGGACAGTACCCAGCAGAGGTGACCTTGGGACAGTACCCAGCAGAGGTGACCTTGAGACAGTACCCAGCAGAGGTGACCTTGAGACAGTACCCAGCAGAGGTGACCTTGGGACAGTACCCAGCAGAGGTGACCTTGAGACAGTACCCAGCAGAGGTGACCTTGAGACAGTACCCAGCAGAGGTGACCTTGAGACAGTACCAGCAGAGGTGACCTTGGGACAGTACCCAGCAGAGGTGACCTTGAGACAGTACCCAGCAGAGGTGACCTTGGGACAGTACCCAGCAGAGGTGACCTTGAGACAGTACCCAGCAGAGGTGACCTTGAGACAGTACCCAGCAGAGGTGACCTTGGGACAGTACCCAGCAGAGGTGACCTTGAGACAGTACCCAGCAGAGGTGACCTTGGGACAGTACCCAGCAGAGGTGACCTTGAGACAGTACCCAGCAGAGGTGACCTTGAGACAGTACCCAGCAGAGGTGACCTTGAGACAGTACCCAGCAGAGGTGACCTTGAGACAGTACCCAGCAGAGGTGACCTTGAGACAGTACCCAGCAGAGGTGACCTTGAGACAGTACCCAGCAGAGGTGACCTTGGGACAGTACCCAGCAGAGGTGACCTTGGGACAGTACCTAGCAGAGGTGACCTTGGACAGTACCTAGCAGAGGTGACCTTGAGACAGTACCCAGCAGAGGTGACCTTGAGACAGTACCAGCAGAGGTGACCTTGGGACAGTACCCAGCAGAGGTGACCTTGAGACAGTACCTAGCAGAGGTGACCTTGAGACAGTACCCAGCAGAGGTGACCTTGAGACAGTACCCAGCAGAGGTGACCTTGAGACAGTACCCAGCAGAGGTGACCTTGAGACAGTACCCAGCAGAGGTGACCTTGAGACAGTACCCAGCAGAGGTGACCTTGAGACAGTACCCAGCAGAGGTGACCTTGAGACAGTACCCAGCAGAGGTGACCTTGAGACAGTACCCAGCAGAGGTGACCTTGGGACAGTACCCAGCAGAGGTGACCTTGAGACAGTACCCAGCAGAGGTGACCTTGAGACAGTACCAGCAGAGGTGACCTTGAGACAGTACCCAGCAGAGGTGACCTTGGGACAGTACCCAGCAGAGGTGACCTTGGGACAGTACCTAGCAGAGGTGACCTTGGGACAGTACCTAGCAGAGGTGACCTTGAGACAGTACCCAGCAGAGGTGACCTTGAGACAGTACCCAGCAGAGGTGACCTTGGGACAGTACCCAGCAGAGGTGACCTTGAGACAGTACCCAGCAGAGGTGACCTTGAGACAGTACCCAGCAGAGGTGACCTTGAGACAGTACCCAGCAGAGGTGACCTTGGACAGTACCCAGCAGAGGTGACCTTGGGACAGTACCCAGCAGAGGTGACCTTGGACAGTACCCAGCAGAGGTGACCTTGGGACAGTACCCAGCAGAGGTGACCTTGAGACAGTACCCAGCAGAGGTGACCTTGAGACAGTACCCAGCAGAGGTGACCTTGAGACAGTACCCAGCAGAGGTGACCTTGGACAGTACCCAGCAGAGGTGACCTTGAGACAGTACCCAGCAGAGGTGACCTTGAGACAGTACCCAGCAGAGGTGACCTTGAGACAGTACCCAGCAGAGGTGACCTTGGGACAGTACCCAGCAGAGGTGACCTTGAGACAGTACCCAGCAGAGGTGACCTTGAGACAGTACCCAGCAGAGGTGACCTTGAGACAGTACCCAGCAGAGGTGACCTTGAGACAGTACCCAGCAGAGGTGACCTTGGGACAGTACCCAGCAGAGGTGACCTTGAGACAGTACCCAGCAGAGGTGACCTTGAGACAGTACCCAGCAGAGGTGACCTTGAGACAGTACCCAGCAGAGGTGACCTTGAGACAGTACCCAGCAGAGGTGACCTTGGGACAGTACCCAGCAGAGGTGACCTTGAGACAGTACCCAGCAGAGGTGACCTTGGGACAGTACCTAGCAGAGGTGACCTTGAGACAGTACCCAGCAGAGGTGACCTTGAGACAGTACCCAGCAGAGGTGACCTTGAGACAGTACCCAGCAGAGGTGACCTTGGGACAGTACCTAGCAGAGGTGACCTTGAGACAGTACCCAGCAGAGGTGACCTTGAGACAGTACCCAGCAGAGGTGACCTTGAGACAGTACCCAGCAGAGGTGACCTTGAGACAGTACCCAGCAGAGGTGACCTTGAGACAGTACCCAGCAGAGGTGACCTTGAGACAGTACCCAGCAGAGGTGACCTTGAGACAGTACCCAGCAGAGGTGACCTTGAGACAGTACCCAGCAGAGGTGACCTTGAGACAGTACCCAGCAGAGGTGACCTTGAGACAGTACCCAGCAGAGGTGACCTTGAGACAGTACCCAGCAGAGGTGACCTTGAGACAGTACCCAGCAGAGGTGACCTTGAGACAGTACCCAGCAGAGGTGACCTTGGACAGTACCCAGCAGAGGTGACCTTGAGACAGTACCCAGCAGAGGTGACCTTGAGACAGTACCTAGCAGAGGTGACCTGGACAGTACCCAGCAGAGGTGACCTTGAGACAGTACCCAGCAGAGGTGACCTTGGGACAGTACCTAGCAGAGGTGACCTTGAGACAGTACCCAGCAGAGGTGACCTTGAGACAGTACCCAGCAGAGGTGACCTTGAGACAGTACCCAGCAAGGTGACCTTGGACAGTACCTAGCAGAGGTGACCTTGAGACAGTACCCAGCAGAGTGACCTTGAGACAGTACCCAGCAGAGGTGACCTGGAGACAGTACCTAGCAGAGGTGACCTTGAGACAGTACCCAGCAGAGGTGACCTTGGGACAGTACCCAGCAGAGGTGACCTTGGGACAGTACCCAGCAGAGGTGACCTTGAGACAGTACCTAGCAGAGGTGACCTTGAGACAGTACCCAGCAGAGGTGACCTTGAGGACAGTACCCAGCAGAGGTGACCTTGAGACAGTACCCAGCAGAGGTGACCTTGAGACAGTACCCAGCAGAGTGACCTTGAGACAGTACCCAGCAGAGGTGACCTGGAGACAGTACCTAGCAGAGGTGACCTTGGACAGTACCCAGCAGAGGTGACCTTGGACAGTACCTAGCAGAGGTGACCTTGGGACAGTACCTAGCAGAGGTGACCTTGAGACAGTACCTAGCAGAGGTGACCTTGGGACAGTACCTAGCAGAGGTGACCTTGGGACAGTACCCAGCAGAGGTGACCTTGGGACAGTACCCAGCAGAGGTGACCTTGGACAGTACCCAGCAGAGGTGACCTTGGGACAGTACCCAGCAGAGGTGACCTTGGGACAGTACCTAGCAGAGGTGACCTTGGGACAGTACCCAGCAGAGGTGACCTTGAGACAGTACCCAGCAGAGGTGACCTTGGGACAGTACCCAGCAGAGGTGACCTTGGACAGTACCCAGCAGAGGTGACCTTGAGACAGTACCCAGCAGAGGTGACCTTGGACAGTACCCAGCAGAGGTGACCTTGAGACAGTACCTAGCAGAGGTGACCTTGGGACAGTACCTAGCAGAGGTGACCTTGGGACAGTACCTAGCAGAGGTGACCTTGGGACAGTACCCAGCAGAGGTGACCTTGAGACAGTACCCAGCAGAGGTGACCTTGAGACAGTACCCAGCAGAGGTGACCTTGAGACAGTACCTAGCAGAGGTGACCTTGAGACAGTACCCAGCAAAGGTGACCTGGAGTGACAGTACCCAGCAGAGGTGACCTTGAGACAGTACCCAGCAGAGGTGACCTTGAGACAGTACCCAGCAAAGGTGACCTTGAGACAGTACCCAGCAGAGGTGACCTGGAGTGACAGTACCTAGCAGAGGTGACCTTGAGACAGTACCCAGCAGAGGTGACCTTGAGACAGTACCCAGCAGAGGTGACCTTGAGACAGTACCCAGCAGAGGTGACCTTGAGACAGTACCAGGCACAGGTGACCTTGAGACAGTACCTGGCAGAGGTGAACTTGGGACAGTACCTAGCAGAGGTGACCTTGAGACAGTACCCAGCAGAGGTGACCTTGAAACAGTACCCAGCAGAGGTGACCTTGAGACAGTACCTAGCAGAGGTGACCTTGGGACAGTACCTAGCAGAGGTGACCTTGAGACAGTACCCAGCAGAGGTGACCTTGGGACAGTACCTAGCAGAGGTGACCTTGGACAGTACCTAGCAGAGGTGACCTTGGACAGTACCCAGCAGAGGTGACCTTGAGACAGTACCCAGCAGAGGTGACCTTGAGACAGTACCCAGCAGAGGTGACCTTGAGACAGTACCTAGCAGAGGTGACCTTGAGACAGTACCCAGCAAAGGTGACCTTGAGACAGTACCCAGCAGAGGTGACCTTGAGACAGTACCCAGCAGAGGTGACCTTGAGACAGTACCCAGCAAGGTGACCTTGAGACAGTACCCGCAGAGGTGACCTGGGACAGTACCTAGCAGAGGTGACCTTGAGACAGTACCCAGCAGAGGTGACCTTGAGACAGTACCCAGCAGAGGTGACCTTGAGACAGTACCCAGCAAGAGGTGACCTTGAGACAGTACCTAGCAGAGGTGACCTTGAGACAGTACCCAGAGGTGACCTTGGACAGTACCTAGCAGAGGTGACCTTGAGACACCCAGCAGAGGTGACCTTGAGACAGTACCCAGCAGAGGTGACCTTGAGACAGTACCTAGCAGAGGTGACCTTGGGACAGTACCTAGCAGAGGTGACCTTGAGACAGTACCCACAGAGGTGACCTTGGACAGTACCCAGCAGAGGTGACCTTGGGACAGTACCTAGCAGAGGTGACCTTGAGACAGTACCTAGCAGAGGTGACCTTGAGACAGTACCCAGCAGAGGTGACCTTGAGACAGTACCCAGCAGAGGTGACCTTGGGACAGTACCTAGCAGAGGTGACCTTGAGACAGTACCCAGCAGAGGTGACCTTGAGACAGTACCCAGCAGAGGTGACCTTGAGACAGTACCCAGCAGAGGTGACCTTGGACAGTACCCAGCAGAGGTGACCTTGAGACAGTACCCAGCAAGGTGACCTTGAGACAGTACCCGCAGAGGTGACCTTGGGACAGTACCTAGCAGAGGTGACCTTGAGACAGTACCCAGCAGAGGTGACCTTGAGACAGTACCCAGCAGAGGTGACCTTGAGACAGTACCTAGCAGAGGTGACCTTGGACAGTACCTAGCAGAGGTGACCTTGAGACAGTACCCAGCAGAGTGACCTTGGGACAGTACCCAGCAGAGGTGACCTTGGGACAGTACCAGCAGAGGTGACCTTGAGACAGTACCTAGCAGAGGTGACCTTGGGACAGTACCCAGCAGAGGTGACCTTGAGACAGTACCCAGCAGAGGTGACCTTGGACAGTACCTGCAGAGGTGACCTTGAGACAGTACCCAGCAGAGGTGACCTTGAGACAGTACCCAGCAGAGGTGACCTTGAGACAGTACCCAGCAGAGGTGACCTGGGACAGTACTAGCAGAGGTGACCTTGAGACAGTACCCAGCAAAGGTGACCTTGAGACAGTACCCAGCAAAGNTTGGACAGTACCCAGCAGAGGTGACCTTGAGACAGTACCCAGCAGAGGTGACCTTGAGACAGTACCTAGCAGAGGTGACCTTGGACAGTACCTAGCAGAGGTGACCTTGAGACAGTACCCAGCAGAGGTGACCTTGAGACAGTACCAGCAGAGGTGACCTTGGGACAGTACCCAGCAGAGGTGACCTTGAGAGTACCCAGCAGAGGTGACCTTGGACAGTACCCAGCAGAGGTGACCTTGAGACAGTACCCAGCAGAGGTGACCTTGAGACAGTACCAGCAGAGGTGACCTTGAGACAGTACCCAGCAGAGGTGACCTTGAGACAGTACCCAGCAGAGGTGACCTTGAGACAGTACCCAGCAGAGGTGACCTTGAGACAGTACCCAGCAGAGGTGACCTTGAGACAGTACCCAGCAGAGGTGACCTTGAGACAGTACCCAGCAGAGGTGACCTTGAGACAGTACCTAGCAGAGGTGACCTTGAGACAGTACCCAGCAGAGGTGACCTTGAGACAGTACCCAGCAGAGGTGACCTTGAGACAGTACCAGCAGAGGTGACCTTGAGACAGTACCTAGCAGAGGTGACCTTGAGACAGTACCCAGCAGAGGTGACCTTGAGACAGTACCCAGCAGAGGTGACCTTGGACAGTACCCAGCAGAGGTGACCTTGAGACAGTACCCAGCAGAGGTGACCTTGGGACAGTACCCAGCAGAGGTGACCTTGAGACAGTACCCAGCAGAGGTGACCTTGAGACAGTACCCAGCAGAGGTGACCTTGGGACAGTACCCAGCAGAGGTGACCTTGAGACAGTACCCAGCAGAGGTGACCTTGAGACAGTACCCAGCAGAGGTGACCTTGGGACAGTACCTAGCAGAGGTGACCTTGAGACAGTACCTAGCAGAGGTGACCTTGGGACAGTACCCAGCAGAGGTGACCTTGGACAGTACCCAGCAGAGGTGACCTTGGACAGTACCCAGCAGAGGTGACCTTGAGACAGTACCTAGCAGAGGTGACCTTGAGACAGTACCCAGCAGAGGTGACCTTGAGACAGTACCCAGCAGAGGTGACCTTGGGACAGTACCAGCAGAGGTGACCTTGAGACAGTACCCAGCAGAGGTGACCTTGAGACAGTACCCAGCAGAGGTGACCTTGAGACAGTACCCAGCAGAGGTGACCTTGAGACAGTACCCAGCAGAGGTGACCTTGAGACAGTACCCAGCAGAGGTGACCTTGAGACAGTACCCAGCAGAGGTGACCTTGAGACAGTACCCAGCAGAGGTGACCTTGAGACAGTACCCAGCAGAGGTGACCTTGAGACAGTACCCAGCAGAGGTGACCTTGAGACAGTACCCAGCAGAGGTGACCTTGAGACAGTACCCAGCAGAGGTGACCTTGAGACAGTACCCAGCAGAGGTGACCTTGAGACAGTACCCAGCAGAGGTGACCTTGAGACAGTACCCAGCAGAGGTGACCTTGAGACAGTACCTAGCAGAGGTGACCTTGAGACAGTACCCAGCAGAGGTGACCTTGAGACAGTACCTAGCAGAGGTGACCTTGAGACAGTACCCAGCAGAGGTGACCTTGAGACAGTACCCAGCAGAGGTGACCTTGAGACAGTACCCAGCAGAGGTGACCTTGAGACAGTACCCAGCAGAGGTGACCTTGAGACAGTACCCAGCAGAGGTGACCTTGAGACAGTACCCAGCAGAGGTGACCTTGAGACAGTACCCAGCAGAGGTGACCTTGAGACAGTACCCAGCAGAGGTGACCTTGAGACAGTACCTAGCAGAGGTGACCTTGAGACAGTACCCAGCAGAGGTGACCTTGAGACAGTACCCAGCAGAGGTGACCTTGAGACAGTACCCAGCAGAGGTGACCTTGAGACAGTACCCAGCAGAGGTGACCTTGAGACAGTACCCAGCAGAGGTGACCTTGGAGACAGTACCCAGCAGAGGTGACCTTGAGACAGTACCCAGCAGAGGTGACCTTGAGACAGTACCCAGCAGAGGTGACCTTGAGACAGTACCCAGCAGAGGTGACCTTGAGACAGTACCCAGCAGAGGTGACCTTGAGACAGTACCCAGCAGAGGTGACCTTGAGACAGTACCCAGCAGAGGTGACCTTGAGACAGTACCCAGCAGAGGTGACCTTGAGACAGTACCCAGCAGAGGTGACCTTGGACAGTACCCAGCAGAGGTGACCTTGAGACAGTACCCAGCAGAGGTGACCTTGAGACAGTACCCAGCAGAGGTGACCTTGAGACAGTACCCAGCAGAGGTGACCTTGAGACAGTACCCAGCAGAGGTGACCTTGAGACAGTACCCAGCAGAGGTGACCTTGAGACAGTACCCAGCAGAGGTGACCTTGAGACAGTACCCAGCAGAGGTGACCTTGAGACAGTACCCAGCAGAGGTGACCTTGGGACAGTACCCAGCAGAGGTGACCTTGAGACAGTACCCAGCAGAGGTGACCTTGAGACAGTACCCAGCAGAGGTGACCTTGAGACAGTACCCAGCAGAGGTGACCTTGAGACAGTACCCAGCAGAGGTGACCTTGAGACAGTACCCAGCAGAGGTGACCTTGAGACAGTACCCAGCAGAGGTGACCTTGAGACAGTACCTAGCAGAGGTGACCTTGAGACAGTACCTAGCAGAGGTGACCTTGGACAGTACCCAGCAGAGGTGACCTTGAGACAGTACCCAGCAGAGGTGACCTTGAGACAGTACCCAGCAGAGGTGACCTTGGGACAGTACCCAGCAGAGGTGACCTTGAGACAGTACCCAGCAGAGGTGACCTTGAGACAGTACCCAGCAGAGGTGACCTTGGGACAGTACCCAGCAGAGGTGACCTTGGACAGTACCCAGCAGAGGTGACCTTGAGACAGTACCCAGCAGAGGTGACCTTGAGACAGTACCCAGCAGAGGTGACCTTGAGACAGTACCCAGCAGAGGTGACCTTGAGACAGTACCCAGCAGAGGTGACCTTGAGACAGTACCCAGCAGAGGTGACCTTGAGACAGTACCCAGCAGAGGTGACCTTGAGACAGTACCCAGCAGAGGTGACCTTGAGACAGTACCCAGCAGAGGTGACCTTGAGACAGTACCCAGCAGAGGTGACCTTGGACAGTACCAGCAGAGGTGACCTTGAGACAGTACCCAGCAGAGGTGACCTTGAGACAGTACCTAGCAGAGGTGACCTTGAGACAGTACCCAGCAGAGGTGACCTTGAGACAGTACCCAGCAGAGGTGACCTTGGGACAGTACCCAGCAGAGGTGACCTTGAGACAGTACCCAGCAGAGGTGACCTTGAGACAGTACCCAGCAGAAACCTTGACCCAGCAGAGGTGACCTTGGGACAGTACCCAGCAGAGGTGACCTTGAGACAGTACCCAGCAGAGGTGACCTTGAGACAGTACCAGCAGAGGTGACCTGAGACAGTACCCAGCAGAGGTGACCTTGGGACAGTACCAGCAGAGGTGACCTTGGACAGTACCCAGCAGAGGTGACCTTGAGACAGTACCCAGCAGAGGTGATTGAGGACAGTACCCAGCAGAGGTGACCTTGGGACAGTACCCAGCAGAGGTGACCTTGGGACAGTACCCAGCAGAGGTGACCTTGAGACAGTACCAGCAGAGGTGACCTTGAGACAGTACCAGCAGAGGTGACCTTGAGACAGTACCAAGCAGAGGTGACCTTGAGACAGTACCCAGCAGAGGTGACCTTGAGACAGTACCTAGCAGAGGTGACCTTGGAGACAGTACCCAGCAGAGGTGACCTTGAGACAGTACCCAGCAGAGGTGACCTTGAGACAGTACCCAGCAGAGGTGACCTTGAGACAGTACCTAGCAGAGGTGACCTTGAGACAGTACCCAGCAGAGGTGACCTTGAGACAGTACCCAGCAGAGGTGACCTTGAGACAGTACCCAGCAGAGGTGACCTTGAGACAGTACCAGCAGAGGTGACCTTGAGACAGTACCCAGCAGAGGTGACCTTGAGACAGTACCCAGCAGAGGTGACCTTGAGACAGTACCCAGCAGAGGTGACCTTGGACAGTACCCAGCAGAGGTGACCTTGGACAGTACCCAGCAGAGGTGACCTTGAGACAGTACCCAGCAGAGGTGACCTTGAGACAGTACCCAGCAGAGGTGACCTTGAGACAGTACCTAGCAGGGTGACTTGGACAGTACCAGCAGAGGTGACCTTGAGACAGTACCTAGCAGAGGTGACCTTGGGACAGTACCAGCAGAGGTGACCTTGAGACAGTACCCAGCAGAGGTGACCTTGAGACAGTACCCAGCAAGGTGACCTTGGGACAGTACCTAGCAGAGGTGACCTTGAGACAGTACCTAGCAGAGGTGACCTTGAGACAGTACCCAGCAGAGGTGACCTTGAGACAGTACCTAGCAGAGGTGACCTTGAGACAGTACCCAGCAGAGGTGACCTTGAGACAGTACCTAGCAGAGGTGACCTTGAGACAGTACCCAGCAGAGGTGACCTTGAGGAGAGTACCCAGCAGAGGTGACCTTGAGACAGTACCCAGCAGAGGTGACCTTGAGACAGTACCCAGCAGAGGTGACCTTGAGACAGTACCTAGCAGAGGTGACCTTGAGAGAGTACCCAGCAGAGGTGACCTTGAGAGAGTACCCAGCAGAGGTGACCTGAGACAGTACTAGCAGAGGTGACCTTGAGACAGTACCTAGCAGAGGTGACTTGGGACAGTACCCAGCAGAGGTGACCTTGAGACAGTACCAGCAGAGGTGACCTTGGGACAGTACCCAGCAGAGGTGACCTTGAGACAGTACCCAGCAGAGGTGACCTTGGGACAGTACCCAGCAGAGGTGACCTTGAGACAGTACCCAGCAGAGGTGACCTTGGGACAGTACCTAGCAGAGGTGACCTGAGACAGTACCAGCAGAGGTGACCTTGAGACAGTACCTAGCAGAGGTGACCTTGGGACAGTACCCAGCAGAGGTGACCTTGAGACAGTACCCAGCAGAGGTGACCTTGAGACAGTACCTAGCAGAGGTGACCTTGGGACAGTACCCAGCAGAGGTGACCTTGAGACAGTACCCAGCAGAGGTGACCTTGGGACAGTACCCAGCAGAGGTGACCTTGAGACAGTACCCAGCAGAGGTGACCTTGAGACAGTACCTAGCAGAGGTGACCTTGGGACAGTACCTAGCAGAGGTGACCTTGAGACAGTCACCAGCAGAGGTGACCTTGAGACAGTACCCAGCAGAGGTGACCTTGGGACAGTACCTAGCAGAGGTGACCTTGGGACAGTACCTAGCAGAGGTGACCTTGAGACAGTACCTAGCAGAGGTGACCTTGGGACAGTACCCAGCAGAGGTGACCTTGAGACAGTACCCAGCAGAGGTGACCTTGGGACAGTACCTAGCAGAGGTGACCTTGAGACAGTACCCAGCAGAGGTGACCTTGAGACAGTACCCAGCAGAGGTGACCTTGAGACAGTACCCAGCAGAGGTGACCTTGGGACAGTACCTAGCAGAGGTGACCTTGGGACAGTACCTAGCAGAGGTGACCTTGAGACAGTCACCAGCAGAGGTGACCTTGAGACAGTACCCAGCAGAGGTGACTTGGGACAGTACCCAGCAGAGGTGACCTTGAGACAGTACCCAGCAGAGGTGACCTTGAGACAGTACCAGCAGAGGTGACCTTGGGACAGTACCTAGCAGAGGTGACCTTGAGACAGTACCCAGCAGAGGTGACCTGAGAGACAGTACCCAGCAGAGGTGACCTTGGGACAGTACCCAGCAGAGGTGACCTTGGGACAGTACCCAGCAGAGGTGACCTTGGGACAGTACCTAGCAGAGGTGACCTTGGGACAGTACCCAGCAGAGGTGACCTTGGGACAGTACCCAGCAGAGGTGACCTTGGGACAGTACCCAGCAGAGGTGACCTTGGGACAGTACCCAGCAGAGGTGACCTTGGGACAGTACCCAGCAGAGGTGACCTTGAGACAGTACCCAGCAGAGGTGACCTTGGGACAGTACCCAGCAGAGGTGACCTTGGGACAGTACCCAGCAAAGGTGACCTTGAGACAGTAACCAGCAGAGGTGACCTTGAGACAGTACCCAGCAGAGGTGACCTTGAGACAGTACCCAGCAGAGGTGACCTTGAGACAGTACCCAGCAGAGGTGACCTTGAG
The DNA here is from genome assembly GCA_020271785.1 of Procambarus virginalis. NCBI lineage: Eukaryota > Metazoa > Arthropoda > Malacostraca > Decapoda > Cambaridae > Procambarus > Procambarus virginalis. The sequence goes on from WNGS01164053.1 coordinate 54,090, forward strand.
ACAGTACCTAGCAGAGGTGACCTTGGGACAGTACCCAGCAGAGGTGACCTTGAGACAGTACCCAGCAGAGGTGACCTTGAGACAGTACCCAGCAGAGGTGACCTTGGGACAGTACCTAGCAGAGGTGACCTTGAGACAGTACCTAGCAGAGGTGACCTTGAGACAGTACCTAGCAGAGGTGACCTTGAGACAGTACCCAGCAGAGGTGACCTTGAGACAGTACCTAGCAGAGGTGACCTTGAGACAGTACCCAGCAGAGGTGACCTTGAGACAGTACCTAGCAGAGGTGACCTTGAGACAGTACCCAGCAGAGGTGACCTTGAGACAGTACCCAGCAGAGGTGACCTTGGGACAGTACCCAGCAGAGGTGACCTTGGGACAGTACCCAGCAAATGTGACCTTGAGACAGTAACCAGCAGAGGTGACCTTGAGACAGTACCCAGCAGAGGTGACCTTGAGACAGTACCCAGCAGAGGTGACCTTGAGACAGTACCCAGCAGAGGTGACCTTGAGACAGTACCTAGCAGAGGTGACCTTGGGACAGTACCCAGCAGAGGTGACCTTGAGACAGTACCCAGCAGAGGTGACCTTGAGACAGTACCCAGCAGAGGTGACCTTGGGACAGTACCTAGCAGAGGTGACCTTGAGACAGTACCTAGCAGAGGTGACCTTGAGACAGTACCCAGCAGAGGTGACCTTGAGACAGTACCTAGCAGAGGTGACCTTGAGACAGTACCCAGCAGAGGTGACCTTGAGACAGTACCTAGCAGAGGTGACCTTGAGACAGTACCCAGCAGAGGTGACCTTGAGACAGTACCCAGCAGAGGTGACCTTGAGACAGTACCCAGCAGAGGTGACCTTGAGACAGTACCCAGCAGAGGTGACCTTGAGACAGTACCTAGCAGAGGTGACCTTGAGACAGTACCCAGCAGAGGTGACCTTGAGACAGTACCTAGCAGAGGTGACCTTGAGACAGTACCCAGCAGAGGTGACCTTGAGACAGTACCCAGCAGAGGTGACCTTGAGACAGTACCCAGCAGAGGTGACCTTGAGACAGTACCTAGCAGAGGTGACCTTGAGACAGTACCCAGCAGAGGTGACCTTGAGACAGTACCTAGCAGAGGTGACCTTGAGACAGTACCTAGCAGAGGTGACCTTGGGACAGTACCCAGCAGAGGTGACCTTGAGACAGTACCCAGCAGAGGTGACCTTGGGACAGTACCAGCAGAGGTGACCTTGAGACAGTACCCAGCAGAGGTGACCTTGGGACAGTACCCAGCAGAGGTGACCTTGAGACAGTACCCAGCAGAGGTGACCTTGGGACAGTACCTAGCAGAGGTGACCTTGAGACAGTACCCAGCAGAGGTGACCTTGAGACAGTACCTAGCAGAGGTGACCTTGGGACAGTACCCAGCAGAGGTGACCTTGAGACAGTACCCAGCAGAGGTGACCTTGAGACAGTACCTAGCAGAGGTGACCTTGGGACAGTACCCAGCAGAGGTGACCTTGAGACAGTACCCAGCAGAGGTGACCTTGGGACAGTACCCAGCAGAGGTGACCTTGAGACAGTACCAGCAGAGGTGACCTTGGGACAGTACCCAGCAGAGGTGACCTTGGGACAGTACCCAGCAGAGGTGACCTTGAGACAGTACCCAGCAGAGGTGACCTTGGGACAGTACCCAGCAGAGGTGACCTTGAGACAGTACCTAGCAGAGGTGACCTTGAGACAGTACCTAGCAGAGGTGACCTTGGGACAGTACCTAGCAGAGGTGACCTTGAGACAGTACCCAGCAGAGGTGACCTTGGGACAGTACCTAGCAGAGGTGACCTTGGGACAGTACCTAGCAGAGGTGACCTTGAGACAGTCACCAGCAGAGGTGACCTTGAGACAGTACCCAGCAGAGGTGACCTTGGGACAGTACCTAGCAGAGGTGACCTTGAGACAGTACCAGCAGAGGTGACCTTGAGACAGTACCAGCAGAGGTGACCTTGGGACAGTACCTAGCAGAGGTGACCTTGAGACAGTACCCAGCAGAGGTGACCTTGGGACAGTACCTAGCAGAGGTGACCTTGAGACAGTACCCAGCAGAGGTGACCTTGAGACAGTACCCAGCAGAGGTGACCTTGGGACAGTACCTAGCAGAGGTGACCTTGGGACAGTACCTAGCAGAGGTGACCTTGAGACAGTACCTAGCAGAGGTGACCTTGAGACAGTACCCAGCAGAGGTGACCTTGAGACAGTACCCAGCAGAGGTGACCTTGAGACAGTACCCAGCAGAGGTGACCTTGAGACAGTACCCAGCAGAGGTGACCTTGAGACAGTACCCAGCAGAGGTGACCTTGGGACAGTACCAGCAGAGGTGACCTTGGGACAGTACCCAGCAGAGGTGACCTTGGGACAGTACCTAGCAGAGGTGACCTTGGGACAGTACCTAGCAGAGGTGACCTTGAGACAGTACCCAGCAGAGGTGACCTTGAGACAGTACCCAGCAGAGGTGACCTTGAGACAGTACCCAGCAGAGGTGACCTTGGGACAGTACCCAGCAGAGGTGACCTTGAGACAGTACCCAGCAGAGGTGACCTTGAGACAGTACCTAGCAGAGGTGACCTTGGGACAGTACCCAGCAGAGGTGACCTTGAGACAGTACCCAGCAGAGGTGACCTTGGGACAGTACCCAGCAGAGGTGACCTTGAGACAGTACCCAGCAGAGGTGACCTTGAGACAGTACCCAGCAGAGGTGACCTTGAGACAGTACCCAGCAGAGGTGACCTTGGGACAGTACCCAGCAGAGGTGACCTTGAGACAGTAGTACCAGCAGAGGTGACCTTGAGACAGTACCCAGCAGAGGTGACCTTGGGACAGTACCTAGCAGAGGTGACCTTGAGACAGTACCCAGCAGAGGTGACCTTGAGACAGTACCCAGCAGAGGTGACTTGAGACAGTACCCAGCAGAGGTGACCTTGGGACAGTACCCAGCAGAGGTGACCTTGGGACAGTACCTAGCAGAGGTGACCTTGAGACAGTACCCAGCAGAGGTGACCTTGAGACAGTACCCAGCAGAGGTGACCTTGGGACAGTACCTAGCAGAGGTGACCTTGGGACAGTACCCAGCAGAGGTGACCTTGGGACAGTACCCAGCAGAGGTGACCTTGGGACAGTACCAGCAGAGGTGACCGAGACAGTACCCACCAGAGGTGACCTTGAGACAGTACCCAGCAGAGGTGACCTTGGGACAGTACCAGCAGAGGTGACCTGAGACAGTACCAGCAGAGGTGACCTTGAGACAGTACCCAGCAGAGGTGACCTTGGGACAGTACCCAGCAGAGGTGACCTTGAGACAGTACCCAGCAGAGGTGACCTTGAGACAGTACCTAGCAGAGGTGACCTTGGGACAGTACCAGCAGAGGTGACTTGAGACAGTACCCAGCAGAGGTGACCTTGAGACAGTACCCAGCAGAGGTGACCTTGGGACAGTACCAGCAGAGGTGACCTTGAGACAGTACCTAGCAGAGGTGACCTTGAGACAGTACCAGCAGAGGTGACCTTGAGACAGTACCTAGCAGAGGTGACCTTGAGACAGTACCCAGCAGAGGTGACCTTGAGACAGTACCTAGCAGAGGTGACCTTGGACAGTACCCAGCAGAGGTGACCTTGAGACAGTACCAGCAGAGGTGACCTTGAGACAGTACCAGCAGAGGTGACCTTGAGACAGTACCCAGCAGAGGTGACCTTGAGACAGTACCCAGCAGAGGGACCTTGAGACAGTACCCAGCAGAGGTGACCTTGAGACAGTACCCAGCAGAGGTGACCTTGAGACAGTACCCAGCAGAGGTGACCTTGAGACAGTACCTAGCAGAGGTGACCTTGGGACAGTACCAGCAGAGGTGACCTTGAGACAGTACCAGCAGAGGTGACCTTGGGACAGTACCCAGCAGAGGTGACCTTGAGACAGTACCCAGCAGAGGTGACCTTGGGACAGTACCAGCAGAGGTGACCTGAGACAGTACCCAGCAGAGGTGACCTTGGACAGTACCCAGCAGAGGTGACCTTGAGACAGTACCAGCAGAGGTGACCTTGAGACAGTACCCAGCAGAGGTGACCTTGGGACAGTACCCAGCAGAGGTGACCTTGAGACAGTACCCAGCAGAGGTGACCTTGAGACAGTACCTAGCAGAGGTGACCTTGGGACAGTACCAGCAGAGGTGACCTTGAGACAGTACCAGCAGAGGTGACCTTGGGACAGTACCCAGCAGAGGTGACCTTGACACAGTACCTAGCAGAGGTGACCTTGAGACAGTACCTGGCAGAGGTGACCTTGGGACAGTACCCAGCAGAGGTGACCTTGAGACAGTACCCAGCAGAGGTGACCTTGGGACAGTACCTAGCAGAGGTGACCTTGGACAGTACCTAGCAGAGGTGACCTTGAGACAGTACCAGCAGAGGTGACCTTGAGACAGTACCCAGCAGAGGTGACCTTGGAGACAGTACCTAGCAGAGGTGACCTTGAGACAGTACCCAGCAGAGGTGACCTTGAGACAGTACCAGCAGAGGTGACCTTTGGACAGTACCAGCAGAGGTGACTTGAGACAGTACCCAGCAGAGGTGACCTTGAGACAGTACCAGCAGAGGTGACCTTGGGACAGTACCCAGCAGAGGTGACTTGGGACAGTACCTAGCAGAGGTGACCTTGAGACAGTACCTAGCAGAGGTGACCTTGAGACAGTACCAGCAGAGGTGACCTTGGGACAGTACCTAGCAGAGGTGACCTTGAGACAGTACCCAGCAGAGGTGACCTTGGGACAGTACCCAGCAGAGGTGACCTTGAGACAGTACCTAGCAGAGGTGACCTTGAGACAGTACCAGCAGAGGTGACCTTGAGACAGTACCCAGCAGAGGTGACCTTGGGACAGTACCTAGCAGAGGTGACCTTGAGACAGTACCTAGCAGAGGTGACCTTGAGACAGTACCCAGCAGAGGTGACCTTGGGACAGTACCTAGCAGAGGTGACCTTGAGACAGTACCCAGCAGAGGTGACTTGAGACAGTACCCAGCAGAGGTGACCTTGGGACAGTACCAGCAGAGGTGACCTTGGACAGTACCCAGCAGAGGTGACCTTGAGACAGTACCTAGCAGAGGTGACCTTGGGACAGTACAGCAGAGTGGACCTTGAGACAGTACCCAGCAGAGGTGACCTTGGACAGTACCCAGCAGAGGTGACCTTGAGACAGTACCCAGCAGAGGTGACCTTGAGACAGTACCCAGCAGAGGTGACCTTGGACAGTACCAGCAGAGGTGACCTTGGACAGTACCAGCAGAGGTGACCTTGAGACAGTACCCAGCAGAGGTGACCTTGGGACAGTACCCAGCAGAGGTGACCTTGAGACAGTACCAGCAGAGGTGACCTTGAGACAGTACCCAGCAGAGGTGACCTTGAGACAGTACCAGCAGAGGTGACCTTGGGACAGTACCCAGCAGAGGTGACCTTGGGACAGTACCCAGCAGAGTGACCTTGAGACAGTACCCAGCAGAGGTGACCTTGGGACAGTACCCAGCAGAGGTGACCTTGGACAGTACCAGCAGAGGTGACCTTGAGACAGTACCCAGCAGAGGTGACCTTGGGACAGTACCCAGCAGAGGTGACCTTGAGACAGTACCCAGAGGTGACCTTGAGACAGTACCAGCAGAGGTGACCTTGAGACAGTACCCAGCAGAGGTGACCTTGAGACAGTACCAGCAGAGGTGACCTTGAGACAGTACCCAGCAGAGGTGACCTTGAGACAGTACCCAGCAGAGGTGACCTTGAGACAGTACCCAGCAGAGGTGACCTTGAGACAGTACCCAGCAGAGGTGACCTTGAGACAGTACCCAGCAGAGGTGACCTTGAGACAGTACCCAGCAGAGGTGACCTTGGGACAGTACCTAGCAGAGGTGACCTTGAGACAGTACCTAGCAGAGGTGACCTTGAGACAGTACCAGCAGAGGTGACCTTGAGACAGTACCTAGCAGAGGTGACCTTGAGACAGTACCCAGCAGAGGTGACCTTGAGACAGTACCCAGCAGAGGTGACCTTGAGACAGTACCCAGCAGAGGTGACCTTGAGACAGTACCCAGCAGAGGTGACCTTGAGACAGTACCCAGCAGAGGTGACCTTGAGACAGTACCCAGCAGAGGTGACCTTGAGACAGTACCTAGCAGAGGTGACCTTGAGACAGTACCCAGCAGAGGTGACCTTGAGACAGTACCCAGCAGAGGTGACCTTGAGACAGTACCCAGCAGAGGTGACCTTGAGACAGTACCTAGCAGAGGTGACCTTGGGACAGTACCCAGCAGAGGTGACCTTGAGACAGTACCCAGCAGAGGTGACCTTGGGACAGTACCAGCAGAGGTGACCTTGAGACAGTACCTAGCAGAGGTGACCTTGAGACAGTACCCAGCAGAGGTGACCTTGAGACAGTACCTAGCAGAGGTGACCTTGGGACAGTACCCAGCAGAGGTGACCTTGAGACAGTACCCAGCAGAGGTGACCTTGGGACAGTACCCAGCAGAGGTGACCTTGAGACAGTACCTAGCAGAGGTGACCTTGAGACAGTACCCAGCAGAGGTGACCTTGAGACAGTACCTAGCAGAGGTGACCTTGGGACAGTACCCAGCAGAGGTGACCTTGAGACAGTACCCAGCAGAGGTGACCTTGAGACAGTACCCAGCAGAGGTGACCTTGAGACAGTACCCAGCAGAGGTGACCTTGAGACAGTACCTAGCAGAGGTGACCTTGAGACAGTACCCAGCAGAGGTGACCTTGAGACAGTACCCAGCAGAGGTGACCTTGGGACAGTACCTAGCAGAGGTGACCTTGAGACAGTACCCAGCAGAGGTGACCTTGAGACAGTACCCAGCAGAGGTGACCTTGGGACAGTACCTAGCAGAGGTGACCTTGAGACAGTACCCAGCAGAAGTGACCTTGAGACAGTACCCAGCAGAGGTGACCTTGAGACAGTACCCAGCAGAGGTGACCTTGGGACAGTACCCAGCAGAGGTGACCTTGAGACAGTACCCAGCAGAGGTGACCTTGGGACAGTACCTAGCAGAGGTGACCTTGAGACAGTACCCAGCAGAGGTGACCTTGAGACAGTACCCAGCAGAGGTGACCTTGGGACAGTACCTAGCAGAGGTGACCTTGGACAGTACCTAGCAGAGGTGACCTTGAGACAGTACCTAGCAGAGGTGACCTTGGGACAGTACCCAGCAGAGGTGACCTTGAGACAGTACCCAGCAGAGGTGACCTTGGGACAGTACCTAGCAGAGGTGACCTTGAGACAGTACCCAGCAGAGGTGACCTTGAGACAGTACCCAGCAGAGGTGACCTTGAGACAGTACCCAGCAGAGGTGACCTTGGGACAGTACCCAGCAGAGGTGACCTTGAGACAGTACCCAGCAGAGGTGACCTTGGACAGTACCTAGCAGAGGTGACCTTGAGACAGTACCCAGCAGAGGTGACCTTGAGACAGTACCTAGCAGAGGTGACCTTGAGACAGTACCCAGCAGAGGTGACCTGGAGACAGTACCCAGCAGAGGTGACCTTGGGACAGTACCTAGCAGAGGTGACCTTGAGACAGTACCCAGCAGAGGTGACCTTGAGACAGTACCCAGCAGAGGTGACCTTGGGACAGTACCTAGCAGAGGTGACCTTGGACAGTACCCAGCAGAGGTGACCTTGGGACAGTACCCAGCAGAGGTGACCTTGAGACAGTACCCAGCAGAGGTGACCTTGAGACAGTACCCAGCAGAGGTGACCTTGAGACAGTACCCAGCAGAGGTGACCTTGGGACAGTACCCAGCAGAGGTGACCTTGAGACAGTACCCAGCAGAGGTGACCTTGAGACAGTACCCAGCAGAGGTGACCTTGAGACAGTACCAGCAGAGGTGACCTTGAGACAGTACCCAGCAGAGGTGACCTTGAGACAGTACCCAGCAGAGGTGACCTTGAGACAGTACCTAGCAGAGGTGACCTTGGGACAGTACCCAGCAGAGGTGACCTTGAGACAGTACCCAGCAGAGGTGACCTTGGGACAGTACCCAGCAGAGGTGACCTTGGGACAGTACCCAGCAGAGGTGACCTTGGGACAGTACCCAGCAGAGGTGACCTTGAGACAGTACCCAGCAGAGGTGACCTTGAGACAGTACCCAGCAGAGGTGACCTTGGGACAGTACCCAGCAGAGGTGACCTTGAGACAGTACCCAGCAGAGGTGACCTTGAGACAGTACCCAGCAGAGGTGACCTTGAGACAGTACCCAGCAGAGGTGACCTTGAGACAGTACCCAGCAGAGGTGACCTTGAGACAGTACCTAGCAGAGGTGACCTTGAGACAGTACCCAGCAGAGGTGACCTTGAGACAGTACCCAGCAGAGGTGACCTTGAGACAGTACCCAGCAGAGGTGACCTTGAGACAGTACCCAGCAGAGGTGACCTTGGACAGTACCTAGCAGAGGTGACCTTGAGACAGTACCCAGCAGAGGTGACCTTGAGACAGTACCCAGCAGAGGTGACCTTGAGACAGTACCCAGCAGAGGTGACCTTGAGACAGTACCCAGCAGAGGTGACCTTGAGACAGTACCTAGCAGAGGTGACCTTGAGACAGTACCCAGCAGAGGTGACCTTGAGACAGTACCCAGCAGAGGTGACCTTGAGACAGTACCCAGCAGAGGTGACCTTGACAGTACCCAGCAGAGGTGACCTTGAGACAGTACCTAGCAGAGGTGACCTTGAGACAGTACCCAGCAGAGGTGACCTTGAGACAGTACCCAGCAGAGGTGACCTTGAGACAGTACCCAGCAGAGGTGACCTTGAGACAGTACCCAGCAGAGGTGACCTTGGGACAGTACCCAGCAGAGGTGACCTTGAGACAGTACCCAGCAGAGGTGACCTTGGGACAGTACCCAGCAGAGGTGACCTTGAGACAGTACCCAGCAGAGGTGACCTTGAGACAGTACCCAGCAGAGGTGACCTTGAGACAGTACCTAGCAGAGGTGACCTTGGGACAGTACCCAGCAGAGGTGACCTTGAGACAGTACCCAGCAGAGGTGACCTTGGGACAGTACCTAGCAGAGGTGACCTTGAGACAGTACCCAGCAGAGGTGACCTTGAGACAGTACCCAGCAGAGGTGACCTTGAGACAGTACCCAGCAGAGGTGACCTTGAGACAGTACCCAGCAGAGGTGACCTTGAGACAGTACCAGCAGAGGTGACCTTGAGACAGTACCCAGCAGAGGTGACCTTGAGACAGTACCCAGCAGAGGTGACCTTGGGACAGTACCTAGCAGAGGTGACCTTGAGACAGTACCCAGCAGAGGTGACCTTGAGACAGTACCCAGCAGAGGTGACCTTGGACAGTACCTAGCAGAGGTGACCTTGGGACAGTACCTAGCAGAGGTGACCTTGAGACAGTACCTAGCAGAGGTGACCTTGGGACAGTACCCAGCAGAGGTGACCTTGAGACAGTACCCAGCAGAGGTGACCTTGAGACAGTACCCAGCAGAGGTGACCTTGAGACAGTACCCAGCAGAGGTGACCTTGGGACAGTACCCAGCAGAGGTGACCTTGAGACAGTACCCAGCAGAGGTGACCTTGGACAGTACCTAGCAGAGGTGACCTTGAGACAGTACCCAGCAGAGGTGACCTTGAGACAGTACCCAGCAGAGGTGACCTTGAGACAGTACCCAGCAGAGGTGACCTTGAGACAGTACCCAGCAGAGGTGACCTTGAGACAGTACCCAGCAGAGGTGACCTTGGACAGTACCCAGCAGAGGTGACCTTGAGACAGTACCCAGCAGAGGTGACCTTGAGACAGTACCCAGCAGAGGTGACCTTGAGACAGTACCCAGCAGAGGTGACCTTGAGACAGTACCCAGCAGAGGTGACCTTGGGACAGTACCCAGCAGAGGTGACCTTGGGACAGTACCCAGCAGAGGTGACCTTGGACAGTACCCAGCAGAGGTGACCTTGAGACAGTACCAGCAGAGGTGACCTTGAGACAGTACCCAGCAGAGGTGACCTTGAGACAGTACCCAGCAGAGGTGACCTTGAGACAGTACCCAGCAGAGGTGACCTTGAGACAGTACCTAGCAGAGGTGACCTTGGGACAGTACCCAGCAGAGGTGACCTTGAGACAGTACCCAGCAGAGGTGACCTTGAGACAGTACCCAGCAGAGGTGACCTTGAGACAGTACCCAGCAGAGGTGACCTTGGACAGTACCCAGCAGAGGTGACCTTGAGACAGTACCCAGCAGAGGTGACCTTGAGACAGTACCCAGCAGAGGTGACCTTGAGACAGTACCAGCAGAGGTGACCTTGGGACAGTACCCAGCAGAGGTGACCTTGAGACAGTACCCAGCAGAGGTGACCTTGAGACAGTACCCAGCAGAGGTGACCTTGAACAGTACCTAGCAGAGGTGACCTTGAGACAGTACCTAGCAGAGGTGACCTTGAGACAGTACCCAGCAGAGGTGACCTTGAGACAGTACCTAGCAGAGGTGACCTTGAGAGAGTACCCAGCAGAGGTGACCTTGAGACAGTACCTAGCAGAGGTGACCACGAGAGTACCCAGCAGAGGTGACCTTGAGAGAGTACCCAGCAGAGGTGACCTTGAGAGAGTACCCAGCAGAGGTGACCTTGAGAGAGTACCCAGCAGAGGTGACCTTGAGACAGTACCTAGCAGAGGTGACCTTGAGACAGTACCCAGCAGAGGTGACCTTGAGACAGTACCCAGCAGAGGTGACCTTGAGACAGTACCCAGCAGAGGTGACCTTGAGACAGTACCTAGCAGAGGTGACCTTGGACAGTACCCAGCAGAGGTGACCTTGAGACAGTACCCAGCAGAGGTGACATTGGGACAGTACCTAGCAGAGGTGACCTTGAGACAGTACCTAGCAGAGGTGACCTTGAGACAGTACCCAGCAGAGGTGACCTTGAGACAGTACCTAGCAGAGGTGACCTTGAGACAGTACCCAGCAGAGGTGACCTTGAGACAGTACCTAGCAGAGGTGACCACGAGAGTACCCAGCAGAGGTGACCTTGAGACAGTACCCAGCAGAGGTGACCTTGAGACAGTACCCAGCAGAGGTGACCTTGAGACAGTACCCAGCAGAGGTGACCTTGAGACAGTACCTAGCAGAGGTGACCTTGAGACAGTACCCAGCAGAGGTGACCTTGAGACAGTACCCAGCAGAGGTGACCTTGAGACAGTACCCAGCAGAGGTGACCTTGAGACAGTACCTAGCAGAGGTGACCTTGAGACAGTACCCAGCAGAGGTGACCTTGAGACAGTACCCAGCAGAGGTGACCTTGAGACAGTACCCAGCAGAGGTGACCTTGAGACAGTACCTAGCAGAGGTGACCTTGAGACAGTACCCAGCAGAGGTGACCTTGAGACAGTACCCAGCAGAGGTGACCTTGGGACAGTACCTAGCAGAGGTGACCTTGAGACAGTACCCAGCAGAGGTGACCTTGGACAGTACCTAGCAGAGGTGACCTTGAGACAGTACCTAGCAGAGGTGACCTTGAGACAGTACCCAGCAGAGGTGACCTTGGGACAGTACCTAGCAGAGGTGACCTTGAGACAGTACCTAGCAGAGGTGACCTTGAGACAGTACCCAGCAGAGGTGACCTTGAGACAGTACCTAGCAGAGGTGACCTTGAGACAGTACCCAGCAGAGGTGACCTTGAGACAGTACCTAGCAGAGGTGACCTTGAGACAGTACCCAGCAGAGGTGACCTTGAGACAGTACCCAGCAGAGGTGACCTTGAGACAGTACCCAGCAGAGGTGACCTTGAGACAGTACCCAGCAGAGGTGACCTTGAGACAGTACCTAGCAGAGGTGACCTTGGGACAGTACCCAGCAGAGGTGACCTTGAGACAGTACCTAGCAGAGGTGACCTTGGACAGTACCTAGCAGAGGTGACCTTGGGACAGTACCTAGCAGAGGTGACCTTGAGACAGTACCCAGCAGAGGTGACCTTGAGACAGTACCCAGCAGAGGTGACCTTGAGACAGTACCTAGCAGAGGTGACTTTGAGAGAGTACCCAGCAGAGGTGACCTTGAGAGAGTACCCAGCAGAGGTGACCTTGAGACAGTACCTAGCAGAGGTGACCTTGAGACAGTACCAGCAGAGGTGACCTTGAGACAGTACCCAGCAGAGGTGACCTTGAGACAGTACCCAGCAGAGGTGACCTTGAGACAGTACCTAGCAGAGGTGACCTTGAGACAGTACCAGCAGAGGTGACCTTGAGACAGTACCCAGCAGAGGTGACCTTGGGACAGTACCCAGCAGGTGACCTTGAGACAGTACCTAGCAGAGGTGACCTTGGGACAGTACCTCAGAGGTGACCTTGAGACAGTACCCAGCAGAGGTGACCTTGGGACAGTACCTAGCAGAGGTGACCTTGAGACAGTACCCAGCAGAGGTGACCTTGAGACAGTACCCAGCAGAGGTGACCTTGAGACAGTACCTAGCAGAGGTGACCTTGGAACAGTACCCAGCAGAGGTGACCTTGAGACAGTACCCAGCAGAGGTGACCTTGGGACAGTACCCAGCAGAGGTGACCTTGAGACAGTACCTAGCAGAGTGACCTTGAGACAGTACCTAGCAGAGGTGACCTTGGACAGTACCCAGCAGAGGTGACCTTGAGACAGTACCCAGCAGAGTGACCTTGGACAGTACCTAGCAGAGGTGACCTTGGACAGTACCTAGCAGAGGTGACCTTGAGACAGTACCAGCAGAGGTGACCTTGAGACAGTACCCAGCAGAGGTGACCTTGGACAGTACCTAGCAGAGGTGACCTTGAGACAGTACCCAGCAGAGGTGACCTTGAGACAGTACCCAGCAGAGGTGACCTTGGGACAGTACCAGCAGAGGTGACCTTGAGACAGTACCCAGCAGAGGTGACCTTGAGACAGTACC
>WNGS01164054.1:12122-26898 GCA_020271785.1 Procambarus virginalis
AATCTTGATGCTCATTGTTTGGGGCGGTTTCTAAAGATTTTTTTCCCCTGGAATCTGAAGATGCTGCGAGTATGTGTTTGGCTTGATCTCTCAGGTAGCTGTCAGGGTAATTATATTCGCTCGTTCGTTAGCCAACAATCACCAGTAGGGGAAGCTAAGATATCTTTGAGGAATGACGTTACGTGATGGTTTCAGGGAGTGGAGGGTAAACGCTCAGTACGGGGATAGTGTATACGTTTAGTAAGTATATGAACAACTGGGCTCTGAACATTTCCAGGATTTTTGAACAACAGGATTCTGTTAGCTTCCATTCTTTAAACGTTATGAACAAAGTGTCTTTTTGAACTTCAACTTGTGTTCCTTACACACAGAGGATGTCTATGAACTTCCAGTTTGTGAACTCTATGAACAAAACTCTGGCATTCAAGCAGGCAACACACTACACCTTGCCGTCAAACAGGCAACACACTACACCCTGCCGTCAAGCAGGGAACACACTAACACAACACTACACCCTGCCGTCAAGCAGGCAACACATACACCCTGCCGTCAAGCACCCTGCGTCAAGCAGGCACGCCTCAAGAGGCAACAACTCACGCAGGGTATGGATATTCCCAACAAAGTGTTCAAAAAGATAATAATCTTTAGAAAACAGATATAAATCAATATATATTATATAGTAATATATATATATTATATATATATATATATATATATATATATATATATATATATATATATATATATATATAATATATATAATTTAATAATAACTATTATGTTGTACCTAGTAGCCAGAACGCAGTACTTGGCCTACTATGCAAGGCACGATTTGCCTAATAGGCTAAGTTTCCTTAATTTATATATAATTATCATAATCGAATTTTTTTCTTATGATTTCATAAGAAAAACACACACAGAGGAGTTGTAGCTGATGTGTGGAAAAAGGCTAACATAGTTCCAATCTACAAAAGTGGAAGCAGGGAAGACCCCCTTAATTATAGACTTGTATCATTGACAAGTGTAATAGTCAAAATATTGGAAAAAATAATTAAAACCAAATGGGTAGAACACCTGGAGAGAAATGATATAATATCAGACAGACAGTATGGTTTTCGATCTGGAAGATCCTGTGTATCGAATTTACTCAGTTTCTATGATCGAGCAACAGAGATATTACAGGAAAGAGATGGTTGGGTTGACTGCATCTATCTGGACCTAAAAAAGGCTTTCAACAGAGTTCCACATAAGAGGATGTTCTTGAAACTGGAAAATATTGGAGGGGTGACAGGTAAGCTTCTAACATGGATGAAAAATTTTCTGTCTGACAGAAAAATGAGGGCAATGATCAGAGGCAATGTATCGGACTGGAGAAATGTCACAAGTGGAGTACCACAGGGTTTAGTTCTTGCACCAGTGATGTTTATTGTCTACATAAATGATCTACCAGTTGGTAAACAGAATTATATGAACATGTTTGCTGATGATGCTAAGATAATAGGAAGGATAAGAAACTTAGATGATTGTCATGCCCTTCAAGATGACCTGGACAAAATAAGTATATGGAGCACCACTTGGCAAACGGAATTTAATGTTAATAAATGCCATGTTATGGAATGTGGAATAGGAGAACATAGACCTCACACAATCTATATTTTATGTGAGAAATCTTTAAAGAATTCTGATAAAGAAAGAGATCTAGGGGTGGTTCTAGATAGAAAACTATCACCTGAGGACCACATAAAGAATATTGTGCGAGGAGCCTATGCCATGCTTTCTAACTTCAGAATTGCTTTTAAATACATGGATGGCGATATACTAAAGAAATTCTTCATGACTTTTGTTAGGCCAAAGCTAGAATATGCAGCGGTTGTGTGGTGCCCATATCTTAAGAAGCACATCAACAAACTGGAAAAGGTGCAAAGACATGCTACTAAGTGGCTCCCAGAACTGAAGGGCAAGAGCTACGAGGAGAGGTTAGAGGCATTACATATGCCAAAACTAGAAGATAGAAGAAAAAGAGGTGATATGATCACTACATACAAAATAATAACAGGAATTGATAAAATCGACAGGGAAGATTTCCTGAGACCTGGAACTTTAAGAACAAGAGGTCATAGATTTAAACTAGCTAAACACAGATGCCGAAGAAATATAAGAAAATTCACTTTCACAAACAGAGTGGTAGACGGTTGGAACAAGTTAGGTGAGAAGGTGGTGGAGGCCAAGACCGTCAGTAGCTTTAAAGCGTTATATTAAGTTTAAACCGTTTACAGCGTAGTTTAAAGCGTAGTTTACAGTTTGTTTAAAGCGTAGTTTAAAGCGTTTACAGTCTCCGTGGTGTAGTGGTAAGACACTCGCCTGGCGTTCCGCGAGCGCTATGTCATGGGTTCGTATCCTGGCCGGGGAGGATTTACTGGGCGCAATTCCTTAACTGTAGCCTCTGTTTAACGCAACAGTAAAATGTGTACTTGGATGAAAAAACGATTCTTCGCGGCAGGGGATCGTATTCCAGGGACCTGCCCGAAACGCTACGCGTACTAGTGGCTGTACAAGAGTGTAACAACGCTTGTATATATCTCAAAAAAAAAAAAAATATGACAAAGAGTGCTGGGAAGACGGGACATCACGAGCGTAGCTCTCATCCTGTAACTACACTTAGGTAATTACACACACACACACACACACACACACACACACACACACACACACACACACACACACACACACATACACACACTTTAACCACACTTGTGTACTTGAGAAGGTGTGAGTGTGAGGTGACACACATGTGCTTCAGCTTGGATGTAAACTTTGTCTCTATATTCTTATGTAAATATTGCTTCTCAAGCCTGGCATCTTATGGTAATATTGGTGAAACCTGAACCCTTAAACTCCTTCCCTGGCCTCCTTCTCGCTCTCCTTCCCTCTCTCATGGCTCCATCTCTCCATCCTGGTAATAATTCATTGTGTCGGGGGACAGGCAGCCAGAGAGTCTTCATACATGTTAGACTTATATCGAGGTACCGCCCCCCCCCCTCCAAGGTGGAATTACTGACCCCCACTAGGATGCAACCCCACAACAGCTGACTAACTCCTGAATACCTAGTTACTGCTAGGTGAACAGAGGCATTAGGTGATAGGAAATGCGCCAAACCATTTCTGTCCCACCTGGAATATTTTTATTTATTTATTTATTTATTTATACAAGAGTTTTTACATTCATGTGCAGCCACCAGCACGCGTAGCATTTCAGGCTAATCCTTCATCCTAATTTTCCCAGGAAAACGTACACAAGTAGTTTAGCAACCAGGTACCCATTCACTGCTGGGTGAACAGAGGCTACAGTTAAGGTTTGGGGCCCAGTCAATCTTCCCCGTCCAGGATACGAACCCTGGCCAAAGCACTCGCATTGCGTCAGGCGATTTTTTTACAACTGCGCCACGGGCACCAAAGATTGGAACCCGGAATTCTCGATTATGAGTCGAGAACGAAGCCGACCTGCTACCAGGACCCCTTAATGTTTCCCTACCTCTCACCAGGCCAAGATCTCCATCCTTTTTTCATAATGATAAAACTCTCCTTCTCTTCCTCTTCCTAATAAATCCATTCAACTTGCCCTTACGTAGAGTTGACTGGAAGTCTCGAGCAAGCGACCCCTGACTTCAATAGCCACTGGGGATGTCACGGCAAGATGTGTTCTTGCACCAGCTCAAGAGTGATTGGTCTAGGAAACTGCCAGTCTGCCACTCTTTAACAAGGCTGTTCAATTCATGTAACAACATCGTACTACAGGTGTTCTGCGTGGTCGACACTGTGTCACTTTGCAGAGAAGCTGAGACAACAGATTTAACTATTTCATTGACAGGGTTGTGAAATGTGTTTAGGACGCCTGACAGCTGAGTGGACAGCGCTTCGATTCGTAATCCTGAGGTTCTGGGCTCGATTCCCGGTGGAGGCGGAGACAAATGGGCAAAGTGTTTCTTTCATCCTGATGCCCCTGTTACCTAGCAGGAAATAGGTACCTGGGAGTTAGAAAGCTGCTACGGGCTGCTTCCTGGGGGGGTGGGTGTAACAAGAAGGTGGCCTGGTTGAGGACCGGGCCGCGGGGACGCTAAGCCCCGAAATCATCTTAAGATAACTTCTCAAGATAGTTCAGTCTCTATATGAGAGCCGAATGATACTAATCATTCTGCTTAGTGCGAATGTGGCTGAGACAAGCATAAAGAAGCATAAGGCTTCATATCAAAGGCTAACCTGGTTTTCTAGGTGTTGTGAGTCTGAAAGCATATTCTCATAAAACAGTCAGACTTGGATAATTATCATACCGAATTCATATTTACTTGAAGTTGGTGTCTAATTCATGGAGGATCAATATACACTTAAGTTCCACTCTTCCTCCTCTCCTCTCTCCACAGCTTCCGCCCAATTGGGCGGGTGTGGGCGGTCAAGATCAATAACATTTATTTTTTATAATTTTGCCCCTATAGTGGAGTTTATTGGGCAGTGGCACTCATCCTGTGAGTGAACACACCGCCATAGTGACAGTATTGGGCAGCACCACTCATCCTGTGAGTGAACACACCGCCATAGTGACAGTATTGGGCAGCGTCACTCATCCTGTGAGTGGACACACCGCCATAGTGACAGTATTGGGCAGCGTCACTCATGCTGTGAGTGGACACACCGCCATAGTGACAGTATTGGGCAGCGCCACTCATCCTGTGAGTGGACACACCGCCATAGTGACAGTATTGGGCAGCGCCACTCATCCTGTGAGTGGACACACCGCCATAGTGACAGTATTGGGCAGCGTCACTCATGCTGTGAGTGGACACACCGCCATAGTGACAGTATTGGGCAGCGCCACTCATCCTGTGAGTGGACACACCGCCATAGTGACAGTATTGGGCAGCGCCACTCATCCTGTGAGTGGACACACCGCCATAGTGACAGTATTGGGCAGCGCCACTCATCCTGTGAGTGGACACACCGCCATAGCAGCATGTACAACACTCCCCAATAGGAAGAAAACCCGCTGGGTTGTTCATCCTGTCACTTGTACCCAGACACAGCTGGGCACAGAGTTGATTAACTGTGTAACTGGTCCACCTCAGATGTAAATTTCTCTGAATAAAGACGTTGTGGGCACTTCGTGAACCACTTCGCTATAAAAGACTAATGCCAGCCATTAAACTGCTCAACTAGCTCCTCAAGATGTTACTTGCTTAGCTGAAGAATTTTAGGGTCCCTGGGCCCATTATGTGCCCTTGTAACCTGTCCACCACCGCCCAGGGATGAGTCTGGGGCCAAAGGGTCCAGGAAAAACCACCCCTTTGGACAAAACAAAACCCATCGGACAAATGCAATGGGAATTTAGTATACATCTCCCCCTCCCCCCCTCCGCCCCCCCGTGTGTTCGTTAAATTAGTCACAAATGTCCATGTTTGGGTTCTTAGATTTTATTGGCATATAAACAATAATTACTTCGGACCTTAATACCGCTTACTAATATTATAATTACTTTGGACTTTAATACCATTAATACCATTATAATTACTTAGGACTTTAATACAATTAATACCACTATAATTAAGGGACCCAATACCACAGGATGGGTATTGGGTCCTCTACACCACGGGGGGATGGATATTGGGTCCTCTACCACCCACGGGATGGGTATTGGGTCCTCTACCACCCACGGGATCTGTATTGGGTCTCTCTATCACCAACGGGATGGGTATTGAGCCCTCCACCCACCCAGGATGGGTATTGGGTCCTCTACCACCCGCAGGATGGGTATTGGGTCCTCTGCCACACACGGGATGGGTATTGGGTCCTCTACCACACACGAGATGGGTATTGGGTCCTCTACCACCCACGGGATGGGTATTGGGTCCTCTACCACCCACGGGATGGGTATTGGGTCCTCTACCACCCACGGGATGGGTATTGGTTCTCTACCACCCACGGGATGGGTATTGGTCCTCTACCACACACGGGATGGGTATTGGGTCCTCTACCACCCACGGGATGGGTATTGGGTCCTCTACCCACACGGGATGGGTATTGAGTCCTCTACCACACACGGGATGGGTATTGGGTCCTCTACCACCACGGGATGGGTATTGGATCCTCTACCACACACGGGATGGGTATTGGGTCCTCTACCACCCACAGGATGGGTATTGGGTCCTCTACCACACACGGGATGGGTATTGAGTCCTCTACCACACACGGGATGGGTATTGGGTCCTCTACCACACACGGGATGGGTATTGGGTCCTCTACCACCACGGGATGGGTATTGGGTCCTCTACCACCACACGGATGGGTATTGGGTCCTCTACCACACACGGATGGGTATTGGGTCCTCTACCACACACGGGATGGGTATTGGGTCCTCTACCACACACGGGATGGGTATTGGGTCCTCTACCACACACGGGATGGGTATTGGGTCCTCTACCACACACGGGATGGGTATTGGGTCCTCTACCACACACGGGATGGGTATTGGGTCCTCTACCACACACGGGATGGGTATTGGGTCCTCTACCACCCACGGAATGGGTAGTGGGTCCTCTACTACCCACGGGATGGGTATTGGGTCTCTATCCCCACGAGATGGGTATTGGATCCTCTACCACACACGGGATGGGTATGGGTCCTCTACCGCCACGGGATGGGTATTGGGTCCTCTTCCACCACAGGATGGGTATTGGATCCTCTACCACACACGGGATGGGTATTGAGTCCTCTACTTCACACGGGATGGGTATTGGGTCCTCTACCACACACGGGATGGGTATTGGGTCATCTACCACACGGGATGGGTATTGGTCCTCTACCACACACGGGATGGGTATTGGGTCCCTTACCACACACGGGATGGGTATTGGGTCCTCTACCACACACGGGATGGGTATTGGGTCCTCTACCACACACGGGATGGGTATTGGGTCCTCTACCACCCACGGGATGGGTATTGGGTCCTCTACCACCCACGGGATGGGTATTGGGTCCTCTACCACACACGAGATGGGTATTGGGTCCTCTACCACACAAGGGATGGGTATTGGGTCTCTACACACAGGGATGGGTATTGGGTCCTCTACCACACACGGGATGGTATTGGGTCCTCTACACCACACGGGATGGGTATTGGGTCCTCTACCACACACGGGATGGGTATTGGGTCCTCTACCACCCACGGGATGGGTATTGGGTCCTCTACCACACACGGGATGGGTATTGGGTCCTCTACCACCCACGGGATGGGTATTGGGTCCTCTACCACCCACGGATGGGTATTGGGTCCTCTACCACCCACGAGATGGGTATTGGATCCTCTACCACACACGGATGGGTATTGGGTCCTCTATCACCACGGGATGGGTATTGGGTCCTCTACCACACACGGGATGGTATTGGGTCCTCTACCACACACGGGATGGGTATTGGGTCCTCTATCTTCCACGGGATGGGTATTGGGTCCTCTACCACACACGGGATGGGTATTGGGTCCTCTACCGCACACGGGATGGGTATGGGTCCTCTACCACACACGGATGGGTATTGGGTCCTCTACCACCCACGGGATGGGTATTGGGTCCTCTACCACACACGGGATGGGTATTGGGTCCTCTACCACACACGGGATGGGTATTGGGTCCTCTACCACACACGGGATGGGTATTGGGTCCTCTACCACACACGGGATGGGTATTGGGTCCTCTACCACACACGGGATGGGTATTGGGTCCTCTACACACACGGGATGGGTATTGGTCATCTACCGCACACGGGATGGGTATTGATCCTCTACCACACACGGGATGGGTATTGGGTTTCTCTATCTTCCACGGGATGGGTATTGGGTCCTCTACCACCACGGTTTGGGTATGGTCCTCTACCGCACACGGGATGGGTATTGGGTCCTCTACCACCACGGGATGGGTATTGGGTCATCTACCGCACACGGGATGGGTATTGGGTCCTCTACCACACACGGGATGGGTATTGGGTCATCTACCACACGGGATGGGTATTGGGTCCTCTACCACACCGGGATGGGTATTGGGTCCTCTACCACACACGGGATGGGTATTGGTCCTCTACCACCACGGGATTTTTTTTGTTTTTGTTTTTTTGTTTTTTTTTTTGAGTAAGAGGAAGGAGATGCATAGGTGAAGGAAGCATAGAGTGGGAAATACAGTGAGTGTATGAAAGCAGGCGGACTGTCGCCTTGCTGACACGATGTTGGGTGTTGGCAGCTAAGCTAAGCTGGCTCCCTCTTGTCAGGGAGCTGTGAGTGTGTGAGAGGTTCTTCACATGTTTTCACCATATATGGATGTCTATACATGAATATGTGGTAGCATTCATATATACACACTCTGATGCTTCCACACATGTTGTTCTGTTTAAGGCTCTTTATTTTATTATTATTATTATCGAGTTGTTCATATTCACACATATATACATACACATACACAATTCTAACAACACTTATGAGGACCCATGGCAATTCCACGACCAAGAGACGGCTTCCTGAACCTTGCAGGTATCAACCTCACTGAGGACCAAGTCCCTCTCCTAATCTGGGTATAAACTGTCACGTTATGTCCAGACCAAGTGCGTTGGCCCGAAAGTGGAGTTGGAGATCCTGTTGGACGACATATTTGACCTCGAAGCACAAAAGAAGGTCACCACCAAGACACCTTACAAGCTGAACTTATTGCAGAAGGAGGAAAGAATCGANATGGACCTTCAAGGAGATGGTCATCCGGGCTGCGAGGGCTTCAGAGACTACATATCAGGTACCATGACATTGGGAGGACCAAAAGTAGTAGTAGCAGTGACATAACTCTCCACCAAATGACAGAAGACCAAGGCAGAGTATGACAACAACAACATGGCAGATAGCACTATGATTCAGAGGACAGCCTCTGCTGCCTGTAGAAATAGATCCCATCTGCTCATCATGGGGGACTTCAATCATGAAAGGATAGACTGGGAGAACGAGGAACAGCACGGAGGAGAGGATACATGGAGAGCCAAACTAGTGGAGGTGGCGACAAGAAACTTTCTAAGCCAGCATGTCAGGGAACCCACAAGGATGAGAGGAAACGATGAACCAGCGAGACTCGAATTAGTCTTCACTCTGAACGACTCCGACATAAGGAAAATTGGCTATGAGCCCCCAGTAGGAATGAGCGACCACAGTGTACTGGCGCTTGAGTATCTGGTTGAGGAAGGGTTATTGAACTCGAGGAGGGGAACTGAAAACAAAAAACTGGCATTCTGAAAGGGAAACTATGAGGAGTTAAGAAAATTCCTAACAGATAGAACATGGGAAACAGACCTCAGGGGAAAGACGGCCCAGGACATGATGGACTACATCACGCACAAGTGCAAGGAAGCAGTGAGCAAGTTTGTCCCAGTCCAAAAGGAAACCAATGAAATGATGGTGAGAAACCCATGGTTTAATCATAGATGTAGGCTAGTTAAGCAGCAAAGTAAAAGGGCATGGAGAAACTATAGGAATAACAGGACACTTGAGATCAGAGAAAGGTACCAGAATGCCAGGAATGAATATGTCAGGATGAGAAGAGAGGCAGAAAGACAATACGAAAATGACATCGCAAGCAAGGCAAAGACTCAACCCAAGTTGCTGCATAGTCACATCAGGAGAAAAACAACAGTAAAGGAACAGGTTATGAATATAAGGATAGGAGCAGAAGGGTTCACTACAAACGACAAGGAAGTGTGTGAGGAACTGAATAAGAAATTCCAGGACGTCTTCACCGTAGAGCAAGGAGAGATTCCAGAGATAAGAGAGGGAATAGTTAACTAGGAACCACTGGAAGAGTTTGAGATTACCAGCGGGGAAGTAAAGAAGTGTTGACTAGAGTTCGATGTGACAAAGGCTATAGGCCCAGATGGAATCAACCCTTGGATACTAAGGGAAGGAGCAGAAGCACTGTGCCTGCCGCTCTCCATAGTGTATAACAAATCACTGGCAACAGGGAAACTACCAGAAATTTGGAAGGCAGCTAATGTAGTTCCAATACACAAGAAAGGGGATAGGCAGGAGGCACTGAACTACAGGCCAGTGTCCCTAACCTGCATACCATGCAAGCTTATGTAGAAGATTGTGCGAAGAAAGCTAGTGGAACATCTGCAGCAAAAGAACTTTGTAACACAGCATCAACATGGGTTCAGGGATGGCAAGTCCTGCCTCATAGGGCTAATTTAATTCTACGACCAAGCAACAAAAATCAGGCAAGAAAGAGAGGAGTGGGCAGACTGCATATTTTTGGATTGTCAAAAGCCTTTGATACAATACCACACAAGAGGTAATGAAGATTGAAGATTGAAGACGGAAACTTTACTTTACAAACTTTAACGAGTTGAAGACTCGTAACTTTAAAAAACAGGTATGATAGATCGATACGTCAAGAATCCTTGCATTAGATAACCAATGGAAAGAAATGCGGGGTCCAAGAGCTAGAGCTCATTCCTGCAAGCATAAATAGATGCGTATAAATAAGTGAGCACACACACCACCAAACCCCACCCTGCCCGCCCACCCGTCCCTCCCGACACGCGCACACAGAACCCACTATCTGAAGCAGGATTCTCAGTGATGCAACACCATTTCAACAGAATATTGCATGACGGGGCAGCTTCCACACTCGCAGGCTCCCCATCACGTCCTGGGCGCCCCTCTGCCTCCTCCACCTCAGGAGTCATGTATTGGGTCGTCTTCTTGGGCTCTACTGCTCCCTCCTTGTGGGGTCGTTCTCTGGTATATTGCTCCTGTCTGTTATACTTTCCTGTTGTTCTCTCGCATATTGCTCCTGTCTGTTATACTTTCCTGTTGTTCTCTGGTATATTGCTCCTGTCTGTTATACTTTCCTGTTGTTCTCTGGCATATTGCTCCTGTCTGTTATACTTTCCTGTTGTTCTCTGGTATATTGCTCCTGTCTGTTATACTTTCCTGTTGTTCTCTGGCATATTGCTCCTGTCTGTTATACTTTCCTGTTGTTCTCTGGCATATTGCTCCTGTCTGTTATACTTTCGTGTTGTTCTCTGACATATTGCACCTGTCTGTTATACTTTTGTGTTGTTCTCTGACATATTGCACCTGTCTGTTATACTTTTGTGTTGTTCTCTGACATATTGCTCCTGTCACCTATACCCGGGAGCTGTGTACTGGTTGGTGTTTCAGAAGGCTGTACTGATACATAGTCCGGTGAATGCGCCCTTCCTACCACGCTAGTCCACGTACCCACTTTCTGAAGTTTTCCTGATCCACCCGACGTCTCCCTGTCTCCGTGATCCACCTATCCCTCCTATCCTACACAGCGCCTCACACACACACACACACACTATCCCATCCTACACCCTACTTAACCACATAGGTTTTTCCTTACGACTATTTCGTTGTAAGAAAATAATGATGGTAAAATTAAGGAGGTGTTTGGTAGGCTGTCTTCCCTGACACTTCGTCTCACCTCACACACACTCACCTCTTGAAGACAACGCAAGGAAACGTGACAACAGACCTGAGAAACACCTCTTTTTATCCCCTGAACCGTGACTTGGCTTGACTCAAGAAAACATGTTGCTTTCTCCTGCAGGATGTTCCCAACACCAGACCACAATGGACATGTAAACACTGACCATTTTTACCCAGTTTTTATTTTATTGTAAAGAGTTACAATGTGTACTCACCTAGTTGTACTCACCTAGTTGTGCTTGCGGGGGTTGAACTCTGGCTCTTTGGTCCCGCCTCTCAACCGTCAATCAACAGGTGTACAGTTTCCTGAGCCTAATGGGCTCTATCATATCTACACTTGAAACTGTGTATGGAGTCAGCCTCCACCACATCACTGCCTAATGCATTCCACTTGTTAACTACTCTGACACTGAAAAAGTTCTTTCTAACGTGCCTGTGGCTCATTTGGGTACTCAGTTTCCACCTGTGTCCCCTTGTTCGCGTACCGCCAGTGTTGAATAGTTTATCCTTGTCTACTCTGTCAATTCCCCTGAGAATTTTGTAGGTAGTGATCATGTCTCCCCTCACTCTTTTGTCTTCCAGTGTCGTAAGGTGCATTTCCCGCAGTCTTTTCTCGTAACTCATGCCTCTTAGTTCTGGGACTAGTCTAGTGGCATACATCTGAACTTTTTCCAGCGTCGTCTTGTGCTTGACAAGGTGCGTGCTCCATGCTGGGGCTGCACCATGCGTGCTCCATGGTGCACCATGCGTCCTCCAGGATTGGTCTTACGTATGTGGTGTACAAGATTCTAAACTATTCCTTACACAGGTTCCTGAAGACTGCTCTGATGTTAGCCAGCCTTGCATATCCCGCAGACGTAATTCTTTTTATATAGGCTTCAGGAGACAGGTTTGGTGTGATATCAATTCTTAGATCTTTCTCTCTTTCCGTTTCATTAAGTACTTCATCTTCTATTCTGTATCCTGTGTCTGGCCTCCTATTTCCACTGCCTAGTTTCATTACTTTGCATTTACTCGGGTTGAACTTCAACAGCCATTTGTTGGACCATTCACTCAGTCTGTCTAGGTCATCCTGTAGCCTCCTACTATCGTCCTCCGTTTCAATCCTCCTCATAATTTTTGCATCATCGGCAAACATTGAGAGAAACGATTCTATACCCTCTGGGAGATCATTTACATATATCAGAAACAGTATAGGTCCAAGGACTGACCCCTGCGGGACTCCACTCGTAACGTCTCGCCAATCTGAGACCTCACCCCCTCACACTGACTCGTTGTCTCCTGTTGCTTAGGTACTCCTGTATCCAACGGAGTACCTTCCCTTTCACTCCAGCCTGCATCTCCAGCTTTTTCACTAGCCTCTTGTGTGGCACTGTATCAAAGGCTTTCTGACAATCCAAAAATATGCAGTCTGCCCACCCTTCTCTCTCTTGCCATATTTTTGTTGCCTGGTCGTAGAATTCAAGTAACCCTGTGAGGCAGGACCTGCCATCCCTGAATCCATGTTGATGCTGTGTTACAAAGTTCTTTCGCTCCAGGTGCTCCACTAGCTTTCTTCGCACAATCTTCTCCATCAGCTTGCATGGTATGCAGGTTAGGGACACTGGCCTGTAGTTCAGTGCCTCCTGTCTATCCCCTTTCTTGTATATCGGGACTACGTTAGCTGCTTTCCAAATTTCTGGCAGTTCCCCTGTTGCCAGTGATTTGTTATACACTATGGAGAGTGGGAGGCACAGTGCTTCTGCTCCTTCCTTTAGTATCCAAGGGGAGATTCCATCTGGGCCAATAGCCTTTGTCACATCCAACTCTAGTAAACACTTCCTTACTTCCCCGCTGGTAATCTCAAACTCTTCCAGTGGTTCCTGGTTAGCTATTCCCTCTCTTATCTCTGGGATTTCTCCTTGCTCTAAGGTGAAGACCTCTTGGAATTTCTTATTCAGTTCCTCACACACTTCCTTGTCGTTTGTAGTGAATCCTTCTGCCCCTATCCTTAATTTCATAACCTGCTCCTTTACTGTTGTTTTTCTCCTGATGTGGCTATGCAGCAATTTAGGCTGAGTCTTTGCCTTGCTTGCGATGTCATTTTCGTATTGTCTTTCTGCCTCTCTTCTCATTCTGACATATTCGTTCCTGGCATTCTGGTATCTTTCTCTGCTCTCCAGTGTCCTGTTATTTCTATAGTTTCTCCATGCCCTTTTACTTTGCTGCTTAGCTAGCCTACATCTCTGATTAAACCATGGGTTTCTCATCTTCATTTCACTGTTTTCCTTTTGGGCTGGGACAAACTTGTTTGCTGCGTCCTTACATTTTTTCGTGATGTAGTCCATCATATCTTGGGCCGTCTTTTCACTGAGCTCTGTTTCCCATGCTATATCTGTTAGGAATTTCCTTATCTCCTCATAGTTTCCCTTTCGGTATGCTAACCTTTTGGTTTCGGTATCCCTTCTCGAGTTCAATAACCGTTCTTCAATCAAGTACTCAAACATCAATACACTGTGATCGCTCATTCCTACTGGGGCCTCAAAACCGATTTCTCTTATGTCAGAGTCGTTCAGGTGAAGACCAGGTCGAGTCTCGCTGGTTCGTCATTTCCTCTCATCCTTGTGGGTTCTATGACATGCTGGGTTAAGAAGTTTCTAGTCACCACCTCCAGTAGTTTGGCTCTCCACGTATCCTCGCCTCCATGCGGTTCCTTGTTCTCCCAATCAATCCCCCATTGATTGGGAGTCCCCCATGATGAGCAGGTGATTGAAGTCGCCCATGATGAGCAGGTGGGATCTATTTCTGCAGGCAGCAGAGGCTGCTCTCTCAATTATAGTGTTGACTGCCATGTTGTTGTTTTCGTACTCTTGACTGGGTCTTCTGTCATTTGGTGGAGGGTTATATATTACTGCTACTACTATCCTTGGTCCTCCCATTGTCATGGTGCCTGCTATGTAGTCTCTGAATCCCTCACAGCCCGGATAGCCATCTCCTTAAAATTCCATTCCTTTCTCATGAGTAGGGCCACTCCGCCTCCTCCCCTACCTTCCCTCTCTTTCCTTATTACTGTGTACTCCTGGGGAAACACGGCATTCGTTATGATTCCAGAGAGTTTTGTTTCAGTGAGTCCGATTACATCTGGGTTCACTTCTTGTGCTCTTTCCCTTAGTTTGCTTGCCTTACTTGTGATCCCATCTATGTTCGAGTACATTGCCCTGAAACTGACTCTCTTCTGCTTCTCCTCTGGGGGGGACCTGTGGGGTCTGGGGT
>WNGS01164057.1:0-10438 GCA_020271785.1 Procambarus virginalis
GATCCAACGATTGCGATCTAACGATCCACTTGGTGTGGTGGGTGGTAGAGCGAAGGTCTTGTATTTTACAAGGTCGACATTCGATCTCCGGTCATCCAAACGGCAGGGGCCTAGTTTCTTATCCCCCTCTTCATATCCCAGAACTTTGCTCCACTGCCCCCCTTATCCCATTCCATATCCCATCCAAGTGTTATATAGTCATAATACCTTAGCGCTTTATCGAAGTTACAGCCCCGCTCCTGTGCCAGGTAAGTCCACTACGGGCTCACCATAGCCCGTGCTACTTGGAGCATTTTGTTCCCAGTAGCTGAATCTTAAACAACAACGCTTTATCCTGTTAAAGTCGGCCTATTTACCCTGCAGAGTCGGTCGGAAAGGACACAATTGCTTTGTAGAACTCTTAACTCTTGAAGAAAGAGCTGTCCAGGTCTTGGGATGTTTGTGCATTAAGAAGCTTCTTACCCTCACAGCTCTGGGAGGGTATCTTTCTCTCAATGGCTCCGCTGATGTAATATTTCAGGATGGAGTGGGGCCTCGTTGGTTATTGTCCTAGCTACCCCTACTGTGTTGCCCCACTTCAAATTTATTTCCTCACTCGGGTTGCTATTTTCAAGCTTTAATGGAAGTCTTATTGATCTCCCACGGCAGTTTTTGCGGTGANATAAGGAGATACTCCTAGTGACCGGTTGGGGAAGACTTCTGAAAATACACATGATGAGATCAATTGCCTATCCCAATCCTTGAGGTCTCATTACAAAACTTTTTTAAGAGTGCCTTGATGGTTTGATGACTACGCTCGAGAGAACCCTGTGAAGCAGGATGATAGGGGCTGGACAGTACCTGTTTGATGTGAACTCCTCCAGAGTCCGTTTGAAGAGATCACTGGTGAAGTTGGTGCCACAGTCGCTGAATCTCCCTCGGAAATCCATACTGGGTGAAGATTTTCAGTAGATTCTTCACCACTGTAGCAGCCGTAATATTTTTTCACTGGAACTGCTATCGGAAATCTGGTGGTAGGACAAGGATGGTTAAGAATATGCATTGCCTGCACTGGTCCGAGGCAAAGGACCACACAGTCAAAATAAGTTTGTGGAACGGTTCCTCAGGCACTGGATGGGTATCAGTGGTGCTCTGGGAATGGAAACGTTCGGTTTCCCGGCTAACTGACACACACACGTGGCATAATTTGACATGATTCTTGACGTCGTTACCATACCTGGCCAGTAGTAGTCTTGTCGAATTCCATGGTAAGTCTTGTTGAAACCGTAGTGTGACAAAGCGCCGTGGGCCAGGTGTAGAATCGTGGGCCGCAGGCTGGTAGGAATCACTAGTTGTTCAACGTCTGCCCATCGTCCTCGTCCTTCAGTTTACTGGGTCTATACCTGCGATAGAGTAATTCGTTCTCCATAAAGAACCCAGGAACACTGTCGGATTGGGTTTCAGCCTGAAAGAATAATGGTGTCAAGGTAAGATCATCTCTCTGTAACTTACGGAACTCCACAGCGGTCAGGTTAGGGGGTAGTTTCGAAGGGTCCTGAGGGACAGCGGTAGCAGTAGAGTCAGCTGGCTGTGGTCGTGCAGCTTGAGCACGGGTGGTCACCATAACAGGAGGAGAACCTTCATCACTCTCTTGAACCTTTGCTGGAACATGCTCAAAAATCGGGTTATCCAACACAGAGTTGCTTACCTCGGATATGTCCTTGACGATCAGGTTGTTTGGTTGTTGGTCTTCTGCCAAGTCGTTGCCCAGGAGAAGTTGCACTCCAGGCATGGGAAAAGGGCTGACGGCGACTTGGACTTCACCGGTCACGAAGGGACAATCTAGGTAAACTCTGGCAAGGGGATAAGGAGTTGTAGCAGTAAGGTCAGTGATGAACACAGTCTCTCCTGTGTAGGCGACGTTGGGCACAGCTGATTTCAAGACGATCGATTGTAGAGCCGCTGTGTCCCGCAGGATCTTAAGTCCAAAACGTCCCTCTGAATCTGAACCGTGGGTAGAGATAGTTCCTGGATATAGATGCTTGCTAAAGAGAGAGAGATCATTAGCATGAACACCAACATTCATTACAGGCTTACCGGACTTAGGGTGAGTAGGTTTAGACTTAGGAGGTTCGATGTTACCTTTAGATTGGGACTTACCACATTTGTCAATGGTGTGTCCATATAGTCGACAATACCTGCAGTACAGTTGAGAGGTACCTTGATCTGGGCTCGCTTTCTCGTAACTGTACCAAGACTTCTTGCTGGTAGGTTCTGGTGTAAGCCGGTGGATGAGGCTGTAAGTGTCAGCTGACTTCGCGCACTTCACCAAATCCGTCTCTTCTTTGTCCGCTAAGTATAGGCGGACAGGAGGAGGTACACGTCTCAAAAATTCTTCAACCAGTATGAGGTTGACAAGCTCTGAAAAAGTAGAGACATGTGCTGCCTCCAGCCATTTCATGAAATATCTTCGTTTGGTGTTAGCAAATTCTAAGAAGGTGGTGGTACTTGCCTTGACGTAGTCACGAAACTTTCGTCGATAGCTTTCGGTGGAGAGAAGGTAGGCGTCCAACACAGCTTGCTTCAGGTGGTGTAGTCGTTTTCTGATGCCAAAGTGCTGAGTGTGACTGCTGCTCTACCTGTTAAATGTACTCGGAGAAGGGTAGCCCATTGGTCGTCAGGCCAATTAAGTTGATCAGCAAGGGTCTCAAAAGTGGTAAAAAACACATCAACCTCCGTTTCGATGAACGGGGGCATTAACTTACTTGCATGGGAGACATTGAAACTGGGAGGAAGACTAGCTGCCGCTTGCTGGAGTTGAGCTTGGTGTGCAGCGTCCCTCGTGAGTTCTCGGTCACGACATTTAGATTGCTTCTGCCTGTCGTTTGTCGTGTTCACGTTGCATCTCGAGTCGCTGTTTGTATAAGGCCAACTCACGTTCACTTTCTTCCTTCTTGCAGCTGCTTCCTTGGCAGGGCTGCCTCACGCTCCTTGAGGCGGATTTCTCTTTCTGTTCTTCCCTTCTGAGGGCAGCTTCACGCTCTTTGATTGCAGCTTCACGCTCTTTTCTTCCTTTCTGAGGGCAGCTTCACGTCTTGTTCTTCCTTTCTGATTGCAGCTTCACGCTCTCTGATTGCAGCTGCTTCCTTTGTTGCTCCCGCTCGATCTTAGCAAGTTCTAACTTAAGTTTATTGCTGTCAAGTCATGTTTATCTGAAATAGTGTATTGGTCATGAGTATCAGAATCTATCTTCCCTTCATCCAAAAGATGATCTACAATTATATTATTTACGGTATATTTGTTGGCGCCAGGTGGAACTTCCAATTGATACTCGTGTGCAAGAGTTATCAATTCGACCCTTCTTGCATGACGTAAGTTCCCTATTTCACCTTCTGGATTTGCCTTGAAAGCTTGTAGGCGGAACATTGTGAAAATATAGCAAAATAAAGGAGACACGAATATACAGTGAGAATATGGTGAATGTCAGTAACAGGAAACGTGGCAACTGATACCTATCCTGTGGGGAATTATTAATAATTAAAGTTAATTCAAGATGGTAAATGAATAAGGTCGCAGGAAATCTTGTACCTGGTACTCACTGTGGGAGGATAAAGGCAAGAAAATCCTACTAATTAGTGGAAACTGAGTTTAAAAGACAAGTGAAACACTAAATGGCTTCAAAATAAATGAGGTAGTCCAAAAAATGTAGTCATACCTTGCCAAGTCACTATAGAACATAAGCAATGGTACCCACTGAAATTGAATATGGTATTTACAGAATTAGCGAACTTTGTGCTCAAAAGAAAGAACGCCAATTCCCTACCTTGGGTAAATACCATCAGTCTGACCGACGAGTAGGGGTGCGAGTGTCAACTGGTGACGAGAACTATCGGCGAGGTCCCAACTCGCCAATAATAGTTCGTGCTAGAGGATCTAAAGCCCTCTTTTTCCTCCTAGAGTCGGATTGCAGGACTTAGGTGCTATTGACCCGGAGACAGACCACAGTACCAGGGTACCTATGTGATAATCTGTCAAAAATGTGAGAAATATCTGGGACAAAAGATGTTAAACACGGATAATAACACGGAAGGGGGAGACGACCAATTAAGAGTATGACTGCGGCCTACAGTCACCACGTAATCCAAAGTTGTCTCACTCTCACCACATATGCTACTCCCGTAATGCACAATATACACAGCACCATATAAAATAAAAAATGATTAATGTAAATAATGAAAGCAAGGGAAATGAAAGCCAAGTACGCTTACCACAATTACCAATACCTGAGTGAAGCTCCGTGGACAGGCCCCCAATTATATGTGACGGTAACGTGTTGGAAATGGTGGTCGGCAGTCTTCCAAATAGCAGATGTCAATGCTGGGCCACATACATTTAAGTTTAAAAAATATAGGAAAAAAAAGAGTGACTGCTTGTCTAATAATCTGTGGTAAGGCAAGATACACGAAAACACAAAATTTAAAAAGTACTTTACTTAATCTAGAAAACAAAATAAAATAAAGACAATTCTTTGGCATTTAAAATAATGTAAAAGAAAAACACATAAAATTATATATAACTAATTGAAAAGGGGGAACTGGTTACGTTAACAAAGATAAATGGTGCTGGGAATATATGCGCTAGCTATAAACCTCTTATTTGATCACACGAGGTGGGTCAAATTAGGTGTTCACAGCAGGAGCACGAGATATATTCTGGCTGAGAGAGCTGCAAGGGACTCCAACAATGACTGGCGATGAAATGTGATTGGCGTGGAGCGGGGGTGGTGTGTTGGGTAGCGGCCAATGAGAACGCAGGACGGCCGCAAGTCGCTAGTTTGGCTGGGAGCAGTAGTGCCAGGTGTGCAGAAGTGGGGGGAAGGAGGGAGTTGCAGGTGTGTGTGGCTGTCTTGATATATACGTTAAGCCACT
Organism: Procambarus virginalis; assembly: GCA_020271785.1. Taxonomy (NCBI): domain Eukaryota; kingdom Metazoa; phylum Arthropoda; class Malacostraca; order Decapoda; family Cambaridae; genus Procambarus; species Procambarus virginalis. The sequence goes on from WNGS01164057.1 coordinate 4,908, forward strand.
ATAAAACGTATCTTGCATATTGATGAGAACGTGATGAAGTAAGGAAATAGCAGGCTAAATCTCTGAGAAGAGATTATCGTCACAATGCTTATCTAATGTCCACCAAACGTTATCGCCGATGTTTCAGGGACTACATCAAAACCAGTGCTCAAAAATATTTTGAATACATCCACACCAAATTAGGTACTTTCTTAAATGGCAAAAATCAGCTCAGGTAACTAACTTTGAGGGGTTAATTACCTTATACTTGTTGAAGAATTTATGCGACGTATTCCTAACCTTCTGCGCTTATCTTGCAGAGAGGGAGAGCTTAACCTCAGTAAGTGTGCTCAGTTACCTGACAGCTTTAGTCTCATACATAAAGCGTATGAATTCTTATCATCTAGTTCTTAGCTTAGCTTGACCAATAGTAAGTTCTAAAAACACTAACTATGCACTCTACTGCAAGTACTGCAAAACGTATGAGCACACCATAGAGAAGTGTCCAAACCCTCATTGTAAGACCAGAGCTTAATCAAATAATCCTAAACCTCATCCTCCCAAGCGGAATAAGCGTGAGTTACATGTAGGTGATCCCGTCATTGATCTTACTTTATTTGACAGATATATGTGTCCATTAACTGTATCTGCCAACGGCAGATTCTGACGGAAATGTCCATATAAGCATCTTGAGGGACACAGCATTGGTGCAGAGTATTCTACTGAGAACTGCTGCACCCAAAGTCACCTGCACTGGAGAAACCGTTCTGATCAGACCTCACAGCCTCAATTACCCTTACCACCACTACAGTTCACCTGGGTTGTTCATTCATCAGTGGAGACGTCCAAGTCGCCATTCGGGAAAACCTTTTCCCGCCAGGAATTCATCTTCCCCTGGACAATAATATGGCCAACCAACAAGACTTCACCAACCTGATCATCTACGACAAGCCCCAGGTATGTGACTCAGCCATAGACGAGGAAGACCCGGCCATGACTTATGCGGCAGAGGAAAATTTTAATTTTAATAATCAGGTGAAAGCGCCAAGCCATTACAATTTAATTGCACTTGGAAGGGATTAGAATTCAGGATGGGATGGGGGGGGGGAAGGAATTTTACCCAACTACTTGTACGGTCGGGGAATGAACGCCGACCTGGATGAAGTGAGACAGTCGCTCTACCGTCCAGTCAAAGTGGGTCAATATGGCAGAGGAAAAGGTTATGGTGACAGAAGAACCAGTTGAGATATTCAAGCCTGCTATAGTGACTACCTGTGCTCAAGCCGCCCAGCAATAAAAAGTAGCAGCAGATGTCGCTCAAGACGTGCAAGGCCTCCCATCGAATTTCAACCAGTTTGAGTCCCATAAGGTAAGGTAATTATCAAAAGAAGTCACCAAACCGGGAAGGCTATGTAGCACCATCAAAGTGCGAAATAATCAGAGGGCGCTAAATATCACCAAGGATGACAATACAAGAACAAAAACGCATAAGGCGAACGATATCAAAAGTATCCGATTCACCTAGAATTCTATCGAGGGACAAGTGACCGCGAGGGACAGTCGGAAAGCAAGACACACGCTCGTCCTGGAAGTCAGGACATTCAACAAGGATATGCACAACTGTAAGAGGGACAACGCAACGCGGACAATAAGGAGCCGGGCGGCGCTCCATTAAGTGACCGTGGGTTAAGCGAGTATGGCCAACCTGCAGCCGTGCCAAAGCAGTTTCCCACCGCCGGTTACGGTGGTAGGAGGAAGGCCACGGGGATACACTACGTTTGAGAGTATGCAGCTTGTTACTAACCACAGAGGACTAACAACCCTACCAACGGGCAAGGATGGAGGAATGAATAACAGGATAAAAGTCGGAATAAGGAAGACCTTTAATGGAAATGGGACAAGAACGATAGCGTCCTTAGCGGCAGCATCCGCACGCTCATTGAAAGAAACACCAATATGGCTGGGAACCCAGCAAAACTATACCGATTTATATTTACTAGAAATAAGAAACAGCCAATGCTGAATCTCGATGACCACTGGGTGGACAGGATTAAAGGACCCTAGAGCCATTAGGGCACTACGAGAGTCAACTACAACCACAAAGGAGGAATGAGAATGAGAAAGCAAGAGACGGAGAGCATAGAGAATAGCATAAAGTTCCGCCGTAAAGACGCTAGCCTCCGAAGGAAGGCGACACATATAAGTACGGTCAGGAAAAACAACAGAGTAGCCCACACCGTCCGCAGACTTAGACCCATCGGTGAAGATGGAAATAGAGTGGGAGTGCGAAGAAAAGTGCTCAAGGAAGAGGCTTTTCAGAATTGTAGGAGGGGTAAAGGCTTTAGTAATACAAGTCAAGGACGTACAAAACTTGGGAAGGGGGACTCTCCACGGAGGCAAGGAAGGAACAATATGAGGAGAAACATTAGAAATATGAACAGAAAGAGAATCCTGCAAGCGAGATAACCGGACAGAAAGTGGGAGACGATGAAGAGGAACAGGAGCTACAGGAGGAGGAAAAGTCAAAGCACGACAGAGGCGAGAGGAAGGATGCTGTAAGGAACGCGCAAGATAGCGAAGACAGTAGCGATCACGGCGGTCCTGAAGAGAGAGAAAGCCAGTGTCAACATACAAACTGAGGGCGGGAGTCGAACGAAAGGCACCAGAGCTGAGACGCAACCCAGTATGGTGCAAAGCATCAAGACGGCGAAGAGTAGAAGGAGAAGCAGAAGAGTAAGCAGGGCAGCCATAATCGAGTTTAGACAGGACGAGAGAGGAGTGCAAATATAGGAGCATGCACCTATCCGCTCCCCAAGAACTATGGGACAAAACCTTAAGTAGGTTAAGGGCCTTAGAGCATTCAACTCGGAGGTAAGAGACATGGGCTGACCAAGACAAACGAGTGTCAAAGACTAACCCTAAGAGCTTTGAAGAATCCCTGTACACAATGGGATGACCATAAAGCGACAAAGAGGGACGAAGAACGAGATGCTTCCGAGTAAAAGTCATAACACAAGTCTTAGACGCGGAGAACTGGAAGCCATGATCGGTGGCCCAAGACGACACGGCATCAATCGCAATTTGAAGCCGCTGTTGAAGGAGAGGTGAATCATCACCTCGATAGCAAAGGGTAAAATCATCAACATAGAGAGCAGAGAAGACGCCAGAAGGAAGAGAGGAAAGAAGACAGTTGAGGGCAACTAGAAAAAGAGTAGTGCTCAGAACACTACCCTGGGGTACACCCTCATACTGCCGAAAAGGGGCAGAGAGAGCAGTACCAAGCCGCACACGAAAGGAACGACGAGTGAGGAAGCTCTGGAGGAAGAGAGGGAGGTTCCCACGAAAACCAAAAGAATGAAGTTGAGACAGAATATGATACCGCCAGGTAGTGTCGTAAGCCTTTTCCAGGTCAATAAGGACGGCAACAACGGAGGTCTTCGCAGCAAAAGCAGTACGAATATAGACCTCCAAGTTCACCAGGACATCCGTTGTGTTGCGGCACTTGCGAAAACCAAATTGAGATGGGGAGAGGTGGTTATAGTGTTCTAAGAACCACATCAAACGAACGTTAACCATACGTTCAAAGAGCTTGCAGACACAACTTGTGAGGGCAATAGGGCGGAAGTCCTTGGGGGATGATCCGAGAGACCCTGGTTTCCGAACAGGGATTGAGTCTCATAAATTACAACAGTCTGACATTTTTTTGAAACATTTGTATTTCCAGGCTCAGATCAATAAAAATTCAATCCCAATATTTTTTATCGGAGACAACCAATTGTTGTGTCGTATATTCAGACCCAGTAAACTCAAGGCAGAGGATGACTGGGCCAATGTGAATCAGTTAGTAGTACCAATATCCCTTAGACCAGAGATCTTATCTTTTGCTCATTGACTGATGTTCCATTATGGTATCAATAAGACTTATACTGCCCTCCTTCAGGATTATTTCTGGCCAGCCATGGCACGAGATGTAAAGACCTTTGTTAACACTTGCCCTACATACCAAATGGCAAGCAAACCTAACGATCCCATACCTAAAGTACCACTCATACCAATTCCTGTTCCTACAGAACCTTTTTCTAAACTAATTATAGACTGTGTTGGTCTTCTACCTAGGATAAAGTCCGGTAGCATGTACATTATTGTCATCATGTGTCCAATCACCAGGTTCCCAATAGCAATTCCAGTCAAGAATATAACAACTGCACTGTTGTAAAACATCTGATAAAAATATTCAAGCAATTCCCAGTTCGCAAAAGAAGTTAAAAATGACTGCAACTAATTTCACCAGTGAGTTGTTTAAGAAAACCCTTCAGGAATTTAATATCACAAGTCTTGTCTAGTCCATATCGTCCTGCTTTACTTTGTATTAAGATCTGTAGAACGTAGTCATCAAGTCATCAAATCCTTGTTAAATAAATTTTGTAGCAGGACTGAGAATGATTGGGAATATCATTTAGAACTCCTCATGCTTATTTTGAGATGTGTTCCCAATGAATCCCGTGGAGCATCTCCTTATGAGAAGCTCTACGGTCGTAAGTGCCGTGGTCCCCTCAAAGCCTTTAAAGATTCATTAACGTTAAACGCCTTCAGTGATTCCCTTAATGTCTCTCAATTTCTTAAAAGCCGGAGACATAAACTTGAAGTTCATACGTTATCTTGTGCTAATTTGTTGACCTCCCAAAGTAAGATGAAAGCACACTTTGATAAGCAATCTAAAGCAAGAGTTTAAAGTAGGAGACTTCCTACTTGCATATTTTCCTATCCCAAGCTCTTCTTTTCAAAGTAAGTTTTCAGGACCTAAGCGCATCAAAGAATGTAACAACTACATTCTAGAGACTCCTGGTCGGCGTCGCAAGACCCAACTCTGGCACGTCAACCTACTCAAATCGTATCAAGGTAATCTTATACATACAGACAAGCAGTGTTGTCTGTATCCCCCTCTCACAGATAAATATTCCAAAAGTGACAATACCCTGCAACATCTCGAACAGATTTTGATAATAATGATAAAGTGCTAACATAATCTAGAAATTTTAAAAGATCTTTCTAGTTATTAGAAACACTCTGATGATAGTGCTCCTAAGGTAAAACTAATCCTCATCTATTATAAACTGTTTCAAAACACATCACTGGAATGGTCTTTAATGCAACATGATATTCAGCTGCTTCCGGATACGATGCCCATCAGACAGCCTATAAACCGCATCAGTCCACAGAAGAAAGACTCCATGCTATCAGAAGTACAGTACCTCCTTAACAATGGACCAAGGCCCACTTGTTCTGTATATTTTAGGTTTGGTGTTATTTCTGTATTGTCTTCCGCTGTGTTTAACTTACTTATTGTATTCTGTTTGTAAATATTGTTGTTTTGTGTTCGGCCCTTCCGGCCGGCGTTATTGTGTTTAGTACTTTTGTTCCTTAGGTTTGCCCGTTTGTGCTTTGTCTTTTTGTTCTGTTTTATGATGTAACTGTTTCCTTTTATTGTACTTATAAGCATGCTTGCATGTAAAAATAAATAAAAAAAAACTTTTGTTTGTGCGTGATGCTAT
>WNGS01164057.1:25072-64165 GCA_020271785.1 Procambarus virginalis
GCTGCCCTAGACTATATGAAGGGCAGTACAGTGTGTGTCAAGAACTAGCTGCCCTAGACTATATGAAGGGAGTACAGTGTGTGTCAAGAACTAGCTGCCCTAGACTATATGAAGGGAGTACAGTGTGTGTCAAGAACTAGCTGCCCTAGACTATATGAAGGGAGTACAGTGTGTGTCAAGAACTAGCTGCCCTAGACTATATGAAGGGAGTACAGTGTGTGTCAAGAACTAGCTGCCCTAGACTATATGAAGGGGAGTACAGTGTGTGTCAAGAACTAGCTGCCCTAGACTATATGAAGGGGAGTACAGAGTGTGTCAAGAACTAGCTGCCCTAGACTATATGAAGGGGAGTACAGTGTGTGTCAAGAACTAGCTGCCCTAGACTATATGAAGGGGAGTACAGTGTGTGTCAAGAACTAGCTGCCCTAGACTATATGAAGGGGAGTACAGTGTGTGTCAAGAACTAGCTGCCCTAGACTATATGAAGGGAGTACAGTGTGTGTCAAGAACTAGCTGCCCTAGACTATATGAAGGGAGTACAGTGTGTGTCAAGAACTAGCTGCCCTAGACTATATGAAGGGGAGTACAGTGTGTGTCAAGAACTAGCTGCCCTAGACTATATGAAGGGGAGTACAGTGTGTGTCAAGAACTAGCTGCCCTAGACTATATGAAGGGCAGTACAGTGTGTGTCAAGAACTAGCTGCCCTAGACTATATGAAGGGGAGTACAGTGTGTGTCAAGAACTAGCTGCCCTAGACTATATGAAGGGGAGTACAGTGTGTGTCAAGAACTAGCTGCCCTAGACTATATGAAGGGCAGTACAGTGTGTGTCAAGAACTAGCTGCCCTAGACTATATGAAGGGGAGTACAGTGTGTGTCAAGAACTAGCTGCCCTAGACTATATGAAGGGAGTACAGTGTGTGTCAAGAACTAGCTGCCCTAGACTATATGAAGGGAGTACAGTGTGTGTCAAGAACTAGCTGCCCTAGACTATATGAAGGGGAGTACAGTGTGTGTCAAGAACTAGCTGCCCTAGACTATATGAAGGGGAGTACAGTGTGTGTCAAGAACTAGCTGCCCTAGACTATATGAAGGGGAGTACAGTGTGTGTCAAGAACTAGCTGCCCTAGACTATATGAAGGGGAGTACAGTGTGTGTCAAGAACTAGCTGCCCTAGACTATATGAAGGGAGTACAGTGTGTGTCAAGAACTAGCTGCCCTAGACTATATGAAGGGCAGTACAGTGTGTGTCAAGAACTAGCTGCCCTAGACTATATGAAGGGGAGTACAGTGTGTGTCAAGAACTAGCTGCCCTAGACTATATGAAGGGGAGTACAGTGTGTGTCAAGAACTAGCTGCCCTAGACTATATGAAGGGGAGTACAGTGTGTGTCAAGAACTAGCTGCCCTAGACTATATGAAGGGTAGTACAGTGTGTGTCAAGAACTAGCTGCCCTAGACTATATGAAGGGGAGTACAGTGTGTGTCAAGAACTAGCTGCCCTAGACTATATGAAGGGGAGTACAGTGTGTGTCAAGAACTAGCTGCCCTAGACTATATGAAGGGGAGTACAGTGTGTGTCAAGAACTAGCTGCCCTAGACTATATGAAGGGGAGTACAGTGTGTGTCAAGAACTAGCTGCCCTAGACTATATGAAGGGGAGTACAGTGTGTGTCAAGAACTAGCTGCCCTAGACTATATGAAGGGGAGTACAGTGTGTGTCAAGAACTAGCTGCCCTAGACTATATGAAGGGGAGTACAGTGTGTGTCAAGAACTAGCTGCCCTAGACTATATGAAGGGTAGTACAGTGTGTGTCAAGAACTAGCTGCCCTAGACTATATGAAGGGGAGTACAGTGTGTGTCAAGAACTAGCTGCCCTAGACTATATGAAGGGGAGTACAGTGTGTGTCAAGAACTAGCTGCCCTAGACTATATGAAGGGGAGTACAGTGTGTGTCAAGAACTAGCTGCCCTAGACTATATGAAGGGAGTACAGTGTGTGTCAAGAACTAGCTGCCCTAGACTATATGAAGGGAGTACAGTGTGTGTCAAGAACTAGCTGCCCTAGACTATATGAAGGGAGTACAGTGTGTGTCAAGAACTAGCTGCCCTAGACTATATGAAGGGTAGTACAGTGTGTGTCAAGAACTAGCTGCCCTAGACTATATGAAGGGTAGTACAGTGTGTGTCAAGAACTAGCTGCCCTAGACTATATGAAGGGGAGTACAGTGTGTGTCAAGAACTAGCTGCCCTAGACTATATGAAGGGGAGTACAGTGTGTGTCAAGAACTAGCTGCCCTAGACTATATGAAGGGGAGTACAGTGTGTGTCAAGAACTAGCTGCCCTAGACTATATGAAGGGAGTACAGTGTGTGTCAAGAACTAGCTGCCCTAGACTATATGAAGGGGAGTACAGTGTGTGTCAAGAACTAGCTGCCCTAGACTATATGAAGGGAGTACAGTGTGTGTCAAGAACTAGCTGCCCTAGACTATATGAAGGGGAGTACAGTGTGTGTCAAGAACTAGCTGCCCTAGACTATATGAAGGGGAGTACAGTGTGTGTCAAGAACTAGCTGCCCTAGACTATATGAAGGGGAGTACAGTGTGTGTCAAGAACTAGCTGCCCTAGACTATATGAAGGGGAGTACAGTGTGTGTCAAGAACTAGCTGCCCTAGACTATATGAAGGGGAGTACAGTGTGTGTCAAGAACTAGCTGCCCTAGACTATATGAAGGGAGTACAGTGTGTGTCAAGAACTAGCTGCCCTAGACTATATGAAGGGGAGTACAGTGTGTGTCAAGAACTAGCTGCCCTAGACTATATGAAGGGGAGTACAGTGTGTGTCAAGAACTAGCTGCCCTAGACTATATGAAGGGGAGTACAGTGTGTGTCAAGAACTAGCTGCCCTAGACTATATGAAGGGGAGTACAGTGTGTGTCAAGAACTAGCTGCCCTAGACTATATGAAGGGGAGTACAGTGTGTGTCAAGAACTAGCTGCCCTAGACTATATGAAGGGAGTACAGTGTGTGTCAAGAACTAGCTGCCCTAGACTATATGAAGGGGAGTACAGTGTGTGTCAAGAACTAGCTGCCCTAGACTATATGAAGGGGAGTACAGTGTGTGTCAAGAACTAGCTGCCCTAGACTATATGAAGGGGAGTACAGTGTGTGTCAAGAACTAGCTGCCCTAGACTATATGAAGGGGAGTACAGTGTGTGTCAAGAACTAGCTGCCCTAGACTATATGAAGGGGAGTACAGTGTGTGTCAAGAACTAGCTGCCCTAGACTATATGAAGGGGAGTACAGTGTGTGTCAAGAACTAGCTGCCCTAGACTATATGAAGGGGAGTACAGTGTGTGTCAAGAACTAGCTGCCCTAGACTATATGAAGGGGAGTACAGTGTGTGTCAAGAACTAGCTGCCCTAGACTATATGAAGGGGAGTACAGTGTGTGTCAAGAACTAGCTGCCCTAGACTATATGAAGGGGGTACAGTGTGTGTCAAGAACTAGCTGCCCTAGACTATATGAAGGGGAGTACAGTGTGTGTCAAGAACTAGCTGCCCTAGACTATATGAAGGGGAGTACAGTGTGTGTCAAGAACTAGCTGCCCTAGACTATATGAAGGGGAGTACAGTGTGTGTCAAGAACTAGCTGCCCTAGACTATATGAAGGGGAGTACAGTGTGTGTCAAGAACTAGCTGCCCTAGACTATATGAAGGGGAGTACAGTGTGTGTCAAGAACTAGCTGCCCTAGACTATATGAAGGGAGTACAGTGTGTGTCAAGAACTAGCTGCCCTAGACTATATGAAGGGGAGTACAGTGTGTGTCAAGAACTAGCTGCCCTAGACTATATGAAGGGGAGTACAGTGTGTGTCAAGAACTAGCTGCCCTAGACTATATGAAGGGGAGTACAGTGTGTGTCAAGAACTAGCTGCCCTAGACTATATGAAGGGAGTACAGTGTGTGTCAAGAACTAGCTGCCCTAGACTATATGAAGGGAGTACAGTGTGTGTCAAGAACTAGCTGCCCTAGACTATATGAAGGGGAGTACAGTGTGTGTCAAGAACTAGCTGCCCTAGACTATATGAAGGGGAGTACAGTGTGTGTCAAGAACTAGCTGCCCTAGACTATATGAAGGGGAGTACAGTGTGTGTCAAGAACTAGCTGCCCTAGACTATATGAAGGGGAGTACAGTGTGTGTCAAGAACTAGCTGCCCTAGACTATATGAAGGGGAGTACAGTGTGTGTCAAGAACTAGCTGCCCTAGACTATATGAAGGGAGTACAGTGTGTGTCAAGAACTAGCTGCCCTAGACTATATGAAGGGGAGTACAGTGTGTGTCAAGAACTAGCTGCCCTAGACTATATGAAGGGGAGTACAGTGTGTGTCAAGAACTAGCTGCCCTAGACTATATGAAGGGGAGTACAGTGTGTGTCAAGAACTAGCTGCCCTAGACTATATGAAGGGGAGTACAGTGTGTGTCAAGAACTAGCTGCCCTAGACTATATGAAGGGGAGTACAGTGTGTGTCAAGAACTAGCTGCCCTAGACTATATGAAGGGGAGTACAGTGTGTGTCAAGAACTAGCTGCCCTAGACTATATGAAGGGGAGTACAGTGTGTGTCAAGAACTAGCTGCCCTAGACTATATGAAGGGAGTACAGTGTGTGTCAAGAACTAGCTGCCCTAGACTATATGAAGGGGAGTACAGTGTGTGTCAAGAACTAGCTGCCCTAGACTATATGAAGGGGAGTACAGTGTGTGTCAAGAACTAGCTGCCCTAGACTATATGAAGGGGAGTACAGTGTGTGTCAAGAACTAGCTGCCCTAGACTATATGAAGGGGAGTACAGTGTGTGTCAAGAACTAGCTGCCCTAGACTATATGAAGGGAGTACAGTGTGTGTCAAGAACTAGCTGCCCTAGACTATGTGAAGGGGAGTACAGTGTGTGTCAAGAACAAGCTGCCCCAGACTATTTAAAGGGAAGTACAGCGTCACCAGCATGGGAGAGGGGAGTGTGACAGGACACCTCCATAAACGCGAACACAGACCACTCCCACATGAAGGGTGTCAAAGAGCCACACCGGTCCTAAGTGCTCTGCTACCATGTGGTGAAAACCTCATGACTATGTGCTGCTGCTGCCTCTGCTGCTGCTATGTGGTGGTGTGAGCTGTCAGGAGTGACTATGGTACAGCGTATTGCTGTCATTCCCAGCAGTTACACCTCCCCCTTCAAGAGGAGAGCGGCTCAAAATGCTCGCTCCTGCACACAACCTTGTGGCATGTGGTGACACTTCTCAGGTCTATGTGGCAGGTATGTGGCCCCGCTCCTTAGCATTCTAGAAGCAAGGTAGGGGGAGGGGAGTTAGGAGAGAGGGCCACCCAACCTGTTTACAAAAAACTATCAGTCCTGTCTGACATGAAAATTAATCACCTGTGGATGGAGACAACGATGACCCACACCACAGGCAGAGAATTGGTAAAATATATACACTTCACTACATAAAACAGACATTTTGTTTAAAAAAAAAACAACAACTTGAGAAGAGAGTCCCTCACTACCAGTCAAAACTATCGAATACCTTTCCTCTCGACTCCCCTCCCCCTTAACCTCCTTCACGTGCCCGTCCCTAACCACTCATCTTTAAATCTCGGTCTCCTAGGCTGGGCCATTGAGGGATGGGGGTCCCATCTATGCCCTCAAATATCCTTTCACATACTCTTTTTTTTTTTTTTTTTTTTTTTTATTAATTCCTTAGGTACATCTGCATTAGTGCAGCTACCCTAGACTATATGAAGTGGAGTACAGTGTGTCAAAAAAGCTAACTAGTTGATGCTAGAAAATCCCCATCACACAGGATGGTTAGTCATACAGAGGCATGTGATAAGCAGTCTGCACTGGCAGATTCCGGATGCATTTTGAGGATATCATCAACACAAGATTGAATAAGGTAGCAGTGGTAATAAAGGTCCCCATCTCGCAGGATGGTTAGTCATACAGGGCCATATGTTTAGTAGCCTGCACTGGCAAATTTTGGGTACACTGTGAGGATATCTTCAAGAATACGAGAGTGAATAAAGTAATTGCAAAGCTCCAGGTACCTCATGCCAACTGGTCTGAAAGGTCTAATAACTGGGCATTCAGTGATGTAGTGCGGGAGATCGTGCCGTAGTTCCTGCTCACAGAGTTTGCAACTGGAGTGCTCAGGATTGGGAGATCCGTCACCTGCAGCCACCTGCCACAGGTAACGGTAACCCAACCTGATCCTTGCAACCACTGTGTCGCACAGTCTAGTGGACGTTTTGTGCTGCCCATAGATGTAGGTTTCAGATCTGAACAAATCATAGCTTTTTATACTAGTACTTTCAGGTCGTTGGGAGTCAGTAAGTTCTTTCCTATCAGATCTGAATGTTTGGATCAATACAGTTTTGACAGCAGAGATGGGGATACCTAGATCTAAGTCAACTTCAAACTTGTTACACGCTAATTTGGCTGCAATGTCTGTTTCATTATGATGGGTTATATTTATGTGTGAAGGTATCCATACAAAGGAAATTCGAGACCCTTTACTCTGTGCATCAATTAGGTCATTTATAATTGGGAGTATGAGGTTCTTGCTATCGATCTTCCAAGAGAAGTTTTCGATTGCTTGAAGAGCAGACTTTGAATCACAGAATATTATTCCTCCTCCAATGTTTTTTAATGTACTGGTAGCTAAGTGTAATGCTGCTAGTTCTGCTTGTGTGGAGGTCAGCCAGTTGTTTAACCTGACACTGACAGTCTTTGTGCAAATATTATTTCTATAAAACCTACATGCTGCTGCAGTCCGTCCAGTAGAGGATTGGACTGAGCCGTCGGTGTAGACACAGTGCTCGTGAGATCTTAAACCCTCGATGGAGGAGGCAATTGTTTCAAGAGTGACAGCTTTGAGAAGAGCAAGATTCTCATTATCTTTCTTGGTGACAGGTGTGTATGATACTTGAATGGTGGGGTACAGATAAAGAGGAATATCAGAGATAGGTAGATTGCACTTAAAAGGGATGTTAAGTATGAGGAGATTGTAAGCATTGTTCCTCAGCCATTTATCATAAAAGGAGTGAGTTGGTATATCGGCACCGGTCAATAGGGTGTTAACAGCACTAAATAATTTGTCTCTGAGCAATGCAGGAGATGTAGGGTCTCTCATGACTTTAAGGCAAAAGGTGGTGTTGACTTGCATTATTCTCTCTTGTATGGTTGGAAGCTTCAGTTCTTCCCGCATGTTGATGATTCTTGTGCATCTTGGGGCACCAAGAATTATCCTCATGGCCTCATTCTGTACTACTTCAAGTTTCTCCAACACAGAGGAGGGGAAATTAATTAGGTGCAGAGCATTATAATCAACGAGAGATCTAACAAACATCATATAGAATAGTCTAGCATATTTAATATTGATACCAATATTCCTACCAGTAAGTGTTTTCAATGGTTTTAGTCTTTCTTTTAACCTACAGAGTAGATCATTTACAATGTCACTGTTAATACCAACTCCAAGGTATTTGTGCTGCCTACACGTTTCAATGTTCTGGTTGTTGACCTTGAAAGTTATAGGGACACGAGTATTCTCTCGGGGATGGAGAACTCTGGATTTAGTTATAGAGATAACAAGACCACATTCAATGCTTTTAGCAGCGAATGAATCAAGTAGAGCTTGCAGTCTAGTTTGGGAATTTGCAACAATGCATATATCATCGGCATAACAAATGACGGCTTCATCAGGTAGTGTGGGAATATCAATTGTTAATTTATGCATCAGAACATTGAACAGTGTAGGACTTAGCACTCCACCCTGGGGTGTACCCAACTCAAAGCGTGCACAAAGTTTACTTTTGACCCCCTTGAAAAGGACTGAGGCGGTTCTGTTACTCAGGTAACCCCTGAGCCATGTCAACAGTCTTCCCTTAACTCCAAAAGAGGCTAGCTGTTCTAGGATTATTTCTCTGTTTGCTGTATCAAAGGCAGTTTGGAGATCAATAAATGCCGCCTGAGAGTTTGGTCCCTCTCTGATAAAATACTCAGCAAAGCAAGTTTGTGTGCTTCTTCCAGGGAGAAAACCATACAGGTTAGGGGCAAGGTGGGGCTTGATTTGAAACATTAGTCTGTCGAGAATAATTCTCTCAAGAACTTTACACATGCACGACGTCAGAGAAATGGGTCTAAATTTTTGTGAATTAGGCTTGGGTATGGGTATTATGAGTGCCTGTGTCCAGCGGTCAGGTAAGACACCCTGCCTTAGACTTTGATTAAACAATTCTAGCAGAGGGCTATTTGGCAGCTCAGCAAGTACTCTCATGGTGTTGTATGTGATGCCATCCTCTCCAGGAGAGGTAGCCTTACCTTTCTTGAGTGCATGTTTAATTTCAAAGGGGGTTATGCCATAGTTATCATCAGGCCCTATTTCACTACAGGCAATTTCAATATTGAAGTTACGATTTATTTTGGTACTAGCCAGATAGTTTTGCACATCTAGGGGCAGGCTGCTTATACTAGCAGTGCTTGCATATTGCTGAAGCAGCATGTCGGCATAGTCTACGGGTGAATGGTGATCAAGTTGACGACTGCTAGGACGAGAAATCTTTTTAATTTTATTCCACATTTGGGATGAGGAGGTTGCATGATTGATGCCTTGCAAAAACTGTTCCCAGTGCTGGTTATACACCTGTTCCTTTAGCTCTCTAAACTCTCGGCTGGCTTTAAGAAATATGTTGAGGGTGTCAGCTGTTTTATGTGTTTTATACTGCTCAGCTAGGAATAGAACTCTGTCATGCATGGGCTCAAGGCGTGAGTCAGTGAACCACCTCTGTCCCTTCCTCACTGGTTTGGGTCTCGTGGATTTTACAACATTGTCATAAAAAGCGGTTACTTCAGTGACCAGGTCCTCATATAATGCATTGACGGTAGTAAAACAGTAAGTGTTATACCATTCAGAAATGCGGAATTTGAAGAGCATGTGTAAATTTTCAGGGATGTTAATTACTTTTTTTGCAAAGTTTGGGGGTTTGAGATTATTGATAGTGTATGAACTGAATATGGCAAAGTGATCACTAACTAATTCATGAACAATTGATCCTCCGACAGCATTATCAATGAGACCGTGACCAATGACATAATCAAGCCTGCCACCCATGAGGTGTGTGACGTTAGAGGAGTCAAAGTTGAATACGGACATGTTATTATCTCTTAAGTATTTTACAAAGACTCTGCCATTCCTGTTTGTTTTGGTGTCACCCAGGCTAGTGTGTCTAGCATTAAAATCACCCATTACAATGGTTTGAGAGCTGCTGGTAATTTTTGGGAGAGAGGCTTCCACCATTTGATCACACCTTACATATACATTAACTAAGTTAAGAAACCCGGTCGCTGTAGCAATCTGAAACTGCTGATAATATGAGTCGTCACTTTTGTGGTTTTTAACATGTTTACACACTAGGTTACTTTTAACATACGTCAAGATACCGACATCATGTGAACCAACATTTGAGAAAGCTACATAACCTGAGAGTTTGGGTGGCGTTTTATTTTTTGTGTTTGCAGTGTATGGTTCCTGCAGGCACAGTACATCAATGTTGTTGGCACCAGCGTACATCATTAGATCAAACAGCCTCCTTCGCACGCTTCTCACATTCCACGTGAGAAATTTAAGAGTGAGTTTATCGTGAGTAATGGTGTTTATAAAGCTGACGAAGAGAAGTGTTTATAAGATGCACAAGTTGTAGACCATTGCATACAAATGATAATTGTTCACGGTCACCAATGTCAAAGAGTTCTCTCATCTGTTTCAAGGTCAACTGGTTGCCTGTACCATTCCTACCATCTACAATCATTGCATGTTCTTCAGGATTCATAGAGTCACAAGCGGCATAGTTTGGAATGAGTTCTTGAGCGCATTTGTTAATTATAGTTAAGACAGACGGGTTTTCATATGTTTCACTCGCCACAGCGGCACCTACATCACTGGAGGAGGCGTCAAGACTTGCTGGAGGCGTGTCAACACTTACATCACTGGATGGGGGGGCAATACTTGCTTGAGACGTGTCAACACTTACATCACTGGATGGGGGGGCAATACTTGCTTGAGACGTGTCAACACTTACATCACTGGATGGGGGGGCAATACTTGCTTGAGACGTGTCAACACTTACAGCACTGGATGGGGGGGCAATACTTGCTTGAGACGTGTCAACACTTACATCACTGGATGGGGGGGCAATACTTGCTTGAGACGTGTCAACACTTACATCACTGGATGGGGGGGCAATATTGCTTGAGACGTGTCAACACTTACATCACTGGATGGGGGGGCAATACTTGCATGAGACGGGTCAACACTTACATCACTGGATGGGGGGGCAATACTTGCATGAGACGGGTCAACACTTACATTACTGGAAGGCATGTCACTAGAAACTTGGACGTTCACTTCACTCCTGGGGCTGGCGAGATGATCGCTTGAACACTGTCTCAGGTCGTCCATCGTGATCGTAGCATAAATGCTGTTGAGACCATTTTCAATCTTCGTGAGTGTTTCTTGGAGCTTATTGACAGTAATTTCTATTTTGTTCATGCGAGCTGGAAGTTCTGACACCTCCCTCTGCAGGCTGGCGTCAGGCGTCCCAGGTAGGCGAGGGAAGGTTGTCAGGCTGTTGGTGTCAGGAACGATGGTGGGGTCATCCCGGGTGGGGGGGCGGGTAGGTATAGTGGTGGGGCCACCCCGGGTGGTGGGGTTGACTGGGGTGGTGGAGGGTTGCCTCACTGTGCTGTGCGGGGGAGGTCGCCTGCACAGTCCTTGTGCCAGGCTGTCACACCCTCCCGCAAGCACCTGGAACATTTGTGCTTGGTGGCTGAGGAGGAGGTCTCATCGGTCCCAGGGGCGTCGTCTCTATAGGGGCATTCTTCAGTGAGATGACTGGCTGCACAGAAGGCACAGGTGCCTTTAGATTGACAGTGCTTGGCTACGTGACCAAAGCGTTGACATTTAAAACACATGACAGCTGAGGACACCCAGGGTGTTATGGGGCAGGCTGGCTGGTAGGGGCCTAGGAACTCGTGATGACTGGGAGGCGGTGTCTCATGTTCCCAGACGATGACAATCCTGTTGAGTGGCCTGCCTTCAGAAGTGATGCGTCTTGCACTGTACACACCTGGTAGGTCTTTAGCATGGGAGATGTCAAGGTCACGAGGGTAGGATGTGACAAGGTACTCTCTGTACCTCCTGGACCTCTCAGGGGAGTCTGCTTTACTGAATGTGATGCCACCCACTTGACCTTGGAGTAGGGCCGAGATGGAGGCTTCATCGGACCTGGCTACATAGATGTAGAGCGAGGCGTGTCTAGGGATTATGAGGTCTATGCCATCAGGAAAATGACGAGGAAGGTCACGTCTCATCCAGGAGTACCTTTGGTCACTGGTAACGTGAGATGGAAATGCCAGCCTGGCATATTTATTACGGGGTGCTAGGGTGGGTCGTGGTGCCCCTCCCGTTGTGGGGGTGGCATTGGTCGTCTTGACAGAATTGTTACCGTTCCTTAACCTTCTCTCTTCACGTAAGGTCTGCCGGCTTTTGTATAAAGTAAAACTACCACCCGAGGCTGCTTCATCACTTGAGCTGGTGTCCTCCTCATGCATGGCCATATTGGGATGGAGTGATTGGCCATGCTGTAAGTCATGCGAGGTGGTGGCCGAAGTAGACGCCAATGCGTCTGAAACATTTTGGGAAGGGTCGCTGACGGTGACCCCAGCAGGCGGGAGGGAAGTGGCCATGGTTGCCAGAGTCACAACATGAAGTGACAAGACACGTCAGCTTCTACCACAGAGTAGCACTTCAGGCTATGGCCTGGACCCAGAACAATAGCGGCCACCAATCATAGTGCAGAGACAAGATGAATAGTTCGGACACCATACAAGCAGGCGCAGATGTATACACATTCAGCTGGCAACACTGCTGAGGGTAGTACACTGGTAGTGGCTCCGACTAGAGTGACAGGTGTAGAGAGCGCCACTCTGATACCTACTGTATCCACACACACACACTTAATAGTCCTCTACACTGTGTGTAACACTGCACTGGTACCACCAATCACTGAGGCATCTGTACAGTGGTATGCGAGTGGTCCGTTCGTGCCACCATGTCCAGGCTGTACAGGGGAAGTACAGCTTAGGGGAGCGGGGCAATAGGGGCTAAAGTTCCAGCGCCCGGGGTACCACCTCAGGCGTCTGACCAGGCGTGAAGTAAGGGGAAGCGGCCATGTCTCCACTGCCCAAGGCGCCACTCCAAAAACCTAGGAGTTGTTTATCCAGATAACTGGTCAACTTGCACTGCTCACTACTTGGAAACCTAGGTGAAAGCTTCCAGGAGCTAGATGGTATATATCACTGCTAGGTTGTGAGAGCCTTAAGGCCGTCTGTACCCATTTAGCAGTAAATCCATGTGGAGGGGTAGGCCTACACGTCTACCCCGCACCAGGGTAGCGACGACTTTAATCATAAAACTATTATTTACACACAGGATCAAGTCTACGGAAAACAAACATACATATTCATTTACTCTNAGATGAATAGTTCGGACACCATACAAGCAGGCGCAGATGTATACACATTCAGCTGGCAACACTGCTGGGGGTAGTGCACTGGTAGTGGCTCCGACTAGAGTGACAGGTGTAGAGAGCGCCACTCTGATACCTACTGTATCCACACACACACACACTCAATAGTCCTCTACACGTGTGTAACACTGCACTGGTACCACCAATCACTGAGGCATCTGTACAGTGGTATGCGAGTGGTCCGTTCGTGCCACCATGTCCAGGCTGTACAGGGGAAGTACAGCTTAGGGGAACGGGGCAATAGGGCTAAAGTTCCAGCGCCCGGGTACCACCTCAGGCGTCTGACCAGGCGTGAAGTAAGGGGAAGCGGCCATGTCTTCACTGCCCAAGGCGCCACTCCAAAAACCTAGGAGTTGTTTATCCAGATAACTGGTCAACTTGCACTGCTCACTACTTGGAAAACTAGGTGAAGGCTTCCAGGAGCTAGATGGTATATATCACTGCTAGGTTGTGAGAGCCTTAAGGCCGTCTGTACCCATTTAGCAGTAAATCCATGTGGAGGGGTAGGCCCACACGTCTACCCCGCACCAGGGTAGCGACGACACTGTGTCGTTCAGATCATACCCCAGTTATGTGATGCTTAACTCTACGTCACATACACATACCCATTCATCTTAGAATTACTCCTTCACCCCTGTTATTATACTTACACTTTTACCCCCTACGACCCACAATCCCCCCACGAGTCCACACTCAGGCGCACGAAGGAACCCCTAGCGACCCACAACGGGCCCGCGGGACCACACAAACGCGCGCCCCTGGGGACCACCCACTAACCCCTTGAGACTAGAGACGTGTGCAACACCTGTGCAGGGGCCTAATTGGATCACCTGTGCACGTGTTGCTCGCGGTTCTAGTCTCAATTTACGCTATGATGGCATGACAGGGGAGGGAGGATGTAGCGGTGGCTTGACAGGAGGAGGGAGGATGTGGAAAACTTGCAAGCAAACTCCGAAACTTGTATCAACAAACTCCATTCAAGAAATGTCAAAGCAATTTCCATGCATGAATTTAAAAATACATTTGATAGACCCACAAGGCTTACGGGAGAAGCAGCCTAGGCAAGTGAATGTTCAGAAGTGGGAACCATTAACCGATGCTTGATCTCTAGAATCACAGACGGGTAACGACACATAAAAACCTGCATTTGCACTCATTCATAATTATGACAGTATTCTGGCCTTTCGTTCCTGTAGTGTTTGTGAACAGGATGACACAGCCGATTAGAAAGAAGCTGACACCTTACTCACAGAGATTATAACATAAAAGAAAATAAAAGGGCTACCTTCTTTCCCAACTGTGTAAGTGTGAATTCGACCTTTCACTAACGGACAAGATCAACAAACTGAGATAAGAAGATTTGTGTTTGCTTGTGTGTTGAAGGCACAAGCACTTCCCACCACATAGCTGGAAAGCCAGCCGAAGAGAAAACAAGACTAGTTAAGAACTATCTTGACACTTTGGTTCAGACAGTTAACACTAGCTGAGGTATCTCACAATGAGGAGGAAGCAAGGAACATAATGTTAGTACACCTAACCGAGTCGATACAGACGGTAAACACATCTCGATAGGAACTACCAGTTTGATAAATTGATAGAACATCGGAAAATGAGAACTTCTGCGTTCCTTCGTTTAGAGGGAATATTGTTTATTGTTAACAACATGAACAACATAATGATAATAATTAGGACAAAGCATGTGGCTTTTCAAATCATTTAAGACACTGATGAAGGAAAATACAGGAATATGGCACTGCTAAACAAATTTTGGTCAGTAATCTAGTTAATTACGATTAAGTGTGTGTATGCTACGTCAAGTGTCAAGTGTCTCCGTCAAGTGTTTACGTCAAGTGTTTACGTCATGTGTGTTACGTCATGTATGTTCCGTCAAGTGTGTTCCGTCAAGTGTGTTCCGCCAAGTGTGTTACTGTTACTGGAAGAGGATTTACTATGGTTTTCCTGAGAAACTGGTGTCAACTGCCGGATGAGACAATATTACAAAATATTACAGGATCTTGTATATGCAAGAAAATGTTGTATATTATATATGTATGATTCGGGGCGGGTGTATTTACCTAGCTATTGGCTTAGTCTATCATGATGGGAGGAGGAGCTCTTTCCGGGATGTTCATGATTTAGAGTTATATAAATTAGTTATTTGGATGTACTCACTTAGTTGTGCTGGCGGGGTTGAGCTTTGGCTCTTTGGTCCCGCCTCTCATCTGTCAATCAACTGGTGTACAGATTCCTCAGCCTATTTGGCTGTATCATATCTACATTTTGAAACTATGTATGTCGGTCGAGGATGGATGACGTAGAGGTGCTGGGGCGTTAAGACTGAAGTGTACACGGAATAACAGTGAGCATCATACACAATAAGATTATCAACCAAAATATAAGAGAACGCTTCACTTCTCTCTTTTTATCTATTTAAAGTTGCTGTTAACTCAGTATTGGAAACATAATGCTTAACACTAATAGTTTTGCGTTGATTTATTCTTGCTTAAAATAGGTCGACCATCTTTAATTACACCCAGAGACCAAGAACTTTCTTAACAAGTGTTCACAAGATAAAAAGAAAGAGTTCCCAGAGATACACGGGACCTTCGTTACCACTATCCTGACGATGAAGCTCATCATCCCCAACAAGAATAAGAAGAACGCCTTGAAAGAGATACGTCTATTTGTCGTGAAGGAAAGCTAACTCTTATTATATTGATATTTAGTTGATTGAGTTAAATTACTCGAAGGACCACACTATTTTTACTGAAAAGGGAAACAGATAAATAATGCAATAAAACGGACTGAGATACCAGTGCCTGTGGATAATGTAATCATCAAGATTTAGTTGTTGAATATTAATACAATGTAAGAATAATTATTATTAAATCTTCATAAACTTCACAATTGGGGGTTAATACTAGGAGCTGAATTACTCCTAGTACACTTAATCGAGGCGGATTCTTCCTCGAAAGAAATTAGTAAGATTTGCTAATAAATACAATGTAAGTATTCAATAATTTAGTTAATGACAAGATCATATTGCAATAATGTTAGACTAGAAATTTGTTCCTATCTAAAAGTTCATGAGGCTATAAGAAATACGATTAAATTACTAGTTCACGTAAATTAAATATAAATTGCGAGATATTATTAAATCTCAACGAATCATAAGTAGTTAATTAGTAATTAACGTAAGATCAGCAGCTTAGCTGTAACAGTGAACGGTAGCAAGGTTGGGCGACGACGTCATCTAGAACCTGCTGGAACACGTGACCTGCTGTCTCACCTCAGGCTGCTTCAACACACGCTGGAAACCCAGTATGGTGAAAAAAATTACACACAGTAGATTATGTCATTATGGATTACTAGAAGGGCCAAATTATTTTCACTGGGAACGTACTTGTAATTAGAGGAGGGAGCACGGTGTAACGATGGACTAAGGGTAAAGTTTACATGCTGAGAGCTCTAAACACTACTAACTGAACCACTTAACGTAATTGTTGTCCACCGACGCAATCCTTGAATCGCTGATGGAATAATTATACACTCCGGGGCCGATTAATAGCAAGGGACGATTGCGTAGCTGACGAAAGCTTCACCTCTCTCTGTACTTATGGCCGTCACGTTGTCTCGCGGCCAAGGCTTGGTAGCTCGTCCTGCTTTCCTCCTCCTCTCTCAACCCCTCTCGTCGCGCATGCGCAACATATTTTAATAGAAACGGAAAATTCTTTTCCTTGTAATTACTCTACTTAATAAATGAATGAGAATAGGGTTGCAATTATAGGGAGTTGTATATTATTTAAATTCTCGTCAAATAATAATTAATATGAACAGTGTTCTTATTAAACAGAAATGGAGAAAAATTTCTGCTTCCTCCATGTTAGTTTAAGAAAACAAATAAACTGTTATATAGTGATCCTTTAGTTGATAACTTGTTGTTATTAGATCACTAGTTGTTATATTGTCAGGTAATAATTCTTGTGAAGAATACTGGCAAAAAACGAGAATATTATTCAATTCTCTTGCATATTGACAATATTTATGCCTCTGCTGGATATTATCTGACGCAACACTGTCCCTCTATGTGTGAAGAATTTGGTAAATGATTCGCGGATAGGAAAATATTAATTTATATAAATTCTACAAATTAGTAGGATTTGTATATACTATGCGTTAATACAATAATGATGCATTATAATACAATAATGATGTATTAGTGTTGGAAACTTTCAACATCTATACCCATGAAGTCCATCAGCTCCAACGATCTCAGTTTATCAACAAGACAGCAGCATATCGTTCAAGGCACCAGACAACAAGGCTCTATCAATCATTTACATACCCATTCAATCACCAAAAATATTCTAACCCTCAACGTAAATAAGATTGATGAAAACAAAGACAACAGTTAGAGCTGAAGCACTGCATATCAATGAGTCATACCAAACTATCGACAGCCAACTTTCACTTAGGTCCGTCACAATATCTACAAAACCAAGACAAGGCTATCAATTCATACGACACCTATTTCCTAGCCGCCCAGTGAGAATACAAAGCACAAATGCCAAGTTTCCTCAACTGGCTAACACCTCGTATCTTGTCATACTTCAAGGAATATAAACTGTCACCTCCGCCAGTTTGTGTTCACTGTCTGTTTGCTTCCGAAAATATTGAAAGAATGTTTCAGTGAAACGTGTCTTTAAAAACAGTTAAACCCATTTACATTGTAAAATAAACTCTCAAAAGTAAATTTTTCACCTTCCTCCACAAGTGAGGACTATGTTCTATTAGAAAGAATGCCTGTTTGTTCAAGTTTGGAGGCCCAACGCCTGGGCCCAGCTGCACCTAACTTTGCAGGCCGAAACGGTTTGAGGGTACAGGATGGACATAGGCTGGTCGGGGTCGCCACAATTCAAAATGGAGCAGCATGGCATGGCCACAAACTGACCCCCATAACTGAATTTTATACTGCATATCAGGTACTTCCCACCAGGTACTGCCCATCAGGCACTGCCCATCAGGTACTGCTCACCAGGTACTACCAGGTACTTCCCACCAGGTACTGCCCATCAGGCACGGCCCACCAGGTACTGCCCATCAATACTGCCCATCAATTATTACCCACCAGGTACTTCCCACCAGGTACTGCCCACCAGGTACTGCCCACCAGGTACTGCCCACCAGGTACTGCCCATCAGGCACTGCCCATCAGATACTGCCTACCAGGTACTGCCCATCAAGTACTACCCACCAAGTACTGCCCACCAGGTACTGCCCATCAAGTACTACCCACCAGGGGCCAGATTCAGGAAGGTACTTACGAAGGTTTTTCTTCTTAGCTAAGAATGTTTTCCTTCTTAGCGCCTTCGTGGCGGCTACGTCGGTATTCAGGTAGCTACACTAAGTGGAAAAACCTTCGTAAGTGTGGTCCGGGATCTAAGTGTGGTTTCGACCACTCGTAGCTTTACGTAAACTGGATATAACTCAATTTTTCTCTACTACATAACACTGGGATCGATTTTAAGATTTTGGAACATAAACAAAAGATTATAAAAATTGAATCTCGTGAAGAGGAGTTCTTCGTGTTAGTTATAGATGCATTCTCTGCTTGAAACTTTGAGTAAATATGTCTTTTATGATATTAGAATTAGTTTTAGAATAGCAAGATATTATACCCGTAGTTATTAAGTAAATAAACACTGGTGAAAATGAAATATGAGAGAAGGTGATGAGCCCTGCCTGATGGGATCATTTACTATCACCAAATGCCCCTGTTCACCAAATAGTAAGGGTGTACCTTAGCTATACATACCCATTTCTAATTTATTTAATTTGGATTTATTTTTAAATTCAATCTGGGTGAGACATAAAATAAAAATATGCTGCAAAAATGATGTTAGGTAAGGAAAAGGGTTAAAATGTCAAAAACTTTATTCATTGAATACTTAAAGCTATAATTATGATTATATGGACTATTAAAAAATAGAGAGGGAAGTAGGGGTCCAAGACCTCTTCCTGTTATACAGCTTGGCTGTGGAACAAGTAATTATCAAAAGAAGGCACCGAGGTGAGGCAGCTACTTATTTGAGAAATGCTTATTTATTATTTACCTTATAAGCTGAGGCAACTTATTTTATTTGAGGAATACTCAGCTGATTCCTCTACATTTAGCATGGAACAAATTTGTGTCCAAGACCTCTTCCTGTTGCACAATTTAGCTGTGTGTAACCAAACTAGAAGTGCTCTACAAATCAAGGGACCCAGAACGTGGAATGACCTCCCGAATCATGTCAAAGGCTGTACCTCTCTCAACCAGTTTAAGAGTAAAACCAAGTACTACCTAATTAACTCCATGTAACCTAACTGATTCCCTAAATGTCAACCCATGTTTTGCTATTTTTTAAACAATGCTGTTTAGCATCGTGTACAATTGCTGATTTCTGCTATGTTACCCCCTTTTTTATTTTTTATTCTTTCAACACAATTTATACCTAAACCCGATTACTATTAAGTTTTAGTCTAAGTGTTTTTTCCCCCACACCTTGCCCGAAATGCTATGAGTATTAGTGGCTTTAGGTATTGTATGTACTAGCTGTCTATAAATCCAACATTATGTTTGTAAATCAACTGTATGTACTTTTCCTGAATAAAATTTATTTATTATTATTTATTTATTAATCGGTAAGTATTAAAAGAAGGCACCAAGCTGGGAAGGCTATGTAGCACCATTGTGTGTAACAATAAACCAATTTTTTTTAACAAATAATGCACCTGTATGGTAAAACAAATCCTGTCAGCTGTAAAAATATTGATGCAGTTATTTAAATAAAAATATAATGAAAGAAATATTACTGGTTTATTTTTATCCTATCTTTTTGTACTGTACAGTATATCCAAGGAAGTGAAAAATTGAGACATAATGCACAATATAATGAATGATTAGCATGGATTAGCAGTTCAAAAGAAATATGACTATTACATATCAACATGAGATCTTAATGATCCATTGTCAACATGATTTAATAAGGATAATACAGTACTGTATTTGTAATAATACAAACTATAATTTAAAATCTTTATTACTGATTTTTTTATTAAGAAGATTAGGTATACACAGCAATGTGCTGCTACCCTATTCTATATGGAATATTACACAGTGTAGATAAAAAACTAGCTATAAGTTTATCTAATACTCCCATCTCACAGGATGGTGAGACATACATGGAATCAATTTAGAAAATACCAGCCTCAATACAAAAAACATATCAACTCTGACTAAACAATTCTTCGCGATTTTCACAAGAGGTAAGCACTGAATCATGGAAACATTATATTATAATTACTCTTACCAGTTTCTACAAGACTCCTCTCAAACATTGTATTTTTTAACATGTTTAGGTATACACAGCAATGTGCTGCTTCCCTATTCTGTATGAAGGACCACACAGTGTAGATAAAAAACCAGCTACAAGCTCATCCAACATCCTCACCTCACAGGATGGCCAGTCATACATGGAATCAGGAGAGAACAAAATACTTAAGGCTGATCTATTAGCCTCCACTGGCAAAATCTGGGTGCAGCACAAGAATATCTTCCAATATTCCTGAGTGTATGAAGTAATTACAGAGCTCAAAGTACCTCATACCATTTGGTATGAAGTCACTGATAACAGGGCAATCACAGATATAGTGTTGGAGAGTATGTTCTCTCAAGTAGGACTGAAAACAAATGTTTTTTCCACAAGAGGGCTATAAACCCATGGAACCGCCTACCCGCTGAAGCCGTAAATGCCAAATTCCAGCTAAAAAATATCATTAAGACAATTGGCGGGCCCTTTAACAAGCCGCCGGCTTTCTGTCCTCGTCGAGGCCACTAGATAGTTAGTGGCCCTTGGGTAAATTCAGTAAATATATACAATAATTGTCAGCGCATCTTCCGAGCAACAAGGACAGCTACACAGTATCTCTTAGAATTACGTAGGTAAACAACAAATGTAACATATTTGTTTACTACAATGTCGGTGCTGGCTGTAGAAGTTAAAAAAAAATTGTTTTACTTCGAAATATACTAATTTTATAAGAAAATTCGACGTAAATAGGAGGCAGTAGAGCTCCGATAAGCCAGCGCTAAATCTTCAATATGAAGAATGTTGCTGCTCTCTGATTGGCCAAACGAAACACAGTAGTGACCTCTATCGGCACGCAGGTGAACCAACAAATATCTTCCTAAGTGGATGTACTTGAATTGCACCTAAGCATTTTCTTAGCGCACACTTAGGAACCTTCGTAGCAAACCCTCTTACGAAGAAATACATGGAGCTTCCTGAATCTAGGTCCAGGTACTTCCCATCAGACACGGCCCACCAGGTACTGCCCATCAAGTACTACCCACCAGGTACTTCCCACCAGGTACTGCCCATCAGGCACTGCCCACAGGTACTGCCCACCAGGTACTGCCCACCAAGTACTGCCCATCAAATACTACCACCAGGTGCTGCCCATCAAGTACTACCCACCAGTTACTTCCCACCAATTACTGCCCATCAGGCACGGCCCACCAGGTACTGCCCACCAGGTACTGCCCATCACGTACTGCCCATCAGCACCCCCTGACTAAATATTTTAAAAATATAAATTTCAAAGCAAATATTTTTTTCTAGTAATATGAAAAAAATTATGCACTGATTTCAGGACAATTAACATAAATTTTATAATCATTATACTTCTCCCACAGCAGCATAAAGCACACCATCCTCTCCAGCTTTAAAAACTTTCTCAAGTCTCGCAACTTTCTCAAAGCCAATGGGGGGAGCTATAATATTTGTTATATTTCACAATAATTGGCTCCTCCCACTGACATACCACCTACATGCCAATGGGAAACTTTTATATTACTTTAAAAAAGGAGAGAGATAGAGATAGTCAGCAAAAAGACAGAGCACAGATACTGAGAGACAAGGTCGATCACGATAAAAACACAGAGACAGAGATGGCAGAGAAGGCAGGAGAAGGGGGAGAAATATTTTTTTAATTTTCAGGAGAAAGTGCCAAGCCATTACGACTTTATAGCACTTGGAAGGGGTAAGTATAAGGATTTGGGGTGGGATTGGGGGGAAAGGAATGGTGCCCAATCACTTGGACGGTCGGAGATTGAACGTCGACCTGCATGAAGCGAGACCGTCACTCTATCGTCCATTCAAAGTGGCTGGACAAAAAAGCAGGATGTTTAAAGGGAGGAAGAAAGAGGTCGAGACTGGGGAGGAGGGGAGGGAGTGGAGAGAAGGGAAGAGAGGCGGAGGGGAGGCGAGGCGAGAGAAGGGGGAAGGGGGAGGGGAGGCGAGAAAGGGAGGGGGGATATTGAGAGAGAGGATTAAGTGGGGAGGAGAGGTACAAGAGGTGCTAGAAGGGAGAGACTGAGGGTAGAAAGGTGGAGAGGGTGGGAGAGAATGAGAGAGAGGGAGAGAGAGAGAGAGAGAGAGAGAGAGAGAGAGAGAGAGAGAGAGAGAGAGAGAGAGAGAGAGAGAGAGAGAGAGAGAGAGAGAGAGAGAGAGAGAGGATGGAGAGGGAAAGAGATTGATTGATTGAGATGGAAGTGAAGAAGTGGGTAGAGACACCTGGGAACATCCGGGTACCCTCCTAGTAAGAAATATAGAGAAGATTCGTGCTAGAGTCATTGATTATACTCAACTGGTCACTATTAATAACCTACTCGTTCTCCAAGAATTTAGAGTACATAATTGAAGGCAATGGACTGGCATAGAACTCAAGGTCCCTGGACTCTCCAGACCAGCTGAGTGTGTGTTTATCATCTTAACACATGCGTTAGGTACCAGCCTGGTACCTTCCAAACTCCACGGAAATTCAGTCAAACTTCCGGTTGTTATATTTTACGAAGCATATTGTGCGTGTCTGAGGCGTCCGGGGACGTTAGTGCTATTCCACCCCAGGGTCCACAATATTTTCTTACAGATACCTCAAGTTATTGTGACTTTTGCGCATTCTTCCTGTCAATCAACTTGTATATTGTTCAGAGTACAAAGTTGCTGCTGTTATTATATAACTTTTCTTCTCAGCTTTATTAAGGTGATAAAGATGACGTCATAATGGTGTGGTGATATTTAACTTGGTCACATATGTACGTTTTGAGTGTTCAAAATGGAAATAAACTGTTCGTTAAAGGATTCTGAATCTTTTATTTTAATAAACATACTGAACCTCGCCTTAGTCTAGGCTTTCCCATACATATGCCGACCCTAAAGACACATTTCTCAATTTTAATGTATTGTGTATTCATAATCTTGTTTTTTCTCAAAAATAAGTTATTAATTTTATATATTAAACTGATATGCCCATATGTAATAGGCATATGTTTAGTTAGGTCAGGTGGTTAGGTTCTGTTGACTATTGTTTAAATTTGGAGTACGTGGATGAGCAGAGTCAAACATGACCCAAATAAACATTTGGATCATTTTTAAGCGGACGGGCTGGTATAACAGCTCGCCCTTATGTACTACTGCCATATTCTAGTTAATCCAGCTGCCAAGCCCCCTCTGCAAATTAATGGAAGAAAACTTTTAGTAACTCAGTAAATGAATGAAAGAAAACTTTTATTGACTCAAAACTCACAATACACAGTAAGTTAAACTGATGACTGCTCCAACACGGTAGGTTTTAACCTAGATAATCAAGGCTAGAGAATTGGTTGTAGTTTACAGCTGCAGGGAATGTTAATATGCAATATTAGCAGAGAATACTCAAACCACCTTACCTTGAGATTACCTTGAGGTGCTTCCGGGGTTTAGCGTCCCCGCGGCCCGGTCGTCGACCAGGCCTCCTGGTTGCTGGACTGATCAACCAGGCTGTTAGACGCGGCTGCTCGCACCCTGACGTATGAGTCACAGCCTGGTTGATCAAGTATCCTTTGGAGGTGCTTATCCAGTTCTCTCTTGAACACTGTGAGGGGTCTGCCAGTTATGCCCCTTATGTGCAGTGGAAGCGTGTTGAGCAGTCTCGGGCCTCTGATGTTGATAGACTTCTCTCTCAGAGTACCTGTTGCACCTCTGCTTTTCAACGGGGGTATTCTGCACATCCTGCCATGTCTTCTGGTCTCATGTGATGTTATTTCTGTGTGCAGGTTTGGGACCAGCCCCTCGAATATTTTCCACGTGTAAATTATTATGTATCTCTCCCGCCTGCGCTCAAGGGAGTACCGATTTAGGCTCTTTAGTTGGTCCAAGTAATTTAGATGTTTTACTGAGTGGATTCTAGCAGTAAAGGACCTCTGCACGCTCTCCAGGTCAGCAATATCTCCAGCTTTGAAACGGGTTGTCATTGTGCAGCAGTACTCCACTCTAGAGAGCACAAGCGTTTTGAAAAGTATCATCATCGGTATAGCATCTCTAGTGTGAAAAGTTCTTGTTATCCAACCTGTCATTTTTCTTGCAGTTGTGACGGCTACTTTATTGGGTTCTTTAAAGGTAAGGTCTTCCGACATGAGTACACCCAGGTAATTTATATTGCCTTTTCGTTATATGTTATGATTTGCCTGAGTTTTGTACGTGGTTTCCGTTTTTATATTTTCATTTTTTTCCGTAGCGCATGAGCTGGAACTTATCTTCGTTAAACACCATATTATTTTCTGTAGCCCATAGAAAGACCTGATCTACATCTAATTGGAGGTTTGCCGTGTCCTCTATGTTGCCTACTCTCATGAAAATCCTAGTGTCATCTGCAAAGGATGATACAGTGCTATAGGTTGTGTTCTTGTCTATGTCCGATATGAGGATGAGAAAAAGTACTGAAGCAAGCACAGTACCCAGGGGGACTGAGCTCTTCACGGTTGATGGGCTGGATTTTATTTTGTTGACTATTACACATTGGGTTCTGTTAGTTAGGAAATTGTAGATCCATCTACCTATTTTTCATGTAATTCCTTTTGAACGCATTTTATGTGTAATAACACCATGGTCACATTTATCAAAAGCTTTTGCGAAATTTGTGTAAATTACATCAGCGTTTTGTTTGTCTTCCATAGCATCTAATGCCATATCATGTAGGTGATATGGCACCTGCGACTGTCCGATGTCTGCGATGACATCACTGCGAGGACATCGCAGTTCAAGACTGCGATGTCCAGCAACTGCGACAGGCAAGAAATAACAAGACAGACAAGACAGGCAAGACAAACAAAACAGACAAGACAAACAAGACAGGCAAGACAAACAAGACAGGCAAGACAAACAAGACAGGCATCTTGGTATCAAAATACCATGATAAAGTTGTGAAGCTACGGTACCTCGTTTGTCGTTACAAGCAACTAATCCATGTCTAGTCGTCACCACTTACACGACGGAGCTCCATCTCTCATCTTAAATACCCGGAGGAAGAGTTGGGCCAGAGTACACATGAGCCTGGCAGCCCAGAGCTCACACTGTTGACCTTCCTTATGAGCCGGGTGTGTGCGGAGTGCTGCCAGCAGCTCTAGTCTTCACACACCGCTTTCAGTGTTTGGAGCCGTGCTTTAAGTGCCCCTCCAGTGTATACCCGGCAGGGCGTGTGGCGGCGCTCTCACCTGTGTACCCTGCTAGCTGTGTCAGTTGTGTACGCTGGCTGTATGTGTTTCATGTGTGTACGCTGGCTGTGTGTGTGTCAGGTGTGCACGCTGGCTGTGTGTGTGTCAGGTGTGCACGCTGGCTGTGTGTGTCAGGTGTGTACGCTGGCTGTGTGTGTGTCAGGTGTGTACGCTGGCTGTATTCACCTAGTTGTGTTTGCAGGGGTTGAGCTTTGTTCTTTCGGCCTGCCTCTCAACTGTTTACTAACTACTTTTTTTTCTCCACACACCACACACACACACACACACCCCAGGAAGCAGCCCGTGACAGCTGACTTACTCTCAGGTACCTATTTACTGCTAGGTAACAGGGGCATTTTGGGTGAAAGAAACTTTGCCCATTTGTTTCTGCCTCGTGCGGGAATCGAACCCGCGCCACAGAATTAGGAGTCTTGCGCGCTATCCACCAGGCAACCAGGCCCGTGTGTGTCAGGTTTGTATGCTGGCTGTGTGTGTGTCAGGTGTGTATGCTGGCTGTGTGTGTGTGTCAGGTGTGTACGCTGGCTGTGTGTGTGTCAGGTGTGTACGCTGGCTGTGTGTGTGTGTGTGTGTGTGTGTGTGTGTGTGTGTGTGTGTGTGTGTGTGTGTGTGTGTGTGTGTGTGTGTGTGTGTGTGTGTCAGGTGCGTACGCTGGCTGTGTGTGTGTCAGGTGTGTACGCTGGCTGCGTGTGTGTGTGTGTGTGTCAGGTGCGTACGCTGGCTGTGTGTGTCAGATGTGTACGCTGGCTGTGTGTGTGTCAGGTGTGTACGCTGGCTGTGTGTGTGTCAGATGTGTACGCTAGCTGTGTGTGTGTCAGGTGTGTACGCTGGCTGTGTGTGTCAGATGTGTACGCTGGCTGTGTGTGTGTGTCAGGTGTGTACGCTGGCTGTGTGTGTGTCAGATGTGTACGCTGGCTGTATGTGTGTCAGGTGTGTACGCTGGCTGTGTGTGTCAGGTGTGCACTCTGGATGTGTGTCAGGTGTGTACTCTGATAGCTGCAACTGCAATCAGTCTAGATAGTGTACACTTAGGTGTATGTTATCTTGCAAATGAACAGTACCGTGTTGAGTGCAGGTGTAGGCTCTCTCGCATTTGGAAATTGTCCTACATTTCCGTCTCTCGGAAATGTTGCCTCTACGTGAAATTACTGCTGAACGTAAGTACTGTGTGCTGTGTGCGTAGTAGCTGTCTCCTGCATGTGGATAATTATGGTTATGCGTGCATTTTCTTTATTCACCTAGCAGTAAATAGGTACCTGGGAGTTAGACAGCTGCTACGGGCTGCTTCCTGGTGATGTGGAACATGAAGGAGGCCTGGTCGAAGACCGGGCCTCGGGGACGCTAAAGCCACGACATCATCTCAAGATAACCTCAAGATAACCTCTATGTTGTGTATTTATATACAATATTAAGAGTACTGGTAAGTGTGTAGTGAATCTTTTTTGTTTTAAACACAGCTGGAAAGTTTCAGTGATATGTAATGTGTGTGTGAAAGGAATAGATCAGTGTTTTCCTGTAAAAGACTTTACATAGTGTAGGCTGCTTATATGAACTGTCTGTATGAGTGTTTATGATTGTGAGTACACACTATTGCTTATAAATAGGAAGTTACTTGTTTACTGCTTTCAGGAGAGGAGTATGATTGGTGAAGTGTGCTTCTGCACCCTCCAGCTGTACACCTCACACACACCTGTGCCTCACTGTGTAATTGTGCTGGCTGAATTTTTGTTGTGCGCGTCTGTGTGTTGAAGTTAATGTGAATGTGTGTGTGTGTTAGTGAGTGTGAACTCACCTAATTGTGCTTGCGGGGGTCGAGCTTCGGCTTTTTGGTCCCGCCACAATTAATCAACAAGTGTACAGGTTCCTGAGTTTATTGGGCTCTATCATATCTACATTTGAGACCTATGATGACTACTCACCCCACATCACTGCCTAATTCATTCCATTTTATAACTACTCTGCACCGAAAGTTCTTTCTCATATCTGTGGTTCATTTGGGTACTGAGTTTCAACCTGTGGCATCTTTTGCGAGTACCAGCCGTGTTAAATAATCTGTCCTATCTACCTTGTCAACTCCCCCGAGAATTTTGTATGGGGTGATCATGTCTTCCCGAGTTCTTCGGTCTTCCAGCGACGTGTGGTGCAATAGACACGGTCTTCACTCGTAACTCACACCTCTTAGTTCTGGGACTAGTTGAGAGGAGTGAACTTTCTCCAGCCTCGTTTTATGCTTGTCAAGGTATGGACTCCAGGCTGGAGAAGCATACTCCAAGATTGGTCTCACATATAAGGTATGCAGACTTCTAAATTATTCCTTACACAGATTTCTAAAGGTAGTTCTGATGTTTGCCAGCCTTGCATACGCCGCTGATGTCGACTTCCGGAGACAGGTTCGGTGTGATATCAAGTCCTACATTTTTCTCTCTGTCAGTTTCGTGGAGGAGTTTGTCTCCCATTCGGTATCCTGTGCCTGGCCTGTTCCCTCTGCCTAGTATCAATACCTTACATTTACTTGGGTTGAACTGCAGTAGCTATTTGTTGGACCATTCCTTCAGTTTGTCTAGGTCATCATGTAGCCTCTTGCTATCCTTCTCGGTCTTAATACTCCTCATAATTTTTGCGTCATCAGCAAACATTGAGAGAAATGAGTCTATTCCCTCTGGGAGATCGCTTACATATATCAGAAACAGGATAGTTCCAAGGACTGACCCCTGTGGTTACTCCACTGATGACGCCTCGCCCCTCACAGTGACTCGCTGTTTTCTGTTGTTTTGGTACTCCCTCAACCATTGGAATACCTTTTTATTCCTTCTTGCATCCCCATCCCAGCCTGTATTAGTCTCCAATGGGCTACTATGTCAAAGGTTTTCTTGTAATCTAAAATTTTACAGTCTGCCCACCCTTCTGTTTCTTGCCTAATTTTTGTCGCCTGGTCATATAATTAAATTAAACTTGTGAGGCAAGATTTGCCATCGCTGAACCCATGCTAGTGATGTGTTACATAGTTTTTTCGATCCAGATGCTCTACTAGTATTTTTCGCATAATTTTCTCCATTACCTTGCATGGGATGCAAGTTAGGTATACTGGCTTGTAGTTCAATGCCTCTTGTCAGCTTCACTTGTATATCGGGATTACATTAGCTGTCTTCAAATTTGTTGGAAGTTCTCCTGTTACAAGTGATTTGTTATCCACCACTGAGTATGGTAGCATAGTGTTTCTGCTCCTCTTTTTTTTTAAGTATTCATGATGAGATTCCGTCCGGGTCTATGGCCTTTGTCACATCCAACTCAAGAAAATGCTTTCTTACCTTCCCAGCGTAATCCTAAACTCCTCCATTGGTGCCTAATTAGATATGTAGGGGGTAGAAATAGCGTAAGCTACTCTATCCCTTTGAGATGTATTTTATTGTCTCAATGAACGTACTTGAACTTGAATTAGATATTCCCTTTCTTATCTCAAGATCTTCACCGTATGTAAAGTTGTGTGTGTACTCACCTAATTGTGCTAGCTGTGGTTGAGCTTCTGCCCTTTGGTCCCACCTATCATCCCATTAAGTGGTGTACATGTTCCTGAGCCTATTGTGCTTTATCATATCTGCATTTGAAACTGTGTATGGAATCTGCCTTCACGACATCACTGTCTAAGGCATTTCATTTGTTATCTACTCTGACACTGAAAAAATTCTTTCTAACGTCCCTGTGACTCATTTGGGCATCAAGTTTCCATCTGTGTCCCCTTGTTCGCGTTCCACCCATGCTAAATAGTTTTCCTTTATCTACACTGATCAACTAGGCTGTGATACATACATCAACCAGTTTGTGATACATACATCAGCTGTTGGACGCGTCCAACAGCTTGGCTAACTAGCTTACCAACCAAGAGGCCTGGTCAGAGACCGGGCCGCGGGGACGTTGATCCCCGAAATTAACGCAAGTTAACCGCAAGGTAAGATAACCCAGTAAGATAGGGAGCCGGTCGGCCGAGCGAGGGAGCCGGTCGGCCGAGCGAGGGAGCCGGTCGGCCGAGCGGACAGCACACTGTACTTGTGATCCTGTGGTCCCGGGTTCGATCCCGGGCGCTGGCGAGAAACAATGGGTAAAGTTTGTTTCACCCTATGCCCCTGTTACCTAGCAGTAAAATAGGTACCTGGGTGTTAGTCAGCTGTCATGGGCTGCTTCCTGGGAGTGGAGGCCTGGTCGAGGACCGAGCCGCGGAGACACTAAAGCCCCGAAATCATCTCAAGATAACCCTGTCAATTCCTCAGACTTTTATAGGTGGTGATCATGTCTGCCTACCTCACGTGTGTTTGCCTACTCACCCACATGTGCTTATTGGGTCAAGCTTAACTGCTAGTCACGACTTCCGAACGTTCTTGATTGATGCAATAACTCAGATCATTAGCTCCTACCATATTTTTATATAAATTTGTATCGAGATAACATCAACTACAAATTTCCATCTACGCCCCTCGTTCTGCTGTTCATAGCTTTGAACAATGTTGCTTCATCTACTTTATAAATTTCCATTAGAATGACATGTCATAATCATGTCACTTGTCCACTGAGGTACCAATCATTCTTTACTCAGCTTAAAACAAAGTATTCTGTGTTGAAAACGACCGTATTAATGCAAAAAGAACATGGAAATTATGCTTGGCAAATCTTGCTTTGCACGATTTCCCAAGCATAATTTCTAAATCCTGCAAAGCCTGCTTTGCAGGATTTAAATGCTGATGAAAATTTTGACGTGTTTATAAGGACAGCTGAAGAAAAATCTAAAATCTTTCACTAAAATTTATATTTCTTCTTTACTCCTTAAATTAAGGAATATCTTAACAATCTATAGAGTCTGCATTTCAGAGCTTTAACAAATTTTCATTTGGTAATATAAGTTTAATTCGGTTATGCAAGTTATGCCAAGTCAGTAAGTTATCTAAAATGGTGTTCTATTTATAATTTTGGTTGTTTTGGAACAAAAACAAAGCATCCTTTTATTTTTTGAGTTGTGTGTGCGAGGTGGATTTGAAGCTCAGCAGGGAGACAAGACTTTTAAGTGTTGGATCAGGGCTTGGTGATGTGGTACAACACGCTACCCAAAGGCTTGGTTCAGGGCTTGGAGATGTACTACAACAAGCCAGTCAAAGGCTTGGATCAGGGCTTGGAGAGGTGCTACAAGCCAGCCACAGACTTGGATCAGAGCTTGGAGATGTGCTACAACAAGCCAGCCAAGGGAGTGCTCGCTTGGTTCTTAGCGGAGGCAGATGTGTCGCCTATGAGCTCCTGATTTGCTGCCCAGTGGTCGTTTGTGTTTGTAAGCGGGATCTTAGGGCCGTTTCAACTGGAGGGATGGCGGCCCCCTCCCCCCTGTAAAGCGGAGGGATACCATTGATCTGGAGTTTACTGGATCACAGCGCCTTACCTGGCATTTGAGGTGTTATGATTGATATTTTGTGAATGTATATTGTGTCTGTGTGCAGCGTTCAACTGGTGTCCGGGCATCGAGCTGTTGTGAAATTCTGCTCCATGGCTGTGTATCATGACTTTGTGGACTGCTATGACAAGACCGTAACTCTTGAACAAGACAAGAACCGACTGAGGGTGGTGGTTCGGTGGTAGTGTCGAACAGGTCCTGTGAGACTACATATGTGGCAGTTCATGGTGCTCCCTTTGAGTTCCCTGACTCCCTTATCCGGCGTCACTTTACCCGGTACTAGGGTGGTATTGAGTGTCCAGGAGAATGCTATTTCCTCCGGGCGGTCGAAGGAGTATCCCGAATGGGACCCGCACTGTGGCGATGCGAATGAAGGACCCCATCCCTTCGCACTGTGGCGATGCGAATGAAGGACCCCATCCCTTCGCACTGTGGCGATGCGAATGAAGGACCCCATCCTTCGTCTCTTCTGCTTCTGGGCTTCACGGTGAGAGTATTCTATGCGGGTCAAAGCCGGACTTGTTTCCGGTACCGACTGCGACTGTGGGCCACCAGCTGCGGGTTGTGATATGAGACGGGTTGGGCCTGTGAACCTTTTCAAGGAGGAGGACAATTCCCCGTTTGGCGGCCCTGGACCAGTCTCCAGGTTCTGCTGTGATGAGTGATACTTTCCGGTCGTCTGGTGCCCCGTTGCCGGTCTCTGGGGCCAGCCTAGATGTGGTTGGGGGTGTGGGTGTCTAGGTGGTAGTTAGTGCGACGCCAGTTCCCTCGCTTCAGCCACCACTGCCTGCCCCATCTCCAGTCGTCTCTCCTGTTGTGTGTGGTCTAGTGCCCCCAGCCATCAAGGTTGTGCCCCCGGACTGAACTGTCTCCGGAAGCTATGTCTTCGGCCCATGTCGACGTGCACGCGGTGATGTCTCCCGCGGTGATGTCTTCCGCGGTGTGTGGTCCTGTTCCCCAGGTTGTTGAGGCTGTGATGTTGAGTGATCGTGCTCTGCGTCGAGTTGCGCGGCCGACCGGAGGTTCTGCTGCGGTGCCTCTTAGTGGGGTAACAACTCCGACAACCTGCATCCTGTATCCAAGAGGTCACGGCAAACTTTGAGTCCGTCTCCGCCTCGTGGTGAGGCGGCCTGGGCCGCCTCACCACGGCCCAGGCCGTGGTGAGGATCCCTCAAAATCCCTGACGTCGGCCTGGGCCGACGTCAGGGATTTTGGGGACTCTGGGAGTTCGACTTCTGTGGATGGTGATGTGGGCAGCGATGTTGGGGTGCCTGCGGCTCATGTCGGCCGTGTTGCGGCGGTGATGCGTCCTGTGCTGGGATTGTCGCCTGGTCCTTTGTCTTTTCCGGCTGTCTCTGCATCCCCAATTGTTGATTCTTGGGTTGGGAGGTTGTGGCACCGGCCGAAGTTGCAGGAGAGAGGGAGGACTTGGTGATGGTTCTTGAGAAAGATTCTGTGCCGGCGGCACTCGTGCCACTGGCATCCATGTCAGTGCCCTCTGTGCATCTGCCCTCGGTGGTGCCGGCTGCTGCACGGCTGCCCTCCGCTCAGCCGCCCTTTGTCACTCAGCCCCCGCCCCGTGGTGTCTGCCCGTGCAACATCGCCCTCTGTGACTTTGTCTTCTGCGACTCTGCTCGTTGTGCTGCCGCCCTCTCTACGGCTGGCTTCAGTGCTCCACCCCTTTGTGGTTCCACCGCCTGCGCGGTCGTGCTCTGTGCAGCTTCTCCCCGTGAATTTTGCCTCCGTGGCATCCGCCCCCGTGGTAGAGGGTGCCGTGATGAATGTACCTGACTTTATATATCGCCCGTGGCGATCACCTTGTCACGTTTCCTCGTCTGTGGAGGAGTGGACTCGGTGGGATGTCTACAGGAAGAAGTAACCTCGTCGTCTATATCCGGATATTATGATGATTAACTGTGTGTGTGGTTCTTAATTTGTATTGCTGTTTTTCTGCATATGCTTGATGTGTTATTTTTTTTTGCTCTTTATTGTAATCTGTCAGTTCCCTGTGGTCCGGTATTCATTGT
This sequence comes from Procambarus virginalis, assembly GCA_020271785.1. Lineage (NCBI taxonomy): Eukaryota > Metazoa > Arthropoda > Malacostraca > Decapoda > Cambaridae > Procambarus > Procambarus virginalis. The sequence goes on from WNGS01164057.1 coordinate 57,763, forward strand.
TAATGGTTTCATTATGCCTACTACTACTTCTTCTTCTTCTCGAGAATAGTGCAGTTTGCATGAAGGGTTTGTTACCAAATCGTACATCACGGCTCGAAACCCTGTACAGCAGCAAGAAACTAGTAGTCTAGGGACATGACAAAATTGCTGTAATATAGAACAGGTCACCAGTGTAACCACATGATTGGCACAGGCAAGAATAAAGTATTTCACCCTTAGGACTGAAGAATTATACATATAAATTTATAATATATATTAACAATATAATCAATACAGTATTATATAAAGCACAGATGGACTTCAGGGCTACCGTGCTGCTTCAGGGCAGCACGGTAGCCCTGAAGCAGCTGGATGCCCACCAGGTCAGACAGCTGCACATGCAGCACGTCCACCAGGGCGACACCAACCAATGAATGGTCCACCGGCACCGTAAATGCCAGACCAGCCGAAAACGTCCTCTTCACTGGGGGGCGAGAAGTCCCCATGGCTAAGGCAAACATCACCCTGTCAGTGGCAAACCACGACCAGCAGGGCAAACAAGCAATCACTCAACGTAAACACAAGCCAGGAGCAGAGAGACCTCAGGAACGTCCAACCTGGCCGGCGGTCACCACGCAATGCCTACTACTACTGTACAACTTTTGTTTGTGCGTGATGCTATCCTGTTTTTGTGTTTTGCTCAAGTGTTTCTTGCCTTGTTACTGTTGGTTTATAGTGCTCTGGTGCTTTTTCTTTTATAACTGTGTTTAGGTGTTTACCTATGTTTGTTTGTTACCTATGTCATTTTGTATATTATACGACTTTTGTTTGTGTGTTTGTTATACTGTTCTTGAGTTCTGTTCATGTATTTTTTGCCTTGTTAATGCTAATGTTGATGTTTTTTCTGTTATGGTTGTATTTATGTGTTTACCAAATAAAAAAAAAGCCAGCCAAAGTTGAAAGATGATAAATGTTATGACCCAAAAAAAGTAACTGTAGCCTTGCAAGACAGCCAAGAATGAAACATATACATTTTTTTTTTTTTTTAAATTTTACATGCAAGCATGCTTATAAATACAATAAAACAAAACAAAACCACAGATAAAACAAGAAATCATACACGTGCAAAAAAAAAAAACATAAAGGACATATGTACAGAAACACAAGACAAAACGCCGGCCGGAAGGGCCGACCACAAAACAACAAAATTTACAAAATTTACAAAAAACAAAGGTCAACAAGAAATACAAAAACAAAAATACAATAATGAAGACAAAACACTTCGGAATACAACACAGAAGTGATTCTAAAACAAAAAAAAAAAAAGAACAAGGCTACCATCACCGTAAACACACACGAAGCACCAACATGAACAAAAAACAATAATAAGAATAATAACAAAAATAAAAAGACAGGAATATAAAAAGAAAACATACACAGGAACAAAACCATACACGCCACAAGCCTGAAGTACAAGCACCACAAGTCTGAAGTACAAGCACTACACAAACAAGCGCACAAACAGCACTATTTAACCAAATAAACCACAAAACATAATAAAGGAAGCATACCAACCACTACCAGACACACTCACACAAGAACCGGACACATACACACCCTGCACACACCTCACATAATATAAACCCACAACCACCAATTGGAGCACGCAGGGACCAGTAAACAAAGCCTCCCCACCCATTCACACACCCGACCCACCCCACACAACCATGCACACTAATGTCAATAACCCACAACCCACAATACATAAAGGAATCATGGGTCAAGCAAAGCCAACTCCTCGGGAGAAAGATACTTTTCAGGGAACGACTTCCGAGGATACTTTTGTTTATAGCCCTCCCAAATCATATACTCCTGGTCGGTGGGGCGACGACCCCCCATCCGCCGCGGACCCGGCATAAACTCTGGAATCTCCAGATCAGGCGGAAACGGGTACTCCCGAAGTTCAAAGGCGCAAGTCGCATAACGAGGCTGGGGAGCACAGGCCACGCCCTCCGACGTAGCAAACGACATCAATGAAGCGTACGAGGGCTGCCGAGACGGCCGCGTCTCCGGACGCACAAGAGCAGGTGACAAACGACGAGAAGGCAAGGCCTCCACCGAGACCGCAGGAGACACTGAAGAGATGGTCGCAGAAGGAAGAGGCGGCGAAACCGTAGTCGAGGAACCGGGGACCGAGGCAGGAGTCACAGAATCACCAGAGCGAGCAGTCTTTTTCAACAGCAGCACAAGGCCACCCCGCTCACCACGGACCTCAGCAGGCGGCACCACCCCCCACGAAGAACCGGAGCCATCCGAGGCAGGCGATGCACCCGAAGCAGGAACCGTAGCCACGAGATCGGAAGTGGAGGCCGAAAGACCGTCACAGGCATCCTCTGGCAAATGCACCTCCACCACCACCATAGTACGCAAAGCAGCCGTAGCCACCCCGCTGTCGCCTGCAGACTCACAAGCGTCGAATTCGTCAACGTCCTCCCATGCAGACGACGAACGCCGGGAACGCTTAGGCATGGGCCGCACATCATCAGACCCAGAGGCCGACTCAGACACACGCTCAATACAGGCCGGGCGAATCGACGCACGCCGCAGTACTGCAGCATCCTCAACCACATGGGGCACCAGGCCAGACACATGGGGAAGCACCGGAACCACCCCAGCACCCAGCACATCCGGAACAGACGTCGATGGTGCAGGGACCGGGACAGATGCAGCAGAGGAAGACGGGGGATGCGAGCAGAGTGACGGCCGAAGAATCCCAGAGACATTGGGCGGAGCAGGAGGAACACCAGGCGATGACACAACCTCCGGATGAGAAGTCACCACCACAGGGGGCGCATCAGGCGACACAGGGGGCATATCCGCGGCCAGAGAATCGCCCATAGCCACAGAAACCTCCTCCACAGGAAGCGGTGGAAAATCCTCCTCACTGAAGTGGTTCACAGGCGCAGAGGCCGGCGCAGAACAGTCAGCAGCCTGATGGCCCAACAGGCTACAACGATAACACGTCCGAGGCTGGCGGGCGTAAAACACACGAACTGTGTACCCCATCAGACGCACAGAGGACGGCATATCCTCCCGGAGCCTCATGCCCAGGGTGCGAATGTTCGCCCTCACACCCTTAAGTGGGCTCGAAGATACCACGTTCACCTGCACACTAACGACGGCGCCAAAACGGCCGAAGTACCGCCGGAGCAGACCCTCCGGAAACTCCAACGGAGCCCCATGCACGCTAACGTAGGTGAGGGCACCACTCCGATCAGATATGGAAACAGTGCCCTCACCATCCTGCAGAGGTAGTGTCCGCCCCTCGTATCGACGTAGAAATTCGCGGTACGCCAACTCCTCTGTGAACTTAAGTATCACTCGACGTGCCGTCACCAGCTCGACACCGTAAATATCCATCACAGGTATATGCAGCTGCTCACACACCTGCGCAATCTCCGGGTACCCAGCCCGGCTTGAAAATTCCAAGCCCACAGACTGAGCCCGCAGTATTGGTGGGAGGGGGACTCCCATTGAGAAGTCCACGTCAGCACAGTTCGAGCAGAGACACCAAACGGCCAAAATTGGCAACAATCACCAAACCGCCGAAGCGAGCAGCGGACACGTCCACTCGCCACGACAGCTAGTCAAGCACTCCCAAGACATAGCCAAGAATGAAACATATACATTGAGCATGCTTCATAGAAATCTGTGGAATGACTAAAAATTAAGAATGTATCCTTCCTCGCGAGATTTTATTCATTATAGCCCAAACAAATTATAAGTGCATTATGAAAATGGTCAGTTTTATTAATGATATATTATTTTGCTTTACTGGACCAGCACCAGGCGAGTACCACCTGTGTTAAATAATCTGTTTTACTATCCGAGGTTAGTAAAACCTTGTCAATTCCCCTGAGAATTTTTTATGGGGTGTTACATAATTCCCCAGCATAGCAGAGGAAATTGTCTCTTCCTACTCATCTTCGTGTTAAATCATTCTGCATTCGATATATATATATATATATACACCCAGTATGACGTTCCACCCAGGCGTACGTCTGGTAAGCACCCCAAGTCACCCGCCACCCAATCCCCAATCCCAAGGCAAGTGCACCTGCCGGATTATGGTTATCTATGGGTAACAAGCAGTTTCGCTGCAGGCTTGCAGTTCATAGCCTCGGTGACGAATGACGTGATGTCATCAGCAGGGGTATAAGTGCCTCTATTCCTGCTCACCACGGTAGTCACTCCTCAAGTGTTCTGGGTACATAATTACGACCTTCACTCCATGCTTGCCTTCTGCTGCTTCGCATGCAGGATCTATTGTTTATTTTCTAAATATTCCTTCAGTCTCACCTACATTGTTGTATTAACATAGATTTATCCATGTGTAATTGTTATCATGTTTCTTGTGTGCTAGCCAAGTGTATTCTATCAGGTGATTCAGAGGTGAGTCTGGCCCCAGCTTCGGTAGGGGACGGACGTGGTGGCTCGGCGCTCCGGCTGTTGGTGGTGTTTCCCAATTTAGCCGGTTGGGGGCAGGTGTGCGTTTGCCTGACTGTGCTGACGTTGCGTTCACGATGGGGTCCCCCCTCCCACCTATACTGCGGGCTCAGTCTGTGGGCTTCGAATTTTCCGGTCGGGCTGGGTACCCAGAGATTGCGCTGGTGTGTGAGTTACTGCATATTCCTGTGATCAACATTCATGGAGTCGAGCTGGTGACGGCACATCGAGCGATAATAAAGTTCATTGAGGAGTTGGCGTATCGCGACTTTCTCCGTCGATACGAGGGGCGGACATTACCCCTGCCGGATGGTGCAGGCACTGTATCACTCTCTGATTGGAGTGGTGCCCTCACCTACGTCAGTGTGCATGGGGCTCCATTGGAGTTTCCGGAGGGTCTGCTACTGCGGTACTTCGGCCGTTTTGGGGCAGTGGTTAGTGTGCGGGTGAACGTGGTATCTTCCAGCCCCCTTAAGGGTGTGAGGACAAACATTCGCACCCTGGGCATGAGGCTCCGTGAGGATATTCTGTCCTCTGTGCGTCTTATGGGTTACAACGTTCGGGTGTTCTACGCCCGCCAGCCTCGGACATGTTATCGTTGTGGCCTATTGGGCTATCAGGCTGCTGACTGTACTGCGTCTGCCGCTGCACCCGTGAACCTCTTCAGTGAGGAGGATTTTCCGCCGCTTCCTGTGGAGGAAGATTCTGTGGATGCGGATGTCTCTTCAGCCGCGGATGTGCCCCCTGTGTCGCCTGGCGCGCCCCCCTGTTGTTGTCGCCTCTCCTCCAGAGGTTGTGTCGTCGCCTGGTGATCGTCCTGCTCCGACTAGTGTCCCTGGGGTTCTTCAGCCTGCCTTCTGCTCGAATCCCCCGTCTTCTGGTTTGTCCTCTGCTGCATCTGACCCTGTCCCTGCACCCTTGCCGTCTGTTCCGGCTGTGCTGGGTGATGGGGTGGATCCGGCGCTTCCTCCTGTGCCTGGCCTGGTGCCCCATGTGGTTGAGGATGCTGCCGTTCTGCGACGTGCATCGGTTCGCCCGGCTTGTGTTGCGCGTGTCTCCGAGTCTGCCTCCAGGTCGGATGATGTGCGGCCCAAGCCTAAGCGTTCCCGGCGTTCGTCTTCGGCATGGGCAGACGTTGGCGACTTCGACGCTTGTGGATCTGCCGGCGACGGAGGGGTGGCTCCGGTTGTGTTGCGTACTACGGTGACGGCGGAGGTGCATTTGCCTGAGGATGTCAGTGCCAGTGTTTCGGCCTCCACTGCAGTTATGGTGTCTGTGGTTCCTGCTTCGGGTGCGTCGCCTGCATCGGATGGCTCCGGTTCTTCATGGGGGGTGGTTCCCCCTGCTGAGGTTCGTGGTGAGCGGGGTGGCCTGGTGATGCTGTTGAAAAAGGCTGCTCGCTCTGGAGGTTCTGTAACCCCTTCCTCGGTCCCCGTTTCGTCGACTGCAGTCTCGAGGCCCCTTCCGCCTCCGGCCATCTCTTCAGTGTCTCCTGCGGTCTCGGTTGAGGCGTTACCATCTCGTCGATTGTCCCCTGCTCTTGTGCGTACGGCGACGCGGCTGTCTCGGCAGCCCTCGTACGCTTCATCGGTAGTCGTCTGCTACCTCGCAGGACGTGGTTTGCGCTCCCCAGCCTCGTTATGCGACTTGCGTCGGTGAGCTTAGGAGTGCCGTTCCGCCTGATCTGGAGGTTCCCGAGTTTATGCTGGGCCCACGGCGGCAGGGGGATCGTCCCCCCACCGACATGGAGTAATTTGATTTGGGAGGCTATAAGCGAAGGTATCCTTGGGATTCGTTCCCTGAGAATATATCCTGTCTCTGAGATATGTATTCTCACTCATGATTCCTTTGTGTATTGTGTGTGGTGGGTTGTTTCCATTAGTGTGTGTGGTTGTGGGGTGCGGGTCGAGTGTGTGTG